>JAHHFK020002533.1:0-344402 GCA_024533555.2 Aedes koreicus | reverse complement strand
TAATGAATGGCAAAGAGACGCTTCTTAAGGCACTCTTCCGTGTAAATCGCACCGTTTATTGTTCCGGAAGTGATGAAGGGAGCACTTATTTCACCACATCCGCAAATCGCCTGCCAGATTAGAAACTTCTTTGCCAATTTCGATAGTTTCTTCTTTCGAACATCCTCCGGAACATCGAACTTCGACTTGGCAACGAAATATTCTTGCCCAGGAAGTTGACGGAAGTCGGCCTTGACGTATGTTTCGTCATCCATCACGATGCAACCGGATTTGGTGAGCAGCTTCGTGTAAAGTTTCCGGGCGCGGTTTTATCGCAGTGATGTTTTGTTTTTCATTACGGTTTGGGGCTTTTTGCACTTTGTAAATATGTAACCCAGCACGCTTCATGGTATTCTGCACAAAACCGACTGACACCTTAGACTTTTTAGCGATATCTCGAATTGACATGTTTGGACGGTTCTTGAATTGTTGTACGACTTTCCTGGCCATTTTACTGTCGATTGGACCACTTTTACGACCACTCCCTTCCTTCCTTTGGACACTCAGACGCTCCTTGAAGGTTCTTATTACACGAGACACAGTTGTATTTGCAATTCCAAGCCTTTTAGCAATCCACCGGTGGGACGCCCCTGGATTTTGATTGTGAGTGCACAACATTTTCTCACGGACAATTTCTTGTTTCGACGACATGACTGGAACTACTGAATGTAAAACTATGAAACTTGGCAGATGTAAATAATACACTATGGATAAGATCTACTCAAATTTCTAGGTTTTTTACTCATACGATTCAAAAGTTACAGAAGATTTTCTGTGTGCCATTTTTATCGAATACACCCTTTATTATTTGACCAAACCCTACCAAACACAAAAAAAAACCAAAAAATCCGACCTCTACAAAAAAAAAATCCCGATCCTTGATTTTGAATGATTGACAGGATGACAGGCGATGGCGGGTTTAACAACAAGAAATACAACACCGGTGAGGATTTGCTGATGCAAATCAAGTATAAAGTTGTTTCAAAAATAGAGCACCGCTGAAGATGCCCTTATGAAGTAATTTTGACCTCCATTGCTACATAACAAGTAAGGTATACTCCTGTTCCAATGAAGCGTTCATGGGGACACTCATTAAAGATCTCGCTGTAGTTCACATGGATTTCAGTATCAATGTGATGAATATATAAGGATGAATGAATCAACCTGTTGGGCTTCAAATGGTGAGTTGACAACTTAGAAGGAGGGTGAAACTGACCTCCGGTCCTCACAAGTTCCTACCTTACGCCTCCACGAGTCATATGATCACAAAAGACTGCCAGCTGAAACATGGAGACGCTGGTTGGTGTAGCCTGGGCAATGTTGTCATTTTGACAATAGCGAAGTGAGGGGGTGCGACCTGTAAATCATATCATATAATTTTCCATTCTCATATCAATTAATGATTTCAGCAGGCTTTGGAATCATCTTTGCATTTCAAAACCATTTATCTCAGGAGCTTGGAGCAACATGACATGGATAAAAGGCTGAATTTGTTTTACAGCATTTCAGCATAACATTTACTTAGAATTTGCACTTCTGAACATTAACTACTATATTTTTAAGAGACTGGCATGCGCTTATGGGCAGTATAGGATTATATTTTAATATTGTGTTTAGTGGTATTATAATTAGATAAGCCATCACTCCAATTGCTATCATAGAAATGTAACTATAACAGTATAAAGACATGTTTTAACAACATGTCTTATAAAATAATATCTGTCATTGAAATTATATTTTTGATATTTGGAATGATATTTTCTGTTTCCAGCTTTTCCAGGACTAGTAGGATATTAGTATATATCTAATTATATTTTTGTCAGTAACAATCCAGTGGATGTCAGATATGTTTTGCACATACGCATATTATGTTCTCGTATTGACCTACTGTAGCCGCTTTTTACATGGTCAACTAATTTTATTGTGTCTTAAAATGCCATGTACATCTTTCAAGTTGGAAATTTGTATTAATAGCATTTTTGTCTTCTATGATATTTTAATTTTTTTATGGGAGGAAAGTAAGACATTGCAAAGAACAAGCAAAGCATATGTATTACAGTTTCGATTCCTTTCATATAAGATCAGTTTATAAAAGCATATGAGACCTTTACGTACAAGCAGTGAAAGATGCGTTTGAAAGTTTTATTCCTTGAATATATGATACAATATAGAGACTGGTATGCTTTTATGGTAAGTTATTTAAATTTTAAACAACAATTTCATTAGGAACAATAAAAATTTGCAATATCTCAGTACATTCACTAGTATAAATGAAAATTAATTGTAGCCGTGAATTTTCGTACAATTTGTATCTTAATTTTTTTATAAATCATCATTTATGCTAAAAATTTCTACTGTTCCTATAACAACTATACAACTGAGATTGGAGGGGGGGGGGGGGGTTAGCCTAAGGCAGTCGAAGGATTTGTTGACTGAACAAGGGTTCGTCGAGTCGCCAGTCCCTTGTCGTGTGAAGACACGTGGCCTTCCTGCCATGGTCTTTCGAAGGTCCTCATTGAGATTGACTGGCCCTGCTACAACAAGCCATCGCGTAGGCTATTCTCTCGGGTCAACCTGCAGACATAGGTAATCCTTGCACTGATGGTGGGTTCTTATCACATCACATCACATCACATCAGGATGAATGCATCAACCTGTTCTTTTCTAACATTCAACACTTTTGTGTGTGCACATCATCACGACATTATAGGATACGAAGCTAGCGTGAAAGAGTTATGTCATTTGTTCTGTCATGCCTATCGTGTCTTGGCATTGATCGATTTGTTTTGATGGGCCATATTTCGATAAAAAAAATTATAATGGGGTTCCTAAATGACAAACGTAAACAACGCCTGCTTCACAAGTTATATAAAATCGACCCATGTAAAGGGCGATACGGTCAAAATTTGGTCAATATCAACTTGACGTATTTCTTTCAATTTTGCATTAAAAAAACCTGAACACCCCTCATTTTGAAGGTGTGTGTGTGTAGAATGTTGCTCCTATTTTGATTTTGGAATTCACTCTTCAGTTGTCAAAATGCCGTCCAAGCAAGAAGAGCAGCGTATCAAAATTTTGCTCGCGCATCGCGAAAATCCGAGCTACTCGCACGCAAAGTTGGCAAAATCGCTAAAAGTTGCCAAATCAACCGTTACAAATGTAATTAAAGTGTTTGGGGAACGTTTGTCGACAGCCAGGAAGTCTGGATCGGGGGGAAATTGAAAACCGGAAGCCGCTGAGACGACAAAGAGAGTTGCCGGTAGTTTCAAGCGAAACCCTAACCTATCTCTCCGAGATGCCGCAAATAAGCTGGGTGTATCGTCTACAACCGTGCATCGAGCCAAAAAACGAGCCGGACTATCGACTTACAAGAAGGTAGTGACTCCAAATCGCGATGATAAACAAAATACGACGGCCAAAGCGCGATCCCGGAGGCTGTACACGACGATGCTGACGAAGTTTGACTGCGTGGTAATGGACGACGAAACCTACGTCAAAGCCGACTACAAGCAGCTTCCGGGACAGGAGTTTTATACGGCAAAAGGAAGGGGAAAGGTAGCAGATATTTTCAAGCACACGAAACTGTCAAAGCTCGCAAAGAAATATCTGGTTTGGCAAGCCATCTGTACCTGTGGCTTGAAAAGCAGCATTTTCATAGCTTCCGGGACTGTCAACCAAGAAATTTACGTGAAAGAGTGTTTGAATAAACGTCTGCTGCCTTTCCTGAAGAAACACGGTTGTTCCGTACTGTTTTGGCCGGATTTGGCATCTTGCCATTACGGTAAAAAGGCCATGGAGTGGTACGCCGCCAACAACGTGCAGGTGGTTCCAAAGGACAAGAACCCTCCCAACACGCCAGAGCTCCGCCCAATTGAGAAATACTGGGCTATTGTCAAGCGGAACCTAAAGAAGACCAAAAAAACTGCTAAGGACGAGCAGCAGTTCAAGGCAAACTGGCTTTCTGCGGCGAAGAAGGTGGACAAGGTGGCTGTACAAAATCTGATGGCAGGGGTCAAGCGTAAGGCCCGGAAATTCGGATTTGGAAAAGCGGAAGCCCAACTGAATATTTTTCCTAAATTTTATACTAATTGAACTTGAAAAAGAAATTTAATTTGATTTTTTAAATAAACGATTTCACCGATTTACACGCGTTTTCCCTTGACCAAATTTTGACCGTATCACCCTTTAGGCTTCTAATTCCATAGAAACGAACGACTTGTTCTTCGAAATAGCTGTGGTAGATTAATTAGGCAAGTTTCCAAGGTCGAAAAACTCAAGGAAGAAGCAATTGTTTAGGTTTGTCAGTTAGGCCCTAATGAAAAATCTTTTTCAAATTTCAGTTGTCAGATGTCCAAAATTGTCAAAATCATGTGAACTATGGTGCATCTATATGTGGTTGACAGCGACGCAGTGCCCGTAGTTCTGATACTTAAGGTTTTCAAAATGCGTTTTTTGAGCCATATGCGCAACGTAATGAGATCGCAACATAAAGTCCATAAATTATGTTAGGTTCTTGCAATAATCGATTGATCATATGCGATAATAGTCATAAAAAAGTTGTTTTAAACTTGTGCAATGCTAATTTGTAATATTAAATTTTAAGTTGAGTTAAGCGAATACACCTTCAAATGCAATGCCTAAAGTAACAATAAAAATAAACTTTGGTTTTAACGACCAACTTAAATGATGAGACGAAGTTTTCGTCTCTTAAAAGTATGTTATTTAACTTCTCGTGGTTCAGAACAGGAAACGACTTAATAAGGTCCTTTCAGCATACTGTTGATTTTTTTTGGCTAGTGGTTTTTCGTCATTAAAAATCATCCAACGAAACGCTCTTATTACAGGAAATGAACAGTAAGCAACACACATTAGGATTTCCGTCTGGTGGTTTGTTAAAAATAGGGTTAGCAAACTCACTGTAGACTGTTGGAAGACATTTAGCCCTTCGCTGATCTCGATCTGACGATTTCCATCAAGCAAGGTATAATTGTCATCTATGACTTGGGCCAGATAACCACGAACCCTGTATTCCCCCCTTACCCTTTGTTAGTGAATGTATGTATGATATATTCGTTACAAATTATAAAACATGTATTTTCAAAATATATCTGACATTCCGTGGTTTGTTACTGATAAATAAAAATTCGGTATGCATCAATATCTTAATAGTCCTGGAAAAGCTGTAAAACAAAGAATATCAATCCAATCAACGAAGATCAAATTTAAATGAAAAGATGTTTAATTTTTTTTTAGAATCAACAGACTATTATATAAGTCGAAGAAAGCAGTTTGAGTGATCAAAGAGCCCGGTTTGATGATTCCTGAAATAAATTAAGTATCTAATCATAATACCACAAAACACACATATATTTGAATACAATCCTTTACTGCTTATAATTACATGCCAGTCTTTTATGGAATAGTAGTAAAAGTTCAGAAAAAGAATTTTAACACTGTTTCACTGTTATGCAAAAATGCAGAAAAACAAATTGAGCATTACGAGCATTAAATTGTCATACTGCTCCATGCTCATAAATGCAAAAGTAATTTGAAATGCAAGGATGATCCCAAGGCGTGCTGAAATTATTAATTAAATGAGAATGGAATATATACCCTGCTTGTACACAATCTTCAGTCGCAGTCACTCACTTCGCTATTGTCAAATAAACAAAATTGCCCAGGCTACGCCAACCAGCGTCTCCATGCTGAAATGCTGAAAAACCAATTTAGCCAATCTTGTTTGTCATGTTGCTTCAAGCTAAAATGTGTAGAAAAAAAACTGTGGAAAAACTTATTTATGAGATATAACCACAATGGAACTGATTCTTTGCTTCGGGTCTTGACAAAAAATCCCTATTGAGTCCTTGCGGCACGTCAAGCCGGCCAGTTCAGCGCAAGGGATTAATTGCACTATAAGTTCTATACAAATGCATGTTTAGAATGGTTTGATATGTTCCACGTACATGCTCAGATAAGTACACTTAGAAATAGTTGTGCCTAGAGTAATTGAAATAACAAGTCTAATTTTATTTTATATTAGAGGTTTTGTGTGTAATCTAGACCAAAATTACGGATAATCAAATTTCGAGCAATCCAGACTTCGAAAATATGGAAGAGTTAGTAATACTTGGATTCTATTATTCCTGTCGAACCTCTAACGGAATCTTCACTCAATTGTTCTTAATTTTTTTTAAAGTAAAAACCAAAATTAATCCACCGATGGTGAGACTGAACCCTTCGTACACTTCACCAGAATTACGAACTCAAATGTGGCCTTCATGGTACTGGATACATATTGTCATCTGAAGTTCCAGGAAGTTCCAGGAATATTCGATATGTGATATATTCAGTTTATAAAATGAACTTTTTGACAATCCTGAACGTATTGTTCATCGATGTGATTAAAATATTGGCATTGATAGTGTTTAACGACTTGTTTATGGTAGTAATATAAAAGGGGATATTACACATATATTTGAAAATTTAAATATTCAGTCCATAGAATGACTTATTAGACAATCATTAGCGTCAATTTTGATTATCGATATGGGTTCAAGATGTTAAATAAGTAAGCACATAAATGGCTCAGTATGTAATCGGAGATTGAACTGTTTGGTTACTATTATAATACGCAGTAAAATACTTTTTCGTTAATATCTCCGTAACTAACTGTCCGAATGGACACATACACACATAAGGGTAAAAGCATGGTGTAGCTACTGAATTATTCTAATTCTTTGTTTCAATGAATTGAACACGTCTATGGGACATCGTTGTTTTACCTGTAATGCCAATCAAGCATCCTCATTTCAGTACGTTATGTATATCCCTTGAGCAAATAAGCAGTTATTAGTTTAACATAACATTACATTTATTGATATTTAATTATGCGGAATTCAGTAGTTTTGAATTCTAAGGTATACGTAAACTAAAAAAAACCACTTACGCAAACAAAATAAATCCATAAATCTGGTAGCGTTTAAAAAATAACGTATTCCAACATAATTTTAAGATAATTTTACTTTTCTATATTTTGATCACTAATGTTTGGTTGATAACGATCTCTATTTAAAAATGTTATCCTCGCATTCTTTTCAACATCGGTATCATTTCACTTTTTTGCAACGCAATTTACAATATTTCAAAATTTTACAAAATGCTTCCCCAACTCTGTAGAAACAATGTCAAATTGCAAATAGGCTCCACCCTTGCACTTTTTCCGTTTCTGTTGTGTATGCTTTTGAGAAACATAGCCAAACAAAACTATCCCTTATTTGTTTCAAGGGAAATGTTTATGCTCTATTGAAACAAGTTGTACTTCTTGGGTAGTGATTGGTAACACGCAATCCGTATGAGAGATATTCATGGTGATATTCTCAAAACGGGAGCTCAGAATGGTTCTACGAATGCATATTAGAGATCATTCCCCTTGAGTTTCAACGCATTTATTCAATTCCATTTATTTATAGAAGACAAAAGTATTTTACTACGTGCTATATTTGGAAATATTAGGGCAATGATCCCCCACCGTATCTTCAAGTAATCATTACAAGCTGCCCATTTGTTTCAGACACTCTTGAACGTTGATGTGGCAGCATTTTACACACAAAATCTGCCTCGACCAAGTCGGCAGAATGTCACTTTCTTCAAGTCGACAGAACGCGCCCATTTCCTTTTCTTAACCGAAAGGTAGGGAAATAGTATTTTTTAGGATTATTTCATAAATGACAAAAGCTCGTCCTACACAAGTTAGCTAGATACTTGAAAGTTGAAATAAGTACATAGATGGCATTTTCACACAACTTTGCACTAAATTTTCTTATCACGAAAGTACGTCATGTGTTACGGTTACCGAGAATTAAAAAGGAAACAAGTTCTACAAATTTACAGCAAATCAAAGTCACATTCAAGAACCGACACGTTCAATTACAGCACTGAATCACTAAACGAATAAAAGGCTCATGTCCTATAGAAGTGCAATGCACATGGTAATATTCTTCTGTTAAGAAAGTCGTTTCCAAACAAAAAAAAAATGGGACAAACAAACAAACCCAAACAGTGTTGGTTGGCACTCAAAGTACAGAGCAGAGGCTCCGTATGTGAATGAAGTACACAATCGATAAATTGATAAGTAGTAAATGACGCTTTCCCACAATATAATCACCGACCTTCGACGCAAAGCGATGACAAGCAGAAACGAATACCCATGTAATGGCAAATGGTTACGTGAAGGTGAGATGCTCCCCGGCCCAACACAATCGGTAGGGTCTTATCATTTGGTTATGGTGCCTGGCTTGCAATTATTGTTAGTAGGTGTTATTTACACCCAGCGCCAGTTGTAAACCAGACGGTTTTTTGATAACCAAACCAGTAGAGGCACGGTATTCCGAAAATTGAGGCTTCACATAGTGTGTAGCATCACACTGCATAGTATGAGCGCTGCAGATTTTTATTCCCCCCATGCTGGATGAAGGAGGAGGGGGGGGGGGGGGGGGGGTGGAGAATCAAAACTGGAAAATTCTGGATACATTTGGAACTTTATCTATCTGACTGGTGTCCTCCTTAAAGTAATTGGAAAATTCCAGTTGATACTAGAAAATTGACATCATTAGATTGATACATATATCTAAACTTTCGCTCTTTTGTGCGTTAAAAACAACCCTGAAGTCATTTCTTTTGAAGTTTATTTGCATATAAACTATAGTTCTTCTAATAGGAAATTTTCTCAGCTAAAGCCTTACCGATAATTGATGTTTTTAGCAAAACACCAGAATAAACAATATCTGATTAATTGAGAAATTTATAAACTATTGGCATGATCCAGCAGTTGCTCAGTCATCAACACTACATTGTACTGGGTGAAATTTGAGCCTTGATTTTTGTTCTCTTACACGTACCAGCAATTTTGCCTACTGAGCAGATGATAGAACTGACTTATAAGACTCTAGAGCCTGAAATAATAACAAGCATTTGTTCCTTACATTTTTGTTTTGAAAACTGATCTTCCGTTAAGTTACTGCTTAGAAAATTGAATTGGCGTAGCTAACGAAGGGGTATGCCCCTTTCAAAATTTTCTTGCCAACTAACACCCCCAGGGGGGGGGGGGGGGTCTTTAAACATTGAACAGTGGTCTAGAATTTAGCTGGAAAGATACATTTTCAGCCTAAGTCTGAAGTTTGGGAGCAACACGATCTTCTACAAAGTTGTTTCTAATAATGAGACCCTTCTTTTTGTTTCGAATTAAAACTAAGGTAGTCCTGATTTTCAGAGAAATCGAAAATCTAACTTTGTTATTCCCAGAAATAAAGGCATGTGTTTATCAAAAAAAAAAAATTAAAAAATTTAAATTTTAAGTACGTTTGAGCATTTGAACTTATCTGTAGCTTTTAAAATTGAGCATTTTCCTCCCACTGGTTCCTAAATAAAAAAATTTTTTTTTTCTTTTTTTTTTTTTTTTTTTTTTTAACCAGATTTATTAATGATTTAAAAAAAAACAACACAACACCTTTTTTTTGGTGCAAATTCTTTTCTATCATAAAACAAAAAAAATTTTTTTTTTTTTAAAAAAAAAAAAGCCTTTTTTCAAATTTTTATCTCTCTTTTGGGGACACAAAAAAAAATTCTCAACACAATCTAAAAGCTTTTTTGTTAGACTAAAATATATACTGGCACTAATTAATGAAAACTTAGCAATGAAAATTCACAAAATTGCCACTAAATTATTAAACACAGTGCCAACGAAAAAATAACAATTCGCACTAGAAAAACATAAAATAGCAATAAAAAATTGATAATTCATTTTCAATAATTCAAAAGTGACCGGTAAAACTTTCAAAAATAGCAATGGCAATTAGTATAAACGCAATAATAAACTGATAGTTTTCCGTCATAATAATAAGTTTTAGCGCTATACATGTGACAAAAGTCTTTAAATTTTTCAAAGCTTTCCAATCAAAACCAAACAAATTATTTTAATTTTTATTTTTTTATTTTGGATTTTTTATTGCGATTTGTTTGGTTTCAATTGGAAGATTTGAAAGATTTGAAGACTTTTGTCACATGTATAGCGCTAGAAATTATTATTATGACGGAAAACTATCAGTTTATTATTGCGTTTATACTAATTGCCATTGCTTATTTTGAAAGTTTTACCGGTCACTTTTGAATTATTGAAAATGAATTATCAATTTTTTATTGCTATTTTATATTTTTCTAGTGCGAATTGTTATTTTTTCGTTGGCACAGTGTTCAATAATGTAGTGGCGATTTCACATATTTTTATTGCTATTTTTTCCATTTTTATTGATGTTTTATTACCCTGCCTTTTTGTTATTGCATATCGTATTTGAAAACTGGAGGGAGGTTATGTTTTTAAATTGAGTAAAACACATTTGAAAAGGGCGTAATTTCATAAGAAAATCGTAAATGACTGACTAACGGTAAGAGATATTGGCAAGATTTATCAAAATTTATCTTTTCAAATCAAAAGTTTATCAAAGTTAATCAAAAGTTTTATGTTTTTAAGTTCTAAAAACCATCTGAAAAAAATTTTGGTGGTAAATTAAAAAAAAAATTAGAGCAAAACTGATCTTTTTTGCTGCATTCTGGACCACTGGGCATTGGTGTTTCCACGCATTTATTACAGTGCTAATTTTATACATAACGTCGTCATGGTAATTCAGGAAAACAATTATTTAATTAATTTTGTTTAGGATGCCAGTTTCAAAATCGCTTTTGATTTTCATGTTTTTGTACTCATTTCCTTTTTTTTTGTATTATCGAGATTTTCAGCCTCTGGCTGGTTCATCTCCCGTCGTAGTAACTGAAACACCTCACCTCTTTGGGTGTTTTTCCTAACTTGGATGGGGGGGGGGGGGGGGGGGGGGTTGTGAGATTTGAACTCGTGACGTTGGCGTGAGAGGTATGGATGTTAATCACTATGCCGGGGTGTCCGCCCCCCCCCCCCCCCCATCACATTTCTACCATTCGCAAAAAAAAAAATTGCAATGGAAATAGGGTTCATCAGAACAGGTAGAAAACTTAGCATGAGCATTAGCATAAGCATAATCAATCGCCCGATGTTGCTACTCATATGATGCTGAGACTAACATACAACTTCATTGTGTAAAATGACTAATATACATTTTCAATGTGAAACTAAAATGGTGATCCCAAACTAACGCAATGCCGCCTAGGACTAATAAGGAAAGCGTAGGGATTTGTTGACGTGATATGTGGTTTATTGGAAGCCGAGAACACCTCTGCACTTCCAAGAGAAATCATGGATAAAATAGTTGGGCTGGCATGTTCTTTTTAGTAAATAATACATTGAATTCTTGGTTATCTTTGTTGACAGATTATTCTCCATCTAAACCAACAGTAAGAAAGTCATTACGGCTATTCCCAAGGTATGAAAGTGGTTCACATAATTGGGAAAGCGAACAGTTTTTAAAACTAAACTTGAGAATCAATTTTGACCCATTTGAACCCACAATAAGGATGCGATAGGGCTACAATGTGTTATGGTGGTTTGCTCATTAAGAAAACAAATAGTTTTTTGAATAGGAAATAAGTTAACCACGAGGATTTTAAACGCCAGTTAATGATTGTAAATTGTCACTAAGAAAATGCCACTGAAATAAATTTGATATACTAAGTTGAAAAAAATATTCATTCATCTATGGTATCTTCTAAAGATCCTTAGAAACCGTGAATTGAAGCGTATTTTGCAAGCCGATTAGATGAAAAATAAAAACACATTTGACTAAAAATATTATGTCAAATCGAACAACCATGTTTTATCTTTAATTTAGGAAACATGAAATAAAATCATTTTAAAAAAGCGTTGTTGAAATTAATCCAAAATAAATAGAATTATAGTTGACTAGCTGAACCCAGTGCGAGCGCTGCTACGCTTGCAACGGAAAGAATGCAAATTTAATAGAACTGGCGCGTTTATGTTTGTTTTTCGGAATGAGTTTTTTTTATTGACTAAGAAGGGGTTCAAAATTCTATCGGAACATGCTTCTTACCCGAGAAATACACATTTTATGTTTAAGTTGCCTGGATTGTTCCCATGTATGTTCGAAATTTGTATTTCATTTGCCCCCCCTTACAGAGAGAGGATGGGTTTCAAATCACCATTGCAACATTGCCTCAAAAAAACCACGCATGCCAAGTTTGGTTTCAATTGCTTGATTAGTTCTCGAATTATGTAGAAATGTGTGTTTCATTTGCATGAGAGCCCCCCTTCTAGAGAAGAAAGGGGTCTCAAACTACCATAGAAACATATCTTGCCTTCAAAAACATCCACATGCCAAATATGGTTCCTTTTGCTTAATAAGTTCTCGAATTATGTAAAAATTTCTTTTTCATTTGTAAGCCCCCATCCCCGACACTCCTCTTACAGAAGACTACCATAGACACATTTTATGACTTCTAAAACTTCCACATGCCAAATTTGGTTTCATTTGCTTGATTAGTTCTTAAGTTATGCAGAAATTTCTGTTGCATTTGTTTGCGAGGCTCCCCTTCCAGAGGGAGAGGGGTCTCAAACCACCATAGACAAAAATCCTGCCTGCAAAAACTCCGACATGCCTAATTTGCTTTCATTTGCTTGATAAGTTCTCGAGTTAGGCAGACATTTGTGTTTGTATGATAGCCCCGCCCCCCCCCCCCTTCAGAGGTGGAGGCGTCTTAAACTACCATAGACACGTTTATTGCCTTAAAAACCTTTAAAACATGCTAAATTTGATTCCATTTGCTTGATTAGTTTTCGAGTTATGCTGAAATTTGTATTTCATTTGTATAGAAACCCCCCTAGAAAGGGACTCAAACCACCATAGAAACATTTCTTTTCTTCAAATTTAATTCTATTTGCTTGATTAGTTCTCGAGTAAGGCAGCAATTTGTGTTTCATTTGTTTGGGAGCCCCATTCCAGAGGGGGAGGGGTCTCAAACCACCATAGACAAAAATCCTCCCTCCAAAAACCCCGACATGCCAAATTTGGTTTCATTTGCTTGATTAGTTCTCAAGTTACGCAGAAATTTGTGTTTCATTTTTATGACAGCCCCCCTTTTAAAAAGGGAAGGGGTCTCAAACCATTATAGAAACATTTCTCTTCTTCAAAAACCCACACATGCCAAATTAAGTTCTATTTGCTTGATTAGTTCTCGAGTTAGGCAAAAAAAAGTATTTCATTTGTACGGGAACCACTCCCCCTTCCAGATGGGTCAAACCATCATAAGAACTATTCCCGGGCTCAAAACCGCTGCTTTCCACGATGATCGGTTCAGTAGTTTCCGAGTCTATAATGGTCAGACATACAGACAGACAGACAGAAATTCATTTTTATATATACATACTATAGTATAACGTAAAAAAAAGGACAAAAATTACCGATTTTTCATGGGTTTACCTAAATCCGCACTGACGAAACTACCCATGCAGCATCAATCATAGTAACCCATGAGTCAGCAGACAAAATTTGACAGCTTTATCAGTCGAACTCCAACTGTGATGGCAAAAACAGTGAAGCAACTCCGTTCAGAAGTGTGCGCGTTCAAAGAACGGCACCCCGCCGCATCGAAAACGGACATCGTGCGGCACTTTGTGGACGCCGGATACGCCCGTTCCGGAATCTACAACATCTTGGCACTATTAGACAACAATCAGAGCATCGAAAGAAACCCCGGTTCCGGACGGCCGCCGACCTTGAGCGACAAGAAGCTCCAATGGATGCTGAAGAGGAATACCGCGGGAAAAGTGGCTACATCGTTGCGTGCGCTTGGCTTGAAGGTCGGTTCAACCGGCCAAACAGTGAAAAAGTACCTGGCGAACATGAACATACATGTCAGGAAGCGGAAGTCGCGTCCACTGGTTTCGGAGGCAATGACGGCAGCGGCTGAATAAGTTGGTTAACTCGATTTTCCCGGTGAATCGCGACGTGGCGGTGGTGATGGAGGACGAGAGCTATCTCACCCTGGATGGCAACGACTGGCAACGACTCACACACCAAGTTCCCCAAGAAGGGCTGCTGTGGCTGACAATCAGCGAGAAGGGGATGTTAAAGCCGCTCTTCTTTCGCTCCGGACTGGCCGTGAACGGGGAAATTTATAGTACGAAATGCCTGCCGGAAGTTGCGTCATTTAGAAAGACCATAAGGATGAAGACGCGGTGTTCTGGCCGAATCTGGCGTTGGCCCACTACTCGAAGCGATCGTTGGAGGAGATGGAGCGGCTGAATATCGATGTGGTACCCAAGTCGGCGAACCCGCCCAACGTCCCCCCAACTGCGTCCCATCGAGAATTTCTGGGCCAACCTGAAGCGTTAGATCTACTCCAACAATTTTGTCGCGAAAGCTGAGGAGGAATTGATATATAAAAGAAAGAACTCAAAAACATGCCTGCACGCATGTTTTCGTCCACCATGGCGAATGTTCCGGTTAACTGCAAGTAAGCTCAAATAATTACCTTCCATGGGAAATTTATCAAAAGCAATTATCTGTCTTAGCTTTTATTTTATCACCATCCGATAATTTTTTTTTAATGCAAACGTTAGATAGTAGATTTCACGTTATCCCAAAGCTGTTAAAATGCTTGCTTATGTTTGCGAAAGCAGTCCCCTCCGCATCATATTTCGAAATTCTATTGAGATTCTCCCCTCACCCCCGAATATGTTTAGATGAGACGATGTATTTAGGTAGGTTTTTTTTCTATTGGCAATAAATCGTTTGTCTTGTTTGTCACCTAGTGACTAATCATTTCATACCGATCAACACCTATCTGAATTTCATAATGTGTATCGTAAATATCCCAGCTACGCGCAAACGTTCCTACTATACCTCACAAATATGAAACATCATAATAGAAGTACGACACAGAGGGAATCCCGAGCTTTAGTCAAAATACTAACCTCAGATCGTAAAAGAAACAGGCAAAACCAATGTTTGGACCTTTTTTAAACAAAATGTTCAGGAATAATATTCAAAAAAAAAAAAATAACAATGAAAGATTGTCACGCAAATAGAAGGTGCAATGATAGGAAAATTGTGATTTTTAATGTTCATACTACTTTTCAAAACTCTATTTCCCTATTAGAAAGGGTGATTTGCGGCGAAACTTGCCAGTATCACTCCCAACTTCAATGCCTTTATATAAATATACTACTACATAAAAAATATGTTAAAAAATATGTAATAGATGTTATAGAGACACTGTGAGCTAGATCTTTTACTCTCTCATGCAATAGTTCATCAGAGACAATGCTCTAATAATCCCCATTGCCTCTTCATGCTGCACAAGTAAGCACGGTACAACAACAAGTCATGAGAAAGGCATCAGCATAGGTATACAATTTAAAAGATAAATATTAAAATCGCCATATGTTCATCTTACTCCTTTGTCCGTGTTACCCACTGTTCCCTTAATAGCTGAAAAACAGTACGCATTTAACCCTTTATCAGCAGAAATGGTTCGTCATCTGTAATCTCTGTATTTCTCATAACGATTCCCTTTTGCATGTGTTCAGTTTGGTCGTAATGTAAAATGTAAAATGTAAAATATTTTTGAAATAAAATCAAAATACAGTACATTTACCATCCTTTTTCTGGACCCAGAAACTAGGATCATAAAAACCGATAGTGTCACATCCTTTAAAATATATGACGAGAATTTGTGTTTTTTTTTTCAGAATGAAGCTATTACCTTTTCAACTATGACATGACATGATTGTGAATGTTATTTCCCCGAAAAGCTCTATACCTTGAATAATGCGTTCCCTAACTGAAAACAACGCTAATAAAAATAACCCCCAATGATCATTACCTCGAGATAGAATAGCAGAGCATTTTACGACCATACACTCTTCTGGACTGGCTGTTGTAGAGCCGATGGAAGCGCCAGAAGAACTGCGATTATCAAAACCTCGAGATCAATATAAAATGACAACCAGAATCAAACGCAAGTATTCTGTTCATTTCCTGATAGTAACGCAATAAAACAACATAAACGGTTGTCATGCGCAACATATATTTTTTGTTCAATATTTATTATTAAAAGTAATATTTTTTGTTGGTAAGAATTTTCAGATGTTTACATCGACTGGAGGAATATGCTTTAATACGAATCAAGAACCTTACACTGAAAATTATTTTTAGTTTATATTACGGAATCTAAGGTAGAACTAACGAATCTATTCGTTTTTTTCTGCAACGAAACCGAGTTGTACTTTTTATGAAACTTCCTTCGTAAATCATGGCACACGCGCAACTGCCAAAAGCACGAAGCATTTGTTGACACAGAGCGAACATTCGAGCATTGTGCGAAAATAATTCAAAGAGCTAAGAGTATTTTGTTACAATCTAAAAAGAAATGTCTCTTCGGTGGTTGCATGAATGACTGACGGATCTACTATATCGACTCGAAATGTAATTGAAATAAAAAACGCATACACGCGGAGTTTTTTTTTAATGTTTCGAACACGGGAATCAATCCCGTATATTTAGGAAGAGCTGTTACTGAATCCGTGGTTCATCTCAAGCCAAGCCATGGTGACTCGTGAGAAGATACTAGAATAATGAGTATGAATTTATAACTCTCGACAGCGCCTTAATTTTTATTTTGTGATAAATTATTCCTGCCATCCCAGCAGCAACGCTATCATGCATGAGTACGATATAAGAAAAGCAGCGATTGGCTGGTCTTCACGAAATTCATTTCGTGCATTATACAAAAAAGTGTAATGATAGCATTACACTAGATAAGAGGCAATATGTATGTTTCATGCAATATACGAGACATTTGTTCTATGTACAAAATCCATATTTATGAAACGGGTAATTTACGCTAAATTAGTAGGTAATTTACGAAAACAAATTTTCAGTGTAGCCAAACATATCATATCATCAAATGTCCATTCGCCTACATTGCATAGATGGCAGGAGTGGATCCTATAACCCTTACTATTTTCTGATGCATAAGTTTTTTTACGTTGTCGGGGGCTATATTATTTCGTGATTCTAAGTGATAGAAAATTTATGTAAATGTGTGTGTGTTTTTTTTTAATTATTGACACTAGGGTGCATTTGTTTCTGTCAGTTTTGATTATCCCTTCCCCCCACTTTCTTCACTTCAGAAATCTATGGCATCCTTTATATCCTTCATTTTCATAAGAATTCATTACTTCAACCTATCTTATTTTTTTAGTTTTCTACCATAATATCCATGTCTTTGGTTTCATCTCTATTTTTTCAATTCTATTGATTTTCAACTTCTGCTTATTTGCTGTGCCTTTCCCTGCTTTTCTTCTTCTGTTTTCCTTTTTATATCTCAAGCTATTTAGTCTAATGACCAAATAAAAATAACAGGTCAAATGTTTTCCGAAACGGAAAAAAATTACAAAACATTACCAACTTTTGATAGTAATACAATACATAATCTAATTATATTTTTTTGCATTTCAAAACAACGAATTTAACAATGACAGAACCCCTTCGTTTACTTTCTCGTTGGTTAGTTACTGAATCGCATTTTCGTTGTTCGTTGTACTATTTGCATTATACGCTAGCCAGTACCATTGTATTTCAATCTGCACTGAAGAACGCTTCGGAAGTTTTATAATAGCGCTGTAATTGGCGGAAGAGAACGAGACCGAGAGAGAGAGAGAGAGACGACGAGAATCTCTCATTAGTCATTCTGAGGAACAAAACTTTCCTGTACGTTAAATTTCATTGCAAGAAAGTATTCTTAAATCAACCATGCCATTTGTTTTGCGTGTAGGTATGACGTGAAGCACCATCCATACCGAAATCGTTTTTGTTTGTATTTGAGTTGAGTGCAATCGGGAACAGGCAGCAAAGTAGTCTCTTCTTTGGCGGTGTATATCGGAAGACGATGACAACAGCGAAGTAGAGTGGCACGGATCGGGATATTAGTAATCAGTAGTGTGCTGTTGCGTGTTCGCAGTGGAATTGTGGAATTCGCATTGCAAATTTACGCCCTCGTGATCGTCGTGTTTAATTTTTTTTTATGTTTCGTGCAGGAAAAGCTGATCGGACCGAAGTCAATCGAAGTGTTTGATACATTGTATACAGTGAGCGATAGCTTCTTCTACGCTCAGTTACAGAGCGATGAAAGAGTTCGATCCATTCTCTGGAATATGGTGAGAGAGTGATCAAGCGGAACACTTTTCGATCTCTAACAGTGGATGTCGATCGATCAAGTGCGACTATCAACTACTACGACTTGAACAGTGACTCAGCTGGCGGCGTTTGTTTCGAGTTTTTGATGCATTCTCCTTTGGGAGATCTCGGGAATCTCGCTGCTGGGTTTCATTGTGTGCAATGCTCAAATGTGTATACTGCATTCACTACTAACCTGACAATTGAAAGGTGCACACAGTTCGTCGTGGTTTGAAGTGCTTCGAGGTTTGGACTTTAGCTGGCTGTAGCTGCGTGGAATTTTGGCTAGAATAATCACATCAAAATATGGGAAAACAGTGACACCGAACGATTTGATTAAGAGAAAAGTAACAGTGGAGCGAACTTCGACCGAAAGCTAGGGCGATTTAGTAGATCACCATTTTTTTCGCATTGGAAAAGTACTGTGAAACGAAAAAAACTGCTAATGAGTGGCTTAATCGTGTAAGAGTCAAAGTGATGGAAAAGTGACAACCAGTGATCAGATAAATTAACCCAAGAGTGTGATGTTTATGAAATGTTAACTAACGTTCGCGGAACAGTGTTATTGTTCGTCGGCATTGTGGAAAAAAATGTTCACCTTTTCTACTCCATTCGGAACTTGTGAATCTGTCATCGCGCTGTGCAAAGCTCTAAGGCAAACCCGGCGGGTGGGTGGATCACGGTGGTGCGACGGTGGGCGCCCGCTGGAAACGGTCACCACGACGCTGTAGTTGTGATATTTAAGTACGCGAGCGACATCGCGACGCACATGTGCAGTGGTGACACAGACTGGCTCTGTGTGTTATGTGTGCTCACGCGCTCAAGCTCGGCTTGGTGTTGGTAAAGATCAGTTTAACCATTCTTTATTTATTTTTACGCGATCGCACTCAAACGAAGACAAACAGCAGGTAGATTTGTGTGCACCATGGGCACCGTTTATGCGGTACTGCTGATAGCAGTATATGTTTGAAAGCTAGTGAATAATGAATAAAATAAAAATAAAAACAAACATGATTATAAGTGACTATCAGCACCAATACGATGATTGTGAAAATGAAAACAAACCACGAGCACTGTTTACTGTGGTAGGTTTGGAATATGCTTAGGCATGTTCAGTGGGAGTTGTTTAGGGTCTCGATTATATGATAAAGCAACCAATGTTATGATCTTGTTTATCAATTCCCAACAAACTAATAACTCAATCATACAAATCACCGTTACCAATCGATTGGAAATTGTTACATCTTGCCATTGATGTCAGAACATTATGCAACGAGTTGGACTTCGTGATCAATTCTCGAGTAATTCATGATTAGGGCCTAAAAGCCATTTGTAAACAATGACTTTAAACGTTGATCTCTCACGAATCACGAGAATCCTACTATATCCAACTACTCCATATGGTTGAACTAACATTCTTCTACCAGATACTGCTTTCATTTCACGAGAGTGATTTAAGATTAAAGAGAAATCGACCTTTAAAGTCATTGTTTACAAATGGCTGTTAGGCCCTAATCATGAATTACTCGAGAATTGATCAGACCTCCACGTTTTTCGTTACGATCTTTGAAAAAATCATGGTTTGACACAAGGTTTCATGACTATTTGATAAAGGCTGTTTTATTTCAGTGTTTCAAAATATCATGCTTGATTTGCTAATGTTTATTTTTTCTCCTATTACGCCAGCTTAAACATGGCATTCAACACCATTGTTCCTTAATCCTGATGTGAGAACGAAGAAGATGTGTATGTTGCTTAACCAAGATTGTCAGAACACTGGCCTTATCTTTTGCATAGATTTGAAATCAATAAAAATTTTTAAGTTAAACAGAATGAAAAGTTTTTAAATTGAACAGACTAATGGTCTCGCGGTTTGCGCGAAATCGATGAAATTGTTTTGAGAACATTAAACGTTTCTAAGCAGATTTTGAACAAATGTTTTACATTTTCCTTATTGAAAAATGATAAATTTTCATGTATTATTATAAAATGGCAAATTGTGTTTTTTTTTCAAAACACTGAAAATAATAATGAATTTCAGCAGGCGTGTAAAATTTTCCCTTCTTCAAGTGCCAGCCGAAGCATGCATAACCATCGAAAATGTTTGCAATCTCTAATACAGCGGACCCGATTTAGGCCATATCTGGTTAAAATTTGCATAAAATATCCCATGAATCTATACCAAATCTACCATTCCATTATGTGCATATGATAACGCACAAAACTACACGTTACTTTCAAACTAAGAGTTATCAATTACAAATAGTCCGTTAACCCGCCCTTGATTAATATATGAGCTCTTAAAATCAGATCTAGAAAGGAAAAGTTCTGCCTGAACATAGAAACTCATGTAATGCGCTGCATGTATACAATAAACAGGCAAGGATAGTGAACTCGCTTAAATTTTAAATAACTTTTTTTGTCGAGAGAAGGCAGAACAATTCATACAGAGGTTCTCTGAAATGGAAAGTTTATGAAAAAAATAGTGGTGAGTTATATCAGGGATATAACCGCAAGGTTCAGGTAGGACCGCGTTGGTTTATAAATATAATGGTATCATCTAATTTATACGTATCATTACACATATTTGGTTACATAGTTGGTTAAAATGTTCATTAAATAGTTCTATAATTTTGCTCTCGACCAGTCCCTTCTGGTGATTTTTTCTCCATCCTGCACTTTCGTGATCCTCGTGATCTTTCTGGGTCATGCTATTCAACGCTGCATACTTAGAAATTATGAACTTTACACAAGAATGTTAGTTAGTAAATTAGTTCATGTTAGTAAAAAGGCGGGGAACGCAAATAAAGATTTCTTGTAATATTATGTCTCCTGAAAATGACACATACGCAATTCGACGAAAAATGTGTTTGATTGAATTTATTTTCTCATCTCTTTCAACTCATTCTTATGTACTAAAGGATGTTTGCATGTGTCTGTCTTAGGGGACAGAAATTTACATGACATTTTGGTAGTGTGTAGTATATAGCACACGAGATGAACCGAAATGATTTCACAAAGGACGAATGACCAGTTTTCAGTGGCCCGAAATTTTATCATTGCATTGAGTAGACATGGAAAGCGGTAACTGTCCGATTAGCTGGTAACTGTCCGATTAGCTGCATGATTTTGTCTCTCATACCACAACCGGGCGGACTGTAGCGGGTGGACAAAGTCCTGTCCGAACCACCAGCTGAGACCCCGTGTCGAAAACTGAAATCATTTCAGTTTATCTCGCGTGCAAGCATAGGATTGTAATATTTAGTGAAAAAAAACAAAACTTGTAAAAAACTTAGTAAAAAAACTCTGTTTAGCTCAAAAATCTCATCTCAAAGTACTTTCTATTGACGGTACAAGTCGGTCCATTCTTCTTCGAATCTTGTGCAACCAGATCAGCTGGGTTAGTGGAGTGCTCGGAGCTCGTGTCGAAAACTGAAATCATTTCGCTTTATCTCGCGTGCTAGCATAGCCCTGAATGGAGAGAGGCTCGAAAATACAGTACGAAGCATATTTCTAAAGAGGGGACGGCCCTCAGTTATAAAACCAGACACCGGCAACAAAGCAAAATAATTTTGCAGCTGAGGGGTGTGGCTATTTCTGTATTCATCATGGAATGAAACTAAATGAAATAAAAAGAAGAATACAATTTGAACCATTTGTTACCCGTTTTTGAGGACCCACACAGGCAAAAACATATTTTCAACCTGTTCATACGAAGATTTGTATGGGAGCAAAAATAGGTCATTTTTAAGTAGAAAATTGAACTACTTACACTAATTTTAATATCAATGCAAACATTTTGTAGGTTTTTCTGATAAAATGGTGTATGAATGAAATCATTGTGTTTAGTTTAACGAGAGTTCTTAGCGTTCAAAAACCTTTCACTTTAGCGTAATTCTTTCATTTTTCAAAATTTTGAAATGACACCCGGTATAGAAAAAAGAAACGTAGTCCTAAGTTAAAATTAACGAAGCATGTTCGTTCTTTTCTGGCATTTTAGCTTGAAATACATAATATGGGCATAACAAGTGCACTTTGAACCAAACAAGAGACTCCAAGGTACTTGGATGAGCTAATGATTGGTATAAGCTTGGAGCTAATGATTGGTATAATGTTTAAAGTTTTTAAGAAACACATTTTTTTACGAGAAATGCAGATTATTTGAGGAATTTAAGGCCTGCACAACTCTTAAAGAAACCTCTTTATCGGTTGAAATTTGTCTTAGAGAGCAAACAATTTTCAATATCTATAACGAAATGTTATGAAGAAGAGGGTTGACAGTCAGGCCCATATTTTCTGGAAGTTCTTAGTTGTCCAAGAGTAGTTCGTTTGCTTTCCTTAAAAAAATACACTGACCCACGGTTTTGAAACACTTAGCACTGCGTTCAATTTTGAAAAATCGTTCAATAATCAATCGACGTAACACCACATTGTACATCACAATGGTTTAGACTTTGGATGTTATTAAAGTATTTCGGGTATCTTTTAAGATCGAAGTCATCGAACATTGCGAATAGTCTACGAGGGGGAAAGGGGGGTCTGAGATTTTCAAAAATGAGTCTACGTGGTTTATGAACAGGTCCTAATGATGTGTTGTTACCAATGTTTCTGTAACTAAAATCTCGTTTTAACAAATATATATAGCGTATAACGCAAACGTTTTCCATTACTGTGAATGTTCAAAATCCAAGAAGTCTGCCTCAGTTTATCGCACAAGATTTGAATGGAAAATTAATCACAATTCTCCTTAAGGGCCAAGAAAACTAAAGCCAGTTGATGCTTGTGCGCAAAAGCTACGCACTATCAATTGTGCGCAAAAGCTACACATTATCAATTTTGCCCGGAACGTAATTCAAAATTTATTTATATTCCAAATATCACGTGTAAAATTCAGTGCCCTGAAACAGAAACAGACGTAACCTGATAAAAGGTGCGTTTGATTTAATTGACTTTCTCGTCTCTCTCGAATGATTCTTATGTTCCAATGGCCACTCGCTACCCTACCTTTTTATAGTGTGTAGTTAAATATCTTTGGGAACCAGCACTAGACAGTCATTTGTTCCTTTGTTCTTTGTTCCTTTGTCTCTAGAACTCAAATCGTGTACAGCAAATAACAAAGTTCGATCCACAAAGAAAAGAGATAGAACAAAGTTCGATCCTGTGATCGTGTCCCCGGAGGATAATACGCCATCTTTTTCCCCGAAGTGGCATTTTGAGTTTTGCTTATAGTGAAAACCACCTTCTTTCGATGATCTTTTTGCAAAAAAATAAGCTCTTTCGGAACAAACCATGCGGTAACTCGTTGCATGCCAAAAATATCAACAGCAATATGCTGAACAGTTCCATGTGAGTGATTGAGATCACTTTTCATCTCTCTTAGGCTCACTTGAGGATTTTAAAGCACATTTTTCTTAATAATTGCCTCATTTTCATCGGCGTTCGATGTTAAAGGGCGCCCGGAACGAGGCAAGTCTTCGATCACTTCACGACCACTTTGGAACTCTTTATACCATTGATGCATGCTCTGGTTTTCAGAAGAGCTGATTTCTCAAAGGCGTTCTGCAACATTTTTAACGATTCCGCTCAAGAAATTTCGTTGGAAACACAAAATTTCAAACGAACTATTTGCTCAGCAAAATTATTAATGGTGACATTCGACAAAACGCAGACTGATGTAATCAGCTGCCAAACAAGCAATAATGTTTGATCACGCTCTGAATTCATGACAGATGTCAAAGATGTTCCAATTGAATACGCCGTATTTTCATCTTCATTTAAGTTTTTTTTTGTGTAGGCTGGGGAACTTCTTCAGCTCCCTGAGACACTATTCCAAGCACGGGGTAAATGAAAACATATAAAGCTCATATTTTGCAGTATGGTGCATCATATAAGTAAAGCATCATACTGCAAAAAAAAATGAGCGTTGGAAGTTAACATTTACCCGGACTTGGAATAGTGTCTGGAGAAGCTGAAGCCGTTCCTCACCCTATATTGATTTATTTCCGGATTGTAATATTTAGTGAAAAAAAAATAAGACTTGTAAAAAACTTAGTAAAAAACTCTGCTTACCTCAAAAATCTCATCTCAAAGTACTTTCTATTGACGGTACAAGTCGGTCCATTCTTCTTCGAATCTTCCGCAACCAGATCAGCTGGGTTAGTGGAGTGCTCGGACTCCGATCGGTTAAGTGGGTGTGCGCACCAGCAGTACTGATAAAATTCATTCAGAGATTCTCTCTGGCACGCGACTGTAGTTGTAACTTGACGTGCATGAGTGCCTGCCGCTCGTACGCCGTAGTGACATCCACCAGTGCGCAACAGATTCACACCAACACCGAACGGTGCCGCCCATGGCTTTGATGGTGTTCGATAGTCTTCAGCATGCGATAGCAGCCTATCTGCTATGAACTGCTGCAGTACTAGATTGCACGCACGCGCACATGCATCTGCGCAGTCGTCGCCACTCGCCAAGAGAATTTGTTTTGGTTCAATTTTATCATCAACATCATCGTTTTGTGGCTGAGGCGCTGAGGATGCACGAGCGCTCGGCAAAAGGCGTTGCGTGTGTGTCCGGTCTGGTGGTGGTTCTCAAGATTCTCCACTTGAAGGCAATAAATAAACTTAATTGTTTTGTTTGAGAACGACCAGTAGCAAAACGATCGGCGGGGATGCGTATGTTTTGGAGGCATGTTGGTGTAATGGGCCTGGACAATCAAAATTATGATTTTTGTGTTGCACACAAACGAGCTGACTTATTGTATTTTGATAATAATTATTGTTTTATTTATTGTTTGTTGTTTTGTTGAAATTCAGATTTAGTTGCAGGAGAAGTCGGATGGAATTTCAGAAAGGTTTGGTCAGAATTCCCTGAAGACACAGATTCAATTCGAACTGATTTTTTTTTATTATAAAAGTCGTTGAAAAGCTACAAGGAAATTTCTGGAAATTCTAGATGAAACGGCTAGATTACATTAGGTTGTAAATTCTGCAATGTTAGAATGTATTTTTTTACGAAACATACTTACAGAAGGTTTTTTAAAACTTTGGAAGCTATATCTAACAGACATGGCTGCTTCATTAATGAAAGAGTACACTTTTTTCTCAAAGGAAAATATTGATTTTCGAACAATCTCATATGTTTGCTTTGAATGAATGAAAATCAACATACAACATTTCCCTTGGAAGTTTTATAATGGCGTTGTAATGAATGAAAGAGAGCGAGCCCGGAGAAAATCTCTCAATTGTAGATTCGCCCGAATGAAAAATATAATGTCTTTCGATAGGACGCCGTTCGGGGCAGTTTGGGGGATTTTGACATTTTTCGACAAAATCGACTTTTTCCTTCTTGAGCATCTCCAACGTAGCAGTAGCATAGTAAGCAGATGCCAGATCCGTCCAAAACAATGGAGCATCCGTATGTTTTCGATAGATGGGTAGAAACCGTTTTGTGATGCATTCTTTTCCGTTATTTTCACCGTTGATTGTGCCCGTTGTGAAATATGCAGAACTCTTCAAGCCACTGGCTTTGCCACACAAAAATTTTTTTTCCCGAATTTTTCGGATCGGATGTATCGCACATCATCAGGCACATCTGTCCTCTTCTCAGCGTTGAAAAATTGCGGCCCCAGAAGTGTCCTGGTATCCAATTTGACGCACGTCTCGTCGTCCATTAGAATGCACCGGTTCGGCCTTTGGAGGAGAACGTCATACAAGTTTCGTGACCGTATTTTCGAAGAAGTTTTCTGTGAATCCGTCCTTTTGGGTGCTTTCTGCTTGTTATAGGATGACCCTGCTGGACTGCAAGATTGAAGGAACATCGAAAATAAGGTAATTTATCTGGGCACAATATAGAAAAAACCTATTGGATCACTGGTTCAGGAGGAAAAATCGAAATGTAAATTCTTGAATTTCATTCGGAAATAAAGATAAGGACGCCATCTAAAAATGTATAGAACATTGAAGGTATGCGTTTTTTTGCTTGTGTATCGAAATTGAGTTTGGCAAATTTGTCGAACAATCGAAGGAGTGGAAGTGTTAATAATTAAAAAAAAAACAATCATTTGGCTATACGTCTGTGTCTTCCAGGGATCAACACAAATTTAGGTGAATTAGATTTATGGTAACTACCCGTTTTTCATATTTTTTAATATATGTACTACAGCTTCGTCAAATCACAATGTATTAATAAAGTAAGTTTCAATCGACTAGTAGCAGATTACAGCCCAAGTAACATTTTAAATTTTTGTGAATTCACCGAATCAGATTAACGTGGTGACAAATTACGGTAGCCTGGAGTGATAACAATTAATCGTATGTTATAGTATTCTTATACTTCAAAGTATAACCCAATGAATTTATTTTTTTGATAAAACTTCTACCAATTCGATTGTTCTACAAATTTGCCAAACTCATGTTCAATTTTCATTTAGACAAACTAAATTCAATTGCAAATAGTAAACTTAAACTTTGGGAGAAAAGATATACGTTTCTATCAGAGTTAAAACGATGAATTTCCCAAACATATCTGTATGGCATCCTTTTCTTGACTTCAAAAGATATTTTTACATTTTGATTTATTTTAGTGACTGACTAAACAGCTAAAGAACTTTTTCATTTGAAGTTTGGCTGAAGAACAATATTCAACAGAGATCTAGATGAGAATTTTTTTTCAATTGGAATAGCTATAGAACTTTTCATTAGAAGGAGCTAAGATAACGTTAGTAGACGAACGAAAAGTTTGCTTGCCTAATGGTGACTTGTATGCGTCGAATGGTTTGTGTGGTTTAAGTTTTCTACCGAATAAGTTCAAATTTTAAGTTGGCGATCAGTTTACGATATGACATCTTTAAAATTTAGTAATTTGCCTCAGTCTACTGCACATCTTAAACATTGTATGATCTGTTAACAAAAAAATGTCTGTAGATCTATGCAATTGTGATACAATTGCATTACTTTCTTCTACCTAGCTTTGTCGGTTTTTTCTACGAGCTTTCATCTACTCGCAACATGTTATTCTAGAAGCACTACAGTTATTAATAGAGAGCTTTCTATGGCATCACCAATAAAGATTGTACTCGAAAAAATGCAACAGACTAAAATGATCACCAAAACACATTTTAATTCGGATATTTTTGAAACTCTCAGGGAATAAATAATCACATATTTGCTATGTTCTTTAAATGTTGGTTTATTAAACCTCCTCTCCTAGGCAAAACGCCCGCACCTTTGATTCAATATGAATCAAATACTGTGCAACACTTGCCCAATTTTTCTTAGACACTTTCATCTACTCTTTCTTCAAATCCTTGTCGTTTTTGAAGACTTTGCCTGTTTTCCAGAGCTTGCCCTTCTTAATCGCCCAGAATTTTTCTATCGGACGAAATTCTGCCGGCCTCCTTCGGCACAAGTACAACATCGTTGTCTTCGTACCACTCCATCACCGGTTTCGCGTAATGGTATCAGATTCAGCTAAAACTGGAGGCATTCTTCTTTGGCATATTTGGCCGTCGATAGTGCCGGTCGTTATGTACGGCTGTTAAATTTACCGCACCCACAGATCGCCTGCCACACCAAGTACATCTTGCAAAATTTGTCGACCTTCTTCTTCCGGAACTTCTCCCAAACATCCAGGCAGGACTTGCTGACGAAAAACCCAAGGCCGGGGATCTGCTTGGCATCCGCTGTAATGTACGTCTCGTCGTGCATTACGACGAATTTCGGCTGCACCAACCACTCGTGGTACAGCTTCCTGGCGCGGGATTTGGCCACCGTATTCTGTTTATCGGTTCGGTTAGGCACCTTTCTTACCTTGAAGGTATGATATCCGGCCGGCTTCATTGTCTGCTGGACGAACCTGACGGAATAATTGACCTTCTTGGCCATCTCCCGAATCGAATGGTTCGGATTGAGCTTGAAGAAATTCATCACCTTCCTTGCCAGCTCGCCGCTGGGTTGTCTGGGTCTCCTTGACGATTTCACCGTACGGAGCATGGTCGAATTTTCGTTTCCCATATGTTTCGCAATCCACCTGTGGGACTGGCCTGGATTTTCCATGACCATTTCGATAACCACTTGACAGATTGTGACAAAACTTTGCACATGCAAACATTACACTCTAAACTTGTTTTATCCCAAATGTCATCAATTCAACCATACATAAATGCTTTAAAAACTTATACACAAACGAATGTGCTGCATTTTTTTCGAGTACAATCTTTATATGAATTTGTATATTGTTAGGAAAGCACACTGAAACTCTATGCCTATGAAAGTCGAGAATATTTCCATCCTGAAATAATTTGTCGACCGGACTGGGAGTCGAATACACTGCGGCTTGGTAGACCATGCTCTTACCGATTGAGCTATTGGAGACCCCTACAATTGCATAATAAAATCGCAAATATTTCACTGTCTGATTAGAAGAAAGCTACACAGGCTTGGTGTGAGGGCAATTTTCCGGATTTTATTGCGTCGAATAAATGGCCTGCCTCATAACTTGATTTTAATTCTCTCGACTTCTATGTATGGGGCTACATGATGGGAAAACTGAAGAATACCAAAGGCTAACCATGGAGGCTTTTTAGAAACGTTTGGTGAAAATATGGAATGACATGCCTCAAGATATTGTGCGTGCCAGCTGTGACGCTTTCCAACAACGAATGCGGCTGGCAATTAGGCAAAGGGCAAAATATTTGAACTGGACTAAATAAAGACAAATATTAAAGATATACCAAACAATAAATACATTGGAAATTAAAATTCATGCAAGCTTCTCATTTTTATGACCGTATACTTCACTGACAGGAATTACCACTCACCCTATATATTTCAGATGACACCTGTTCAAATAGTGTTTTGTGTTTTTGGACAGTATTTGAATGAAGATTCTTTCATGGAACGTTCAACAATTTCTGTGAACATTCCATTAATAAATATTTTGGACTTTCTACCTGGTATTGTACATTCAAGTTGGATTGTATAGTTATCTTCTACCAATTTTTGCGCTTCGTTATTTGGGAACACTCACTCAGATGGTCCTCTCAACGACTCAGATGCTATGTAATAAGCATTTGAATCATGCCGGGTATATAAGGGGGCATAAACACTTAGAATTATATGCCGAGTCTCGGCTTTCTGAAACCGAGATCCGAACGGCCGACCTCTCGTTTTCGATCTCGGCTTTTCTATGTTAACCGATAATCTTCGTTTGGCTCAAACTGAAAACCATTTAGTTAGCTGGGAATTTTAGCATGAGTAAACTGATATATCGGTTAAAATTCGAATCAAACAGAAATGAGGTTTACCGAGATTTCGGTTAAATTGTGTGTAAATATTCGAAATTTTGAATTAGATTTTCATTTAAATATTGAATATTTCATGCGTATAGGCAATACCCTGCAAAGATGGTGTTTACGTCGAATCCGGCTGGTACAAGAAGGCGTAAAGCACTGTGAGCTAGATGGGCGGATCAGGTAAACCAAGACTTTGAGAGCGTGGGGCGCAACCGAGGATGGAGAGAAGCAGCCATTTGCAAAAAAGTGAACAAAGTGATTTAAAACAATTATATGGATGTATAACAAGGTATCATCGGAATCTTTAAAACAAAATTAAAATGCTTATTAACTTGATGTTTGCAGAAGAATTGTAAAATTGCTTTTTAATTTACATAGACAATGCAAGTTGAAAATAACGTAAAGTTTTACAAATACATACATTACACGATAAGTACACTGTACGTTATTTTAACTTGCATTGTCTATGTCAATTAAAAAGCAGCTTTACAATTCTTCTGCAAACGTCAAAATAATAAGAATTTTTATTTTGTTTGCAAGATTGCGAGGATAACTTGTGTAACATGAAAATCGTTATCAACAAAACATTTGTCACCAAAATAGGGAAACCGTGTTTCGATAAGTGTATTTTAAAAACGCTTACAGATGTATGGTACAATATTGTGTTCTACTTCGAAACATATAAACGCCCTTGAATAAATCTTCGAGAATAAAGAATTGTTTTAGTAAATAAAGGGTCCGCCCTTGGCTCAGTCGATAAAGGCGCAGCTATAAAGCAACACCATACTGGAGGTGGCTGGATTCGATTCCCGATCTGGTCTAAGCATTTTTCGTTAAGAAAAATTTCTCGATTCCCTGGGCATAGGATACAATTGTACCTTCCATACAATCATACTATTGCAAAAATGGTATTTGGCATCGAAAGCTCCCAATTAATAAGCGTGGAAATGCATTTAGAACACGCAGTTGAGAGCAAGCAATAAACACATTGTGGATGCAATAAGCTCGAAATGCTTAAGAAAGACAGAATTTAGTAAATAATGATAATATTTTGACAAAAAAAAACAATTCCTCGTTGCATTTAAGAATACTAATTTATTACAGGCTGTAGTAGAGTTTAAACTGTAGAGAAAAGAGTATATCTTCAAAATCTCATTTTATACTGCCAAATTTCGGCATATGGCGACAACGAAGAAACCAAATACACTACCGGCTGAACTTATTATGAATCCATCCTTAATACGTCAAAAACTTCTAAAATATTATTCTATGTAGGCATCTTGAAGTTGTAGATATTTAACTGGGCAACAACGACAGTAGTAGTTTCAACGAGGGTTTTCTTTGTTAACGTATATCTAGTATACTTAAAACTTAATGGTTGAGGCAGGTTACTGAATTTAGCTGCTTATTCGTTCAAAGGATCTATATTACGTATGAAAAACACGATGCCTGTCTGCCATTTCCAGTAATACAGCAATTTCGTATTCGCCAACAAATAATCACAATAATTCAGAAGTTGTACCTTGTTTTTTAAATTTAAGAAAACTAAAGAACATTTAGTGAAGATTGCGTTACAATTGCGTTCAAGTAAAACTTGGAAACAAAATCTTGCCATTATTTATTTTTTTCATGTGATTTTGGACTAAATCACAAGAAAAGTACAATTGTTAAAAATAATCTTAAAGTTCAAAACAAGTATTCGTGTGAATCTTATTTGCAATCAATTGCAATAAATTATTTCCATTAATTGTGAATCTTCATTTATGAAAAATGCGAGCAGTAAAATTCCATCATTAACTTTCTCGTCACAATTTGACACATTAGTTCATATTTATTATGTAGTATATGACACCAATTTTTGTTTTCTGTTGCGCCAAAAGCCATGCTCTAAGTCGCCTTTGTTGATTTCACTAATCAAAACATATTTCCAAAATGAAGACGTTGATTTTCATTTTGGAAATATGTTTTGATAGGTAAAATCAACAGGGATGACTTTAAGCATTTTTTTTAATGCAACATAAAAAAAACGTGATTAAAATTTTCATTCATTACACACACTACCAGCATTCTTCGATTTTGTATTTTTTTGTCACAATCCACAGAAGTTCGAGTTCAGCCATCAGAGCTGTTTAAAGTTATCCCAGTTTCTGACATTTTTCTCCGTTCATTTTGCTAAAATAATACCAAGATTGACAACTGTTAAATTTTGGTTCATTGAGAGCTCGGTAATTCAATGTTTTTATGAGATTATAACCGAGATCGAAGTGAATTATTAAACATTTACATACTTAAAATTTAATATTATCTCAATTTTTTATGGAGGTTTACTGGCGGGACTCTAAATAGAGTACAACCCAAACCAGGCCTTTGATGATATCGTTGTGTGAATCTTTTCGAATCACTTTGCCAGCCATACACGGAACATACCCAAGTAGCACACAAAACATGTTTAATATTCTACACTTAGTTTTCATGTTTTATTTTAGTCTGCAGTAACAAAAAGCATATTTTGTTACAGCAGAGTTTATTTCACGTACACGATATACTGTATATTTCATTGGTGTTGCTCAAATGGTTTGCTAAGAGAATTCAAAACAAACATTGAAGTTAATCGAGACCTGTTTGTCTTTGTAAACTAGCAGCTAAGTAAACTTAATCATGACGTTCCAGACATAAAATTTTACAGTGTATTTGATGTTTATGATGAAGTAAGTTTGACGTCCAGTGCAACATAACAAATAGGTTACACTCTTGTTCCAATGAAGCGTTCTGATACTTACAGTTTTCAAAATGCATTTTTTTTTAGCCACATGCGCAACGTAATGAGAACGGAACATAAAGTCAATGAATAATGCTGCGTTCTTGCAACGTTCAATTGCACATTACCACAACAGTGATGACGATTGAAGTATATACGAATAAAATGCACACTACCTTCCCAATTTATTTTGATATGAATGAAAAAATAATCAATTCATAATACATAATACATAGTAATCAATATTATAAGCTTGGATTTTTGTGGAAGTGAGAGCATAGTATTTTCATTCTTGGCTGTCCTAACTAATTAATATAAATAAAATAGCTACTTACGTAGAGCTGAAATAAATTATCTTCCCAAACAAAACAAACAGTTGTGAGATTATTAGTTGTGCGTAGTGAACATAAACTGTTATGTTTTTGAATTAATTCTGTCAAACTATGTAAACAGAAAAAAACGAAAGGGTGAGTTATGTCAGTGACATAACTGCAAAGTTGACGTAGGACTGCTTGTTGATGTGAAGAAATTGATGTCATCGAATTGATAAATTTCTGCTTTATTTTATTCAGTCTAAGAAACCATGAAACTCTATGCTATTGGTATGTGAGGCTCCGGTTCTTCATCCGCTATTGGTTCTCCACGAAAATTTAGAGAAACTGCAGTTCTGCTCGAATTAACTGTAAATAGTTTATTTGTTGAATGTCCAACGTGCTTGCTAGTATTAAATGGGTCCTGTGTTTACGGAGGGAACATGGTTCGCGATTAAAATGTTCTTATCAGTCTTCATGAGTTGCACGACGGCCTGAGTGTTTGGTAGCACGTAATACTACGATGAAAATAGGCATTTACACCATCTTTAACTGTAGATTGTACAGACTGAACAATGAACATACACCCAAAAGTTGAGAAGATGGCTGGAGCGGGAATCTAAACCTCAACTTCATGGCAACCGCTTGAACGACGGGCGACGCAACTACCCACTTGACCACGAAGATGATGTGGGCGATTGATTTGGCCATTTTTAAGCAACGCCATGTTGAGCCGGTGCGTGGTAATGAAAATTTCGATGAGCTCAAAAGAAATTTCAATCAAACAACTCTTTAGCTGGCAACTTGATTTGATCGTCCTGAAAAGGAAGGATTTTAGTTGTTTACGGAGGAACCATGGTTCGGGATTGAAATTTTCTTCTCAGTCTTCTTGACCTGCAGAACGTTTGGCAGGACACCACTCTGTGAAATTGTCACACCGGAGAAAAGTTTGTTCAGCTCCTCGTCGTTGCGGATGGCCAGCTGCAGGTGAAGTGGATTACGCAAACACGTCTGTCGCATACGGATGCACAGCGAGAACTGATGATTGGTCGGTCGTCCCCACATGTTTGATAATCGCTGGCACGGTAACTGTGGCAGTATGAACCAATCAGAGCGAGGCCAAAATTACGGATAATCAAATTGCGAGCAATCCAGACTTCGAACTAAATGGAAGAGTTAGTAATACTAGGATTTTATTTTATAATTCCGTTTGAACCTTTAAACGAAATCCCCACTCGATAGTTCTTCAGTTTTATTTTAGTTATAAAAACATGGTGTAGCTTCTGAATTATTCTAATTCTCTGTTCCAATGGATTGGACACTTTTGTTGAGGCGTATAAGACATTGCTATTTTACTTGTAATGCCAGTCAAGCATAATCTTTTCAGTACCTTATGTGTTTCCTTTGAACAAATAAGCAGCTATTAGTTTAATTTAATTTTTTTTTAATATTTAATTATTAGGGATTCAGTAGTTTTAAATTCTAAGTAAATCAGGTAAACGTAAACGAAGAATACCCACTTTCAAACTACTATAGTCGCTATTGAAAAGATATCTTTAATTTAAAGATGTCTGCATCGATAAATATCATAGAAGCACATAAGGTGTTAAGAGTGGATTCATAATTATTCTAACCTGTTGTGCATTTGTTGTGTTCGTAGACGCCATATGCCAACATTTTGCAATACAAAATGTGATTTTAAAATTGCACTAATTTCTCCACAGTTTGAACCTATCAAAATCCTGTAACGATTTGTATACTACCTTCATATGCCCTCCGCTCGTTTTCAACTTTTATTTTTCAATTTTCATAACCTGCCGTTACTCTAAACGGAACTATCAATGCTTTCTCTTCAATTCTCTTAGTTCTAGCAATAAATTACTGTCCACTCCTAGAGCCTCTCATATTGATGGGAAATTATCTGCTTCTGACAAATTTCGTCATTAGATATCGTTACTCCGCGCATTAGGAGAATAAAACAAAACAACAGTCAAAGTGCTGTAACGATTTATTATTCTTCAAATGAATCAGCAATCTGATTCTTCTAAATGTAAACATAATTTACACAAGTTTTTCTTTTTCAAGTTTTGAAGCAATCCTCTATTCTCGAGAATTTACTCAAGGGCATTTATATTTTTCGTAGTAGAACAGAATATTGATCCGTAAATCTGAAAGCGTTCAAAAAAATAAATTTATTCCAATACGATTTTCAGATCATTTTACTTCTCAATATGTTGATCATGAATATCTGGTTGATAACCATATCCATGCAAATAGACTCCCCCTTGCGTTTTTTTCCGTTGCTGTTGTGTATGATTTTGCGGTACATAGCTAAACAAAAGTATCCCTAATTTGTTTCAAGTGAGATTTTTATGCTCTATTGAAACAAGTTGTGCGACTTGGGTGTCGTCCACGAAGACGCTTTTGAAAATTACTCGGAAGGAGCCACGTTTGAGATTTGTAAATCCTTTCGTCTGTTTCTTCAATTGTCTTTTTGTTATTTTGTTAGTCAGTGTTACGTTATCAAGTTTAATGAGGCGTTTCATTATTTCTTCAATCTTTTGAAGTATAGTCCGTTGATGTGGCATTTATGTGCTCTGAGAGTTTTCTCGAATCAAAAATAAGTTATCATTATGTCGTTGAGATATTCGAATTCTACCAATTGGAGTAATGTCTGATGTTACAAGTCTTAGTAGTCCCAACAATATAATTCTTATGGTTTACTGATGGGACTTACGAGAGAGGAGTTTCCTTTAAATGAGTTTGAGAGTTGCGTCTCTTTATTTTATTTGATTATTCAGTCAGTGTTACGTTAAAGGGGGCATTTCGTAACTTTTTCAGTCGTTTAGTTAGTTAATTGATGTCTAGTTCTTATGTGCTCTGAAATTCATCGATGCGTCTTACCTCGTTAAATTCACCAATAACTTTGTCCGCCTTAGTCAATTCTTGTCTTCTGCATTATTCAGTTAAACTCTATGGACATTGTAGAAAAGTTTACGTATACTTTTCAGTTCATTACCTACTTTTTATTTGTCTAATACTAATCTCTAAGTCGTTTAATCGCTTCAAAGTCTTACATGCATGTGCAGCCTAATAATTATTATTTGAGTCGTGGTCAGCTATAAGATTCACTTTTCGTTGGCAAAGTCAAGCTTCATCACGCCTATTTAATATCTATTATTATAAAATTATTGAGAATAATGCCGTTATAAGATTGTTTGTATACCATTGTTATAATGTGTGGTAGTTTTATTATGGCTCTTTGAAGTGAGACATAACAAAATAAGACTGACGCCACGTTTCTAGTTTTAATAAAACTTCTACTCAGTTAATCCAACAGTCCCAACGAATGTCAATAATCTTGTTCACATTGTCTAGCTAGATTTAGACATAACTGTGGCTACGTCTCACCATCTCAGTGAACGTATAAGAAAGGTGTTGAAGCTAAGAAGAAATCCCACATCATTATCACTGAGGAAAGAACCCCCGCAGGCTGCAACAGCATTCAAGGCTCCAAGACAGGACGTCCGTTGGATTATATCTGTAAAATCAGTGCATCAATACCAGATATGTGACGCGACATTAAATCAAAATAGTCAACATGTGATACCACCACGACAGGATATGTCTTTGGTTGCCATCTCAGTACTGATGGCGTAGGCCCACCTATGGCGACCAGATCACATATCCGAGGGGAGGGATTTAGAATTCAGTGCTATCTCATTGAAAGTAAAAATCATACCAATCTTGTTAACTAAAAAGTCAAAGATATATTATTAAACGCGTTTTTCGGCGTCTTCACTTTCAATTAACTCAATAGACAACGTTTTTGCGTGGAATTTACCGTGTTAGAAGAGATACAAATGCCCAACCAATTTACTGTTGGATAAATTTCCGCAACAAAAAATCCCATTCAGTTGCTTGTTTTCGTTTTGGTGCAAGATCGCCGTGATCATGAAATCACTTTGATTCTGTTCTGATTTAACCCGGATATTGCTGCTTTCAGCAAGTGTCGATCCGAGTCAACTACGACACCAGCGCCATCGCCATCGCCAGGCAGAAGACCTAATGCGATCGTCATCTTGCTAATGTGAGAAAATGATGACGGCGCTGCTGTGCCGGCGTTGATGATGATGATGATAAGCTGATATTTTTAGCGTAAAGAAAACGAAATGAAAAACAACACGCGAGTGATGTGAAGCAGAACGTGTGGAATCGGAAGAAATCTCGAAAGTGTTGTGTCTTATGGAGCTGTAGAAGAAATGTACTGCGAGGGTGGACGCTGTTGTAAGGTTGCTTCTTTGCTGAAAGCGAGTGTTGGTGTGATCGTAAGAAGTGGAATCAAATTCGAGAAAAATTGTGTCAAATGAAGAATAAAGTGTGACAGATTTTCAAATGTCAAGAAATGTCATTTTCAATCTTCCTACAAGTGCATTTGAGAATCGATATTCAAATAATCGAATAAATAAGGTAGAAAAGAGTGAAGGTTCTGTGGAAACTTCTATTTTGGTGTTACGGTTAAAAAACAAAAATTGAAGGTCTCTCGTCGCCTGACTACATCGTTGTTCCTCGGAGTGTACACGACCTTCTTGAATATGTAAGTCCGTTTAATGAATATCAATGCTTAATTGGTTCGCATTTTCCCCCCGTTGATGTCCACTGGTCGGCGTGGATTGCGTCGCAATCGATTCGACCTTCGATCAATTGGCAATTTTGCCGAGTCGCAAAAATATGATGCCTTCGCCGCGATGACGATCGAACTCAAAGTTGGCTGATTTGCTTACGAATTTTTTGTAATGTTTGATATTTACGATCATATAGTGCATAGACTGCGGGGCGGATACCTTCGCACAGCCATCGCATAAAAAAACATATCGCAGCCGGTCCAGCGGACATTTGTTTTAGCGAGCAGTTTGTATTCAGGTCACCATTTCGGTTGCCGCCGGTTTATTGCCACTTGTTGACAATAATTGTTTAGTCTTTCATTTCTGCTGTTTGTGCTGAAATTTATAAGCTATGGGCGTTTCTTTTGTTTGCAGTTTGTTTCTAGTTTGGGTTACCGCATTATCCGTATGGGAAAGCTTGCATATGGTATAACTGCAGATATGTTTGCTTACAGGAATGTTTATCGTCAATTATTTATTTTGAATATCATGCTGGTTTGTTATTTGGCCATTTTTGATACTACCAACAAACACACGAACGTCTTATTTTGCAAGGATTAATTGTTAAACATAATAAACAACTGTTATTCCTTTACCAGACTGTACTATAAGTTTTTGAAATTTCTCAAGTTATCTGGGTATAACATATGATTGCATCAATTATATCAATTGCATATACAAGTTATATGCGGTGATTCATGCACTTAAAATGCCCGAGAAGAAGAAACTCCGACGAGAATTTATTTGTTGAACTACTGAATGGTTACTGGCAAACGAGAAGCTAGAAGAAGTGGGAAATAAATGGGAACTGGAATAAATGGGAAATGCATTGTTATCTTAACATACACTCCATTGAATCCACTATGTTACGAGTAATTGATTTTGATCCTTGCACACATGTTAGGAAAGCAGACATTGTAGGGAAATGTTCGGAACTATTTGGATAAGTGCTTTAAAATCCATTAGAATTTAAAAGAAATAATGGGTTTATTATTATGATGGCCTCATACAAAATATTCTCAAATTGTATGAAACATTCATATTGCTTGTCTTTGGCTAAGTCTTTGTCTGAAATGCAATCATGACACCTTTTTGTACAATGTACAAACTGAATTTTGCGAAGACCAATCGCTGAACTCATGTTGCTGTTGCTGTGGGTTTATCCCAGGAGAAGCATTGGTTTATCCCGAAATAAAAATAAAAGCTTTGTCGAAAATTGTGACTTCGTATTCATTTATCAAGTAATTTCTCACGAGTGAGGCCAACCACGGATCGAATAACAGCTGTTCCAAGGAGTACAGGATCAAACCACATGCCAGAAACATTAAAAACGATGATAAAATCCTCGTGGTTGCGCATTATTCCGAGCTTTTTTGCCTATTCCAAAAAAGTCGATTTCGAAAGTTTGAGACGTTTCTTGTTATTTGTAACAATATATGCATAGCTCTTTGTATTATTTTCATACAATGCACGAATGTTCTTTCTGTGTCAGCAAATGCTTCGTACTTTTGACAGTTGCGGGTGTGGCATTGAATACGAAGGTAGCTGCAGAAATAGTACAAAACAGTTTCGATGCAGAAAACAACGAATATATATAGTACACGGCAAATAATCCACACATATTTATTGGCAAACATCCAAGTTAAGATGCGCATAATATTCATTATTGACACATACAGGGTGCGGCAGAAAATAATGCGAAAATTTGTTCTATTTCTTTCAAATCCCATTTTCAACTAATTCAAGCAATAATATCAACATTTTCGAGTGCAGTTATCTTTACAAAGTCCTTTTAAACAAATTTATTCAAAGTGTCCTCCATTTTTATTAATAACATCCTCCAGCCGACGCCGGAAGCCAGAGCATGCCTTTCGGACGTAGTCCTCCGACATTGACTGCCATGTGCGTGTTATGGTTGACTTCAGGGTTTTCACACTAGGGTGTGATGTTTTGCAGGCTCGTGCTCAACATATGCCCAAATGAATAATCCAACGGATTTCGGCAAAACTTCATGTTATCGTTCAACCATTGTTGGGTTCGATTGGACGTGTGACACGGCGCTCCATCCTGCTGTAGGACAACGTTTTGGTCCTCGGAGAAGTTGGCCTTCACACAGGGAAGCACTTGGTCCTTTAAAATAACGATATACACTTCGGTATTGATTTTAACTCAGATCAATGAAAACAGGCGGCATTTTCAAACCGTTGGACGCCACCAAGCCAAACATCATGAAACCAGCCGGATGTTTGGTTTGAAATTTGAATTTCACTTTTTCCGGATCGTTCTCCATTTTCAGAAATGCGGTGAAATGAACCAGTCCGTGCGACTGTTGGCCACAGCATCGATGCTGAAAAGCTTTTCTTCGGAGAACAGCATTATCATTGTTTCCTTCTTCAACAAGGAAAGCAATCTCTTGGAACGAGTCACTCGTAGTTCCTTGACCCGGTACGTAATCAAGTGGCGTTTCACTTTGGCTCTGGAAGATGCATGCAGCACTTCTTTAATAATTCTCCGCATGGATTTCTCCGAAACATTGACTTCCTTTGCAAGTTTTCTTATGGAACGCATCGGGTTGCGAGCAATTTTTGCACGGACCGATTTGATCACGTTCGGCGTGCGCTTCCCGGCTTCCGCTGCTTAGGACCATCCTGCAGGGACTTTTTTATGCGGTAAACTGTTGCCAAATGGCACCCTACCACCTTAGCAGCCTCTTTCGGCTTCTTCTGGGTGAGCAACAAACTGGTGATCACTTCTTTCGCAAACATTTTGACGAATTTGCAATAAAACAAATAGAATGTTTGGATGCAGCACTTGAAAATAAACATAAACAAATACACTTTCGACAGAAATTAGTCAGCTACACGAATTAACCCAATACTCAAGTTTGAACATTTTCGCATTATTTTCTGCCGCACCCTGTAAACAGAACCTTCTGAGAGACACACTGAGAAGTTTACGAAGCAAATGAAAAGTATGTGTGGCCACACATAGTGGTTATGTGTATACATATGATGTATGTGTGGTTACAAATACATATCATTTATCATGATTCGTAGCCGTAGAAGACTGTCTAATCAATATCTTGTAGTTGGCCATCATTCTAGTTCGGCGAACTTTGTTCGATCTTAGCGTGCTTCGAAGTCCAAAGTAAGCAGAATTGCCAGCCATAATGCTCCTTTCTCTCTGTTGGTGTCGTTATCGGCGGTCACCAATGAGCCCAGATACACGAATTCGTCTACTGCCTCGATATCATCACTGTCGATCTGAATTCGTGATGAGAGGCTAACATTTGTCTTCTCGTGTACCTCTTCCCTTTAATGCATCCCAATTCTACTAGTTTCAGCCTTAAGTCTGTTGCACTTTTCCACTATCGTCTTAAAGTTGCGTGCCTCGATATCAACGTCATCGGTGAAGTCACTGACTTTCTGTAGATTGTTCCACTCGTGTCTGTCCTGGCTGTTCGTATCACACCCTCCAATGCAATGTTAAATAGCAAACACGACAAAAGGACTCGAGAGTGCCCCTGAGACTCGGTCGACCCACATCACTCCATCTATCGTTGCTTTGACCAACCACGTCAGTTTTTCTGGAAATCCATATTCGTGCATGATTTGCCATAGTTGGTCTCGATCGATTGTGTCGAAAGCTGATTTGAAATCGATAAAAAGATGATGTGTGGGCACGTTATATTCGTGAATTTTCTGCAGCACTCACCGAATCGCAAAAAATCTGGTCCGTACTAACACGGACACCCATGAATCACGCTTGGTATTACCCCACGAACTCCTGGGCAATTGGTGACAGGAGGCGGCTTAAAATTTGGGAGAGCAACTTGTAAGCGGCGCTCAGTAGCTTGATTGCACGATACCCAAGCAACACACAAATGGCATTATTAGTTGCAAAAATTTCAACCGATTTTCAACAAGTGTGTTGCTAGGGTAGTTCCAGCACTCCAGCTTGTTTGCGTTTTAAAAACTCGCTTGGGAGTTCGTCAACACTAGCAGCTTTGTTGTTTTTAACCGACCAATTTACGGTTGGAGTTGGAATCTTGTCATCCTCTGCGAGTGTTCCTAGATTCATTAACGTGTCTAGATTCATTACCTTCATTTGTTGTTACATTGCCAGTCAGGTGCTCGTCAAAGAACTGCTTGTTAGCGTGGTACAGTGCTTCCATTGCTTCGCGGTCTCGTTCTTCCTTTAGGCGCTTTATCTTTCTTCTTAAAATAGAGTTTTCCTGATCCGTTCCTCTTTGTACCGTTTCACCTTCGCTCTTGTACGGTGTTGCAGCATTCTCGCCTGAACTGCATTCTTTTCCTCACTGCTTGCATTCGTCATCAAACCAGTTTTTTTTTTCGATTCGGGGCAGAAGTACCTACTGCCGCTATTGCAGTGCTAGCAATGGCAGTTCGATTATCTTTCCAACCTTCTTCAAGAGCAGCTGCGCCAAGCTGTTCTTCCGTTGGTAGGGCTGCTTCTAGCTGTTGCGCGTATTCCTGGGCAACTCCGGTTTCTCGTAGTTGCTCAATGTTAGGTCGTGGCGTCCGAATTCGATAACGATCATACAATTGCTCTAGCTACGGGCAGCCTGGTGGCTTGTAAAATAGGAATGTCACCTGGTTTTGTCCAAAATTCAAAACAGCGTTTAGGGCTGAAGTCTTATAGAGTAAAAACTGTTCCAAATCGCAACGGCGAACAGAACTTGACAGCAAAATCACTGGCTCGACGTTTGCAATGCGAATGTTTGAAGAAGTTTTCAAGCGTTGTTATAGATAATGAAACTTATGTTCTGAACGATTTCAACCAGCTTTCAATTCTGGTAAATCTTTCATCACTACAGGCACAATCAACAAGGAGATTTCCCAGGAATAGTGTCTGCAGAAGCGATTGCTACCCTTCATAAAATATCACTAGCAAAAACGTTTGTTCTGTCCCAATTTGGCATCATACCAGTAGGCTGTGATGGAGTGGTATGAAGCAAATCAAGTGAATATTGTACCAAAAACAACTAATCCGCCAACTTGTCCAGAGTTACGCCCAATCGAGAGATATTGGGCTTTGATGAAGCGGAAGCTTTCTGGATAGAAACAAGCAATCAAAAATATCAACGAATTTTGACAAAGATGACCACCACGGTATCTGAAGAGTCTGTACAAATCCTTATGGATGAAGTTAAGCCCAAAGTTCGAATTTTTTTTTGCATATACCGAATAACTTTGTCTTGACATCGTGATTTGTTAAATCATATTCCATGAATCAGAAGTAAACAACATAAATTAAAATATAATGCGCAATATGTCTTTTACTTAAGTTTTGTTGTTGAGCTGTCCGGGTTATTGTGGATACAGACCTTATTACAATGGATGTCGATGTGGGGACTTCTCAATGAGTTGCGAGAAGAGCCCGCCTTCAATTCGTGAAATGTTAATAACAATAACAATTCCACTCTTCCTGTTCAAATTGCTTCAATCCGGTGCCCTGATGGTCTCATTCCTCCTTATTGCATTGAATATTGCATCGATACATAATATACGTTATAACAAATATTATTGTATCTCACCCTCATTGGTGCACCTACTTACCTATGACGGTATTTGTGCTGCATGTCTCTCTCACTCGGAAAGATAAATACACCTCACAACTGCTCTCGACCATGAAGGTCAATAAAGAGCATTAGCATGAGCATGAGCATGATTGATCGCCCACGGATGGTACCCCGTTATTGCCAGATCAGCTGAATTTACTCAAAAAACCAATAGATGATGTTTGGGACTAACATACATCCTCAATGTGTAAAAACTGGTGACCCATTATGAAGTAATACCGGCGCCGACCGTGCCCGAATGCTGGTCAAGTAGGGAATGGGAAGGAACGTGTTGAATGATACTCGCTTTGAAGGAAGCCGAGAAATCCTCTGCACTTCCACGAGAAATCACTGCGATGTTGGATAGTTGGGAAAAGTTCAGCAGCAGCGTTCGTTTTGGTTAACGATACGCTGAAAGTATGTAACTAGCACTATCCGCCAAAAGCATGGGACCGCTTTTTTAAGCAACAGAACATCGAACGCAAGTTGCACCGCAACCCGAATAGTCCGACATGACCTAATCACCGTAAACTCGTAAATAATGGTGATCGCTTTTTCTGCCTGTGTAGGTAATAGTTAGGCATGAGCAGCGGCATGCCCTATTTTCTGTGGATATGCTGCAAATAGAGATAAGACAAGTTGAGCTGCCCCTCCGATTGGTGGCCCATCATAGCATTGATAACTGATATTGATTCTATTGATTCCTACGCTCAATAATTAGGTACCAACCGGGGGAGACTTGGTCCTATACCCAATGCTTTCATTACCTCCAATCCATTCAACTTCTCGTAATATTGTGCACACTTAGAAATTATGAATTTTACACGAGACGCAATTCATGTTTGTAAAAAGTCGGGGCACGTAAGCCAAGATTTCGTGTAAAATTATGTCTCCTGAAACTGTCACATACGCAATTCGACGAAAGATCTGTTTGATTGATCTTATTTTCTCATCTCTTTCAACTCATTCTTATGTACTAAAGGACGCTTGAATGTGTCGGTCTCAGGGGACAGAAATTTACATGACATTTTGGTAGTGTGTGTGATATAGTGGGCGGAATATTTCAATTTGAGATAATTCTAAGCAGTCGGTTTGCCAAAATTTCGACTGGTAATCGGTGGGTTACTGACCACCAGGTAGGTACTTCATAGCCAGATGCTCGGAAGCGGACTGGACGTGTAAATGAACAAACTCCCCCTACGAAGTTTTAAAAGTTCAATTAAGTATAAAAAGAACGTCCTCACCAAGTCTGCTACAAGCGACTATCATAGTTTTCCAGGATCGGCTTTGCTGCACCTCAGAACAGTAATTCTACAGAAACGTCGATTAGTTTTCAAACATCTTCTCTTATTATTTTCTAAATGCAGTCAAACTAACAGATGCAATTATCAGTTAACATATAAACAAACGGAACATCAACAAAATAAATCGTTACAAAACTATCGCTTTAAACGGTTTTCACTAACTAGAAAATAAGAAGAATGATTAGTAATTTCCATTCAATTCCAACTACCTTTATTGCTTATCTTGACAGATACGCGTATTTCGTCTACAATGTGCAGACTTCTTCAGTGTCGTGTACTAATACTCGACTGAACGACTGAACTCGACGGTTTTCACTTTTCAAAAATCAAATTTGCGAGGAGCCAAACAAAAACTTGACAGCTCCTTGAAATACAAACCGACCGCGAGCAGCGCCTACTCCATTCCTCTCCACGACCATGAAGGTTAATAATATAGAAAAACAGAAGAAAAATAAGGTTTAGTATTTGATGGCATGCAGAGAGCATGTGAGAGATTATTGGTGATATTTTCACAACCCTTCGTTCCTCTGACTAAAAATCTCGAATCACTCCAACCTAGCCAAACTTAATCCGCGCGAACCAGATGTATGATGTTTTCATCAAATCAAATTTAAAATCCTAGATTCTGGAGTACTTGGGATCTAGTAACTACCCGCATCGCAAAATTAACAATATTTCAAATTTGAAGCAATCTACCACCTAGAAAAGAACGGTTCAATTTCCTATCCAACGAGTTTATATTTAATTTGTATTTCATGTCTCTTAATTTATTGTTTGGTATGAAGCATACTTATTCCTACCCGATCTCATCGCCTTACTGTCCAACCACTCACAAATAACAAATTAGAGCGCGGCCGGGTTGATTTGTCGCATTTGAACTTGGAATTGAATGCAAGCAAACATAAAACGAAGCAAAAACCGGAACAAGGAGGTTGAGATGAAAACGATAACCCTGCTACTAATAATAACCATATGAAAAAGTCAATTCTACTGCTTCTAATGGCGTTTCCTAAGCGGGTCCTCCACGTCTTACTTCTTATATACATGCTTGTCACACTTTTCTTGGACTATGTGCTTCATTTTGAACAGTCCGATCAAAACATTAACCTTCTTCTTCAATGTTGCAATTACATTTAGATATTTTATGTTGATCATAACAACATAATAATAATAACAACAATAACAACATAATATGCCGCAAATATGAAAGGGGTACTTTTAGTCGTTTGTCTTAGATTGAAAATAAGTAGTCTAAAAGTGAATTGCAGCATATCCTGCCAGTATCACACCTGATGTTAGGCCTTTGTATAAACGTCCTACGACGTGGCAGCAAAAAATGAGCAGAATATGTGATACTTTCTCCACTGGTAAAATTCTTGGTCTCCCATGCAGCTCTTAAGCATGAGATAAGCCCTCTTACCATCGGAGAGGTGAAAAATTTGATCTGGGTAACCAAAATACTAACTTATTAGAATCACGTAGATGCAATTGTTAAATTTGTTTTATCAAACATTAACAAGCTCAGAGATCCTTATTTAGTAAGCAAAACTTTTTTCAGATCATACAAACATTATTTTATGGGGTGATCAATCTGCCTCCGAAAGAATAAATTTAAAATGTAGATTTTTAACATAAATTTAATACATAAAAATGAAACTAAATACAAATTTTTAGCATACGGTTTGACGAGTCTCTGCGCTGTTCTTGTTTTAAAGCATAGTATATGCTTATACAACTATCTTTTCTGATAATAGAAGTAACAATCGAAGAAAACTGATCAATTGGATGGTATGTGATATATCAATTTTTTTTAAAAGAAAAAGAGAAGAGTTGTGGGCCTATATCAAGTCGAATTATACATTTTCAGCCTTTATTTCAAAAAGTCGTATAAAATTAGTTGTTCTCAACAGTAAGGCCGTTATTTTGGAGGAATAAAAGTATATATTCTTATGAAAACTTTGAGGTGTGAACTTTTGAAATAAACTTGGTTGTTTATTTTATCGCTTTCAAAATGACCAAATTAAAGCAAATTTGATGAAAGGGTTAGGGTGTCTATAGAAATCAGTTATTTTGCACCATATGTTTTTTCAATTCGTATTTAAAGGGTGTCCACAGTTAAATTGCATCACTTTCAATAAGCTGTAACATTTCGCCTTTTGGGTTGATTTCAACGAAATTTTGCGTGAACTTCGTGTGGGTCCTCGTTGGTTGGGTCAGCGTGTATTGTTTACACTGCGTGAGTTCATTGTGAAATGTGTCGTAGTTTCAAAAATGAAGTCGAAGGAACAGTAAGTGCGCGAGAACATTTTGCACACGCACCTCGACAACCCATTTCTTTCGCACCGAGCCATCGGAAAGATGACAATTCACCAGTATACAGTGTTTCGTGTCATAAAATGTTTCGGGGAACGTTTAACTGTCGATCGGAAGAAGGTGAGTGGTAGAAAAAGTGTTCCATACTGTGTGAAGGATCACAAGCGAGTGGTTGCTGCCTTTAAACGCAAACCCAACTGTTCCGTTCGGGATGTCGCGAAAAAGCTGCACTTGACCAAAAGTTTCGTGCAGAAAGCCAAGAAACGATCTGGGCTCCGTTCATTCAAAGTTCAGAAAGCTCCAAACCGCAATGAAAAACAGAATAGGACAGGTAAAATACGTGCGCGTAAGCTGTACACACCACACGAAACCACACTGCTGCATCATGGACGATGAAACACACGTAAAAGCGGACTTTAAACAAATTCCCGGCAACCAGTATGTGACTGCGAAAGACAAGTTCGATGTTCCAGAGTCTCTCAGGAAACAGCAAGTGTCAAAGTTCCCCAAGAAATTCATGATTTGGCAGGAGATTTGTTGGTGTGGTTTGCGGAGCAAGCCTTTCATAACAACTTCAACTGTAAATGGTCAAGTATACATGAATGAATGCCTGAAAAAACGACTACTTCCGTTTCTCAAAACACACAACGTTCCTACAATTTTTTGGCCGGACCTAGTCACTTGTCACTACTCCAAGGATGTTCTGGAGTGGTACAAGACGAATGGTGTCAATTTCGTGCCGAAGAATCTTAATCGCCCAAACTCTCCAGAGTTGCGGCCAATTGAAAAATATTGGGCTATAATGAAGTACAAACTTCGTAAGCATCCCAAAGTTGTCACTACAGAACAGGAAATGTTGAAGTCATGGTTGAAAGCGGAAAAAAATGTCGGTTCAAGCTTTGTACAAAATCTTATGCGTGATATTAAGAAGAAAGTTCGGGCTTTTGGATTTGGTAAAGAAATACAGTGAAATAAAAATACCTTAACCAAGATTATACATTGTATTTTATTCCATGAATATTTCATGACAATCGGTTGAGAGACTTGTTTTTGAGGAAGAGTTTAAAGTGATGCAATTTGACTGTGGACACCCTTTATTAGGTTGTCTTCCCATGGCTTCTGAAACATGATGCATTTAATGTGCCGAACTTGTCGCTATTATTAACAAAAGTTACACCACAAAACAAAAGTTACACCACATAAACATCGTAAATCTTCAACCAGTCGGTCGCCTACAGTTTGTTTACACTTTTTTTTCGCTTCTCTTACATGCATATTTAAAATCGTTCAGTTCGTGACGTGCCTACCACTTGCAGCTTGTTAGAACAAACCGGTTCCGCGGTAGCCGGCAGGGTGTTTACGATCTCCCGCATCTCAATTACCCGGCGCAGTTGGCATCTAATTACAGTTTAATGCGATCAATTAAAACTACTCACTATTGTCACTCGGCTGTAAATTTTCCACGCTTCATTCATCACTCAAAGGAATTTACGACAGCGCCATATATCGTCGTCGTATCGTGATGCTGCTGGATTGAATCCGGATTGAGAGGCTCGACGCTGGTCAGTGGCTGTCTAATCACATCATGATTAACATTTTTCCACCGTGTAAGGTGATGACATATTGAGGCTTTTTTTTTTCTTCGGCGGGCCGTGGCGCTAAGCATATTACCGACATCAACGAAATGATAATGCCTCCTAGGTGCATTGATTGGAATGCAGAAAATGCAAATTCCAGTCGATGATTTATCTCCCCAGCCGCGTTTGACACGTGAAACAAAAAATGTAATATAGTCAAATTGAAAAGAAATTCAACGCAGAAAGATAAGTGCTTACCATTTAGACGAACAAATGGATTCGTCGACATCGAGATTTTCAAACGACAATAACGATCCTTGGAGGGAGGGCAATTTTCGTGGAATTGTTAACCACTTAATTCGCACAACGGAACATACTTTTGTGGTGAAAGACCACCCAAGGTAGTCCATGAACACGTCCACGACAATTCCGACCAAATCGGGAGATTGCCATCACCATTAAGATTAACCCATTCATTGTCCCGAACGACCTCGGCATACGCTATATGGTCAAGCAACCCGAATGACTACCGTGCGCGTCCACTTTGTGCTGTAGGTTGGCACGGGTACTGCATATGGAATTGAATTAGTATTCCTCGAAGCTCGGTACGATCATCAAAGTGAAGCCAACGTCATCGTGAACGCACTGCTGATAGCCTGCGTCTTCCTGCGTCGGCATGGTGGTGGTCGGCGATTGGTGGTCAAACAATTTGTGTACATACGATTATCGCTTAACCGACTTTGATACGACGTTTTGGAGGTGAAAATGGGAATGCATGTTCAGTATTTGTATTAGCAATCAGCATAGGTTGGATATGTTAACGACATTCCCATACATCATTTGTCCAGATCTCGCTGTTCGTAAGGTTTTCTAAATTCTTGGTAGATAATTGACCGTCAGAAAGAGTACTATTAACGGTAGAGCTATACATAACGAATGATTACATATTCTTTAATGGAAATACAGACTTGTAACTCAGACCGAGAACATAGGTATGATGTATTTTTCATGGAACAACTGAAATGAAAATCGCTTATCTGCATAGTTTGAAATCAGTAACAGTTTAATCATCTTCAGTTTTCAACAATGCGGTTATAGAATGGAGTGGGGGTACTAGGATTTAATCCTGCACATGGCCTTTTCGGCGGTTCTAAAATTACACAATCTGATTTGTCTTCAACGTTCTGCATCAGCTGAAAAATGGGAACATCTTTCCAACAGCCTTTATTGGACTGAAACAGAAGCTCAGCTGAAGTCACGACCAGCACTGCTAGGGATAGAAGTGTATGAATATACTTCATGGCTTATTGAGCAAAGTTGAACGCTGATGAATGTTAAAACGAAACTGAATTGCTATCCAAACATGTGGGGTAATTTAAACAACTTCCAGAACACGCAGCACCTGATTTTTGTTGATATCTTTGTTTTGCTGTATACGCATAAAGTTGCCTAATGTATAGGGTGACCAAGTTTTAATGAAAAAAAGCGATTTATATGGTTAAAACTAGCTCCCTCAGCTCAGTTCAGTTAAGAAAGGCGGTGCTACATCATGCTGGAGGTGTCTGAGATTGATTCAAGGGCTGATTTAGGAATTTATCGTCAAGGAAAAAAAATCAACTCCTGGGCATGGGAATGATTGGACATATTATCATTATTTTGTATAAATGGTGATTGCATGATTTAGGCTCAAAATGACATTTAATTTTTATAGGTGGCAAAAGATTACTTTACATCATGCTAACGTTTGCAGTTAAAAAATTCAAAGATCACCGATTTTTCATGCGATTATACTGCCGCCTGTGTCCACCGGTAAATCGTCAATAAATATAAGTAGGCTACAAACAGGACAAAATTGACAGCTCTATCAGTTCGTTTACGGCATGGCGAAAGCAGTGAAACTATCAAACGTAGGATGGTTTGTAATTGCCGTCACTTCCATCCCGGAACAAAGAAGTCCGTCATCGTGTGGAACTCTTGGTCTGCCGAATGTAGAAAGCAACCATATACAAGATCCTGGCGCCCCTGGAGAAAAGTGAGATCATGCAGCGCAAGCCGGGTTTTGGCCGTTCGACGGTTTTGCGTGACCAGAAGGTGCAGCAAGCGATGAACGGAAGGCAAGGGTGGCGAAATCCTTCCACGCCTTGGAGGTAGATGCGACCGGCCAGACGGTCAAAAAGTATTTGGGCAACATGGGCATCGTCATGAAGAAGTGGAAGTCGAGGCCGGTCTTGTCGGAAGCGCAAGCGACCACCCAAGCGACTGAAGGGGCTCGTCTAGGAAGTCTTCCTTGCGAAGCGCAACGTGGTTGTGATCATGGAAGACGAGACGTACCTTACGCTCGGCGTCAATGACTGGCAGGGGATTGGTTATTTCACGACCCCCAAGAAGGAAGTGAGCAGCGACGTGAAGTATATCTCCCACACGGTGTTCCCGAAGAAGGTGGAGAATCAGTGAGAATCGGACGGTAAACGGAGAGGCTTATAGCACGAAGATAGAGTGTTTGAAGATCCCAGTCATCCCCAAGAACACCAACCCCCATAATGTGAGCCTGAAGCGGAGGATCTGTTCGAACAATTTCGTGGCGAAAACTAAAAAGGGACTGAACAAAAAGGTGACCAGAGAATAGAATAATATAATAACATCTTTCCTTTCGATGGCTATGGCCACAGTTCCTTCCAACTGCCGTTAGGCCGCCCAACAGGATGTGGAATCATTTTTGTAAAATTATGAATTTATACAGGAAACAGTGAAAATTTGTTTTGTTATGATACCTTTTATCGTTTTTTTTTTCATCCATTCGAAAATTGTATTTTTACGGCAAGCGTTAGCTCATTATTTGATAGGGTATGTGTTCCTTGACTCAGCCTATTATGCAACGATCGATTACATTTTTTATTATGACTCATAAAGTTTTGAAGCTGTAAGTGAGATACAAAAAAATTATTTGATAGGGTATGTGTCCCTTGACTCAGCCTATTATGCAACGATCGATTACATTTTTTATTATGACTCATAAAGTTTTGAAGCTGTAAGCGAGATACAAAAAAAATATGTCCCCAACATTGGGTCTACGATTTTCTTGTCATTGTTATTTTAACTATGTGTACCGTTAGTTTGTAACGTGTAACTATTTTCTGTATATCCAGACTGCATTACTTGCTTTATCGATTCAATAAAGCCAAATTTAGATCACTTTAAGATCGTGTAGATCATCTGTTCAGCTTAACCAATGAAATCATGATGCCCCAAAAGTTCAAGAAATCGAAAATTACGCGGAAGTGAACAACTAGGTATAAGTTGATTAATATTATCTCAATTGCTTTGGATTACATCAGTCATTCTAATAGCAACATGATTTTGTTGATTATCGCTAAATTCATGACATATTTGGTACATAGGCCGAATGAAGGTGATAGGCTAACATTACATCCCGTTACGCTACTTTAATCTCACTCAGCTGAATCAAATCGAATGCAATCGTAAGCAGTTCAGCACGTAAGGAATTGACATTGAGAAATCATCTACACTACTACCGTCTGATTCATTCAGCGTACGATCAGCTGCTAGTTTTGCTGAATTATGTTTCCAACGAACAGGATTGAGGGATGTAATGTTAACTTCATTCGGCCTATGTACCAAACATGTCATTTATTCCGCGATAATCGACCAATAAACGATGACAACATAGCAATCAACTTGTTACTAAGCAATTGAATACTTTTTCATAATTTTGTTTAGACGCAACTGTTCGAAATTAACGATTTACTTAACTACTGCCATGATTACGTTAGTTAAGCTGAAATATGTTTTGCACAATCTTCAAATGTCCTAAATCTGACTTAATTTGTTCGACATCTATTGTAATACACCCTAGATCTATAAAAATAGTCACAAGTTCCAAATTAAGTATACATAAGGAAAAATAAATCGCGATTTTGTATGAAAACCGTAGGCCTAATTAAAAGATAAATTATTCTATGTGTTCCAAACTATGGCTTATTATATTCATTTGATAGTTTGGTGAATTATTATTTCCAATTTATTAAATATTATTAAATTGGCAAAAACCAATTTAGTTTTTTTAAGAAGTTTTTTCTTTAAATATGATTTGTAAATTTTGTATCAGTGAAAGAAGTATTGCTAACAATGAAATGTCTAAAAAATAATTGTAGATAACCATACGAAAATTGTTCCTGATGCAAAATTTATGAGACGAAATTGCAATCCATGAATGAGTTCCGATAAAAAATGCAATCCACCTAAGCATGTTAGGCTGATTTATGGGACACATACCCTAGAGTAAAATGGAATCGTTGATCGTTGAGTACCTGTTCTGCCCATCTAGCTTGCTGCGCTCCACGCCTTCTTGTACCAGCCGGATTTGAAGCGAACATCATCTTTGCTGGGTTGTTATCTGGCATTCTCGCAACATGCCCTGCCCAGCGTAACCTTTTAGCTTTTGCCACCTTTGGAATACTTGGCCATAGAGTTGAGCGAGCTCGTGATTCATTCTTTGCCGCCACACACCGTTCTCCTACACACCGCCAAAGATGGTCCTAAGCATGTGTCGCTCGAATACACAAGTGCTTGAAAGTCCTCTTCTCATGTTCGTAGAGAACCACCGGTCTTATAAGCATTTTACGCATGCCCCATTTTGTGCGAGGCTGAATTTTGACTACAGTTTCTTCTGGAGCCCATATTAATCACCTTCTTATTTCACGTCTAACGTAGTTGTCTGCCGTTAGCAATGATCCAAGTTAGACAAATTCATCCACCACCTCAAAAGTACCCTGTCTACGCTACACTGCTACCAAGACGAACCCTGTCGCCTATTTGCATGTACTTTGTTTTCACACCATTCACCACCATTCCGGATTTTCCTGCTTTACGTTTCAGGTAGATGTACAGTTCTCCAACCGTTCCAAAAATTAGGCCGACAATGTCCATATTATCGGCGAAGCAAACAAGCTGACTGGATTTCGTGAAAATCGTACCCCGGCTCGTCCCACCTTCTAGTGTGATATTGAACAGAAGGCAGGAAAGTCCATCATCACCTGACATCTTGACGCAGCTTTGCACACCGTCGATCGTTGCTCTAATCATTATTGTGAGCTTCCCGGGGAAGCATTTCTCGTTCGTGATTATCCATAGCCGTTTTTGGTTCAATATTCACATCCATAGCATACTGTCGCATGCCGCCTTAAAATCGATGAACAGGTGGTGTGTATGAAATTCACGGTATTTCTGAAAAAATTGCCGCATGGTAAAGATCTGGTCCGTTGTCGAGTGGCCGTTGACGAAGACTGCTTGATAACTTCCATTGAACTCATTCGTTATAGATGGTGATAGGTAATGGATAGGTAATAGACGACGGAAGATGATCTGGGATAGCACTTTGTTGGATCGCTCGGAAGTTCTCACACTCCAACTTGTCACCTTTCTTGTAGATTGGGCATATGACTCGTTCCTTCTACTCCTCCGGTAGCTGCTCTGTCTGCCAGATTCTGACTATCAGCCAGTGCAGACAAGTGGCCAACTCTCCCGGGGCTCCCAACTATTAATGAGTTCAGCTCCGACACCATCCTTGCCAGGTGCCTAAAGGGTGTCCACAGTTAAATTGCATCACTTTAAACTCGTCCTCAAAAACAAGTCTCTCAACCGATTGTCATGAAATATTCAGGGAATAAAATACAATGTATAATCTTGATTAAGGTATTTTTATTTCACTGTATTTCTTTACCAAACCCAAAAGCCGAACTTTCTTCTTAATTCCACGCATAAGATTTTGTACAACGCTTGCACCGACATTTTTTTTCCTTTCCGCTTTCAACCATGACTTCAACATTTCCTGTTCTGTAGTGACAACTTTGGGATGCTTACGAAGTTCGTGCTTCATTATAGCCCAATATTTTTCAATTGGCCGCAACTCTGGAGAGTTTGAGGGATTAAGATTCTTCGGTACGAAATTGACACCATTCGTCTTGTACCACTCCAGAACACCCTTGGAGTAGTGACAAGTGGCTAGGTCCGGCCAAAAAATTGTAGGAACGTTGTGTGTTTTGAGAAACGGAAGCAGTCGTTCATTCATGTATACTTGACCATTTACAGTTGAAGTTGACACGAAAGGCTTGCTCCGTTTACCACACCAACAAATCCCCTGCCAAATCATGAATTTCTTGGGGAACTTTGACACTTGATGTTTCCTGACAGACTCTAGAACATCGAACTTGTCTTTTGCAGTCACATACTGGTTGCCGGGAATTTGTTTAAAGTCCGTTTTTACGTATGTTTCATCGTCCATGATGCAGCAGTGTGGTTTCGTCAACATTGGTGTGTACAGCTTAAGCACCGTACTGTTATAGTCATTGCTTTCGCTGTCAAAGGTTTTATTTAAGCTTTATGATGTCGTAGAATGCTGTTTTGAAATTTTGTTTTTGGACTCAGTCATCTTATCTTATTATGGTCAGTCGAAAAAGCATTTTAAAACCATTTTGCCTCGAGTAAATGCAGTAAACTGTAAGTTGTCGTTAAGGGAAGTCACCAAATGACCAAATCGCTTTAAAGTAGTCATTGTGATGATAAATTGTTTTTTTTTCTGTCAAAACTGTGATTTTTTCCAATTGGCATATTGAAATAAAAGAAATAATTGACATGTGGAAAAATAAATGCACCATATTTTAAATGTATTGTTGTATGAACTGTAGATCGGCTACAAATTTGAGCATGCTTTTAGATAACCTTATTGAATTCCATCTATTTTTGTGGCAATTCATGATTAATTTAACCAATATATTTCTTTTAATTTTTTTTTTGTTACCTCGCATAACCTCGGTAAATTTTCATTTTCGGCTCTTATGGTGCCAAAATTTACCTTAAAATTAAATGCGCTTATGATTCAGAACATGATGGGTTGTAGAAAAAATGGTAAAATGGCCGTATGCTGGTTTTCAAAGCAGTCAATAGGTTTAATGAAGGTTCTCAACATCTTTCACTGGAACATTTTCAAAGTTTGTATGGTCTTATAAAGGTTTTATTAACTTGTTTTCACAACCGTCTATAGAGTGCGCCACTTTTTACAAGTTTCGGCTTTGAAGAAGCATAGAGGAGGTGTTGGTAGACAAAACAGTTTTGAATGTAGTTTTATCGACAAAGCCGGGAGGAGTGCTATACAGCTGGAATAAAACTAAAATTGTTACTCGGGATCTGAACGTTCAACTCGTTTTAAAAACTTTACATGAATATCATTGACAAACTCAACAACAATGTTTTGAGCAATTTTACTAGATAAAACCTGTGTAGACAATAATCCCACAGAAAAAAATAATTAATTTTATCAAGCGCGTAAAATTTCCCATCGTGTAATTCCAAGCCAAAGGAGGCGTAAACAACAAAATTGTTTGCAATCTTTCATGCGCCATACAACAATGCTTGCAATCTTTCATACAACAGGCTAGATTTAGGCGTTATCTGGCTTAAATTTACATGAAATATCTCATTATTTTCTGCTAAATCTAGCATTCCCTTTATGTGCATTAGATAATGTAGAAAATTCAATGTTTCTTTTTATCTGTGCCGGACACCTCAAAACTTAAGCAAAACACAAATTTTGCATTTTCTTTCAATTGTTGTTGTTAATGTCAGATTCATGGGATATGATTAATTAATTAATGAAGTTAAAACATAGTTATTCGGTATTTGCATTAAATGTTTGAACTTTGCGCTTAACTCCATTTATTAGGATTTATACAGACTCATCAGATTCCGTGGTAGTCGAATTTCTGTCCAAGTTTTGTCCCAATTTTTTGGAAGTGTTTGATATTTTTGATTCCTTGTTTCTTTCTGGGAAGCTTCCGCTTCATCATAGCCCAATATCTCTCGATTGGATGTAACTCTGGACAATTTGGCGGACTAGCGGTTTTTGGTTCAATATTCACATAATTTGTTTCGTATTACTTCTTCACAGTTTTAGCATAATAGTATGGTGCCAAATCGGGCCACAACAAAGGATTTTTGCTATGATTTTAGATGAAGGGTAGCAATCGCTTCTGCAAGCACTCTTTCTCGTTAATCTCCTTGTTGAATGTACCTGTAGTGATGAAAGATTTACTCTTTCTTCCACATGTGCAAATTGCTTGCCAAACAAGGTTATTTTTGGGAAATTTCGATACCTTCTTAGTCCTTAAATGCTCAGCTGAAGCATTTCTAGCTATAGCAGAATAGAAAACCAGCCCTGAAAGCTGTTTGAAATCCTCCAGGACATCAGTTTCATCGTCCATACAACAACGCATGAAAACTTCGTCAAACATTCGCATTACAAACGTCGAGCCCATGATTTTGCTGTCAAGTTGTCGTTGCGATTTGGAACTGCCCCAAACACTGTATCGGGTTTTGGACAAAACCAGGTGGCATTTCTATTTTAAGAGCCACCGTTTGAACCTAGGGATTTGGATTTTCCTTCAATATCCTCTACACCTTTCGGTCCATAACACGATCAGACTTTCCAATGTTTTCATCATTTCACAGTTTTCTCTCGATTGTCAAAAGTTCCGAAAATGATTTGAGCACACCGTAAACAGTGGATTTAGGAAAATCCTTTTTTTTTGTAAGTTCCAGTATTGACAAATCGTACAGAATGCCCTCACGCCCTTGCTTTTCTCTCGTCTTCACCTTGAACCCTGGAGATAGAACGTAATCACCAATAATAATCTTTTTCATCACAGACTACCAGCTATACCTCAGCAAAATTTTTCACTCCTACTTGCAATCTTTCAAAAGTTACCGTGATTTGAAGGTATCTAGATTAATGTGGATACAGACCTTACTTATGCTTATATTTGGTAAACCATTATCTGCTACGGCAGCATAATTGTTAAAAAAAATACTGTTTTTCCCGTACCGTTTATTATCTAAACTTACAGTCCATGGAGCAAATACAGTTCTACAAGCATTAAACACTCCAACTAATTCTCTATTCAATTCCTTTCTTCCAGGACCATCACACGCTATCACGCTGGCATCCCCGGGTAATACCGTTCCGCCCGTTTTGTGGCGTGCACGACGAAAAGCCGGTAAGTGTCATCAACGTGCCTCAACAATAAATGTTTCAATTCTTTCAACATACTGTCGACGGTATTAAAACACGGACCTACCCTAAACAACCATCGTATGGCTGGTGTTTTGATGCGAAAAATGAAATCAATAAAGTAAAGATTCCCACTCCAACAAAACGCAAAAAGCCACATGTTTTCCATAATGCTTCAAGGTCGACGCCCCCTGGGTCATGGTTGTTCAGCGATTAAAAGCCACGCCGAGTTTGCAGTACTAATATGCTCTAAATGCCCCTCTGCAATAATAAAGTTAATGGATCTTTCTACCCTCTTGAGTACCGAGTGTTGTGTATCGTTGCTCCTGACTGTAAGAGCCACCAGGGGAGCAATCGGTGTGGGACATAATATCGAGTTGTTTTTGCTTCCTTTCTGAATCCTGCATCGATCTGTAGCACCTACTACACACCCTCTCCATTCCTTCGACCACTGGACAGAATAGTTGGGTGGTCTGGTGATGGAGCTCCTGAACCCTGGCCTAGTCTCTGACAACCGGCCGCACCGTTTACCTTCAAGTGAACCTTGAAAAGATATTTTTTCTTGACCTTTTTCTCGGAGATACGTCTTTTTGTTGAGGTCTTCCAACTACTTTGTACTGGCCACGGTCGGTCGGTTGGCGTCCAATCGATAAGTCTAAAAATAAACGCGGGTTTTTCCACTCCAGGAGCAAACAGTGCTGCGTGTTTCGCTTAATCCAACATGGGGTGTGAGTTTGGTTTTCGGGTAATTCGAACAGCTTCAAGTCAATTTACTCTCTCCTGTCGTACCCTAGTCCGGAGAGACGAGGTAGGTCAGAGTTCTCTTGCAATCGAGCTGACGTTTGTATTTAATGATCCAATGGATTTTATTTGATTATCATCACTGCGGAAGTCTGCCGGCTTTCCTGCCTTGCGTAGTAATTTTTTTCCCCATGTATCCTTCCTGACACATGCTGTAAATTGAAGTATGCTAAGATAAAAAGACATCCCGCTGCCTGTTCACAGAATTGTGTGCAGGGAAGGATGGGTTCCCATTCATACCGTTCGTTTATATTTTTTATCTAGTCATTTATTCACTTCTTCTTTTATTCTCTGTATAGACATCGAGTCGCAGCTTGGTTGGCAACGTAATGGAGCCTTAGAAAGATATCTGATTTTCCATTTTCGGTGTCAGACTTAACACTGTGAGATTTCTCCGAATGTCAAACGAAATGACTAAAGCGACAATGACGACGTTGATTGCTGTTTCTTCTAGTTATAGCAGCCATTGCGGAACAGCAAAGCCCTTTTATTCTGGATTGAAAATTGTTGGTGAATTTTTTGAGACAATACTTAGACATTTGAAAGTGAAGGTCAACAGCATACACATATCCCATGGTTCGTATATGCCTGTACAAAACACTAATAATCTGCATCCAAATCCTGGCGTTGACTTAAGCAGATTGTTTTTGTTTCTTTTCTCACTCGTGATCGTATTTCACCAATCAATACGTACTTGGTTTTGGGCAAAAATCACCGCATTCTTGACACTTAAATAAATTTTGAATATTATTTGACGGTTGGTGGCTGGTGATTTTTTTGCGCATTGTTTTACTTCCTCTATGTTGCGTGTTGTTGGCATGTCATATGTTTGACTTGTATAGGTTGAAAGCGAAATGGCAAAATGCAAAAAGTGTGGGGTTTCATGCTACCTAGGTGATATCTCTACTGTTTGCTCAAGTTGTTCTAGACTGTACCATTATAGGTGCATCCCACTGACAAAAGCTGTAGTCAGTTCTAAAGTGGTGATTGTTTATTAGGCCAGGGTTGATCCCGTGCGTGGGATATCGCCTCGTCAATTTGCTGCAAACACTGGTCGATGTCTTCACATGACTCCGGCTGGATGCTGTAATCAACGGATGAGCCGACGCAGTGCTGAAATCGCGCTCAATCATCACGATGGAAATTGCGCCGGAAAGCTTTGAACCGGTTGACGGAGGACCCTATTTGGCCTCCACCGGATAGTGGTCTTAGCTGAGTTCCTGATAGACGAAAGGATTGGATATGTTCGTCATGTTGGTCAGGATGATATCGGTAGCATGAGCACCGGAACGGCTCAAACGGGTAGGAGAATCCGGGCTCAAGATGGTGTAGTGTCTTTCCTCGAAGCCTTGCTGGACGATGGTACCATTGGGGCTCCTCCGGAAACTACCTTAGGCCTGGTGCATTGCGTTGAGGTCGCTGGCGATAAAGAACTGCCTCCGCCGCCAAGTTAACTTGATGATGTCTTGCCGTAGAGGCGCTGCCGAGCCGTCCTGGCGTTTGTTTGCTCGGGGCAGTAGGCCGCAATGATGGCGATTTAGCCGTCGGGATTGTCCATGGCCTTCTATGGCCTCGATGACTTTCAGCCTGAAACTGGGCAGCAAGCGGTAGTTGATATTGGGCCGCAAGGCGATGGCCACTCCTCTACCACACCCCCCCCCTGGGTACGATTCAGCCTTATAATACGAAAGTCGGGAATAAAGAGATTCTCCTCAGGCTTGAGGTGCGTCTCGGTGGCGATGGCGGTATCCTTCTCAGTTAGAAAATCGACGAGCTCAAGGGTTTTGTTCTTAACAGAACAAGCGTCCCAATTGAGGATGTTAATGGCGTCTTCAGGGCCCACGTTGGTTTATGAAGTTGAGCAGTTGAGCCCTCTGTAAATCGTTTGTACGAATTCCATTATCTGGTCCGGGAAGAAGAGCGAGTCGTCATCAGACATATTTGGCTGAGGTAGAGCTTGTGCCTCGGATTCTTCAGGTTGAAGGGGGCACGTCTTGCACTGAGAGCGCTGCAACGGCTGCTGCGCCCAGACTGTTCCAGAAAGTATAAGCACACTTTCAAAATAACATAAAAGTCATGTTATTTTAGTTTCAATAATTTTATTTGGCAAATCATATTTGTATTTGTGTTTTATATGATATTTTACTCTCGTTTAATCAAAATATTTAATCATAGCCAAGACTCCTAACTTTTCCTCGAACATGACCCATTAGCTTCTGCACAGTGGTACTTCCCACCATTTTGACCACTTTTGGCCAATCTTTTTTAAATTTTTGGATGTCGTCCGCTGGTTTTATGAATTTTCAAAGCTTTGCTTTGGTTAAAGCCCAAAAAGTCTCGATTGGCCGTGCCTCCGGGCAGTTCGGCGGATTCATGTCTTTCGGCACGAAACATACATTTTGACTTTTGTACCATTCTAAGGTGTCCTTTGCGTAATGACATGACGCCAAATCAGGCCAAAACACTACTTGACCTTCGTGCTGCCTGATCATCGGTAATAATCGCTTCTGTAGACATTCCTTAACATATTTCTCAGTGTTCATCGTCTCCGTTGTGCTGTACGGACTAGATGTTTTACCACACTCGCATATTGCCTGCCAAACCAAAACCTTCTTACCGAATTTTTCGGTAAAAATTGCCTTCTCCGTTTCGAGGATGTCTTTGTCTTCGCTTACAGTATAGAATTGTGGTCCGGGAAGCGTTTTGTAATCTAGTTTCACATACGTTTCATCGTCTATTATTATACACCCAAAATTTCTACGCAATAACGAATCGTAGAGTTTGCGGGCCCGTGGTTTCACCGACGCGGCCTGTTTTGGGTTCCTTTTGGGTTTTTTCTGCTTTCGGTATGTTTTTAGCCCAAGTCTTTCGTTGGCACGCATGACGTTACTTGACAAGGTCCCTAGTTTTTTTCGCAACATCCCGAACGGAAGTCGCTGGTTTTCGCTTGTAGGCATCCCTGATCTTTTTATCGATATCCGGACTAACATTACCGGATTTCCGACCACTCTTTGGCGCATAAACGTACACTGTTCTCTATATTTTCGAATCGTAGATCGTACCGCTCCAACGCTTACACCCTCTTCCTTGGCCAATTTTCTCAAGGAGAGTCCGCTCACAGTGCACCATTTGTGCACGATATTTTTTCCTTGTTCCGGAGTAAGACCGCGCATTTTGATAGGTAACACAAAACTGAGCACTTTTTTGATGCTATGTCATTCAGAAATGTGCAAACAAAAGGACGCAGCCAAAACATGTTGAAATATTTCATTATATTCAAAGTGGCCGTTTAGACCGTTTTTAGACTTCATAATAAGTTAGGGGAGGAAATGCGATGTGATACAATATCGTTAACCAAAGAGATCGTGGCAAATTCCCTTCGTTCTTTAAGAGTTTGAATGTCAATAAGTATACATCCTGCTTTGTAAGACGGAATTGGAAATTTTGTCCAAGAGAAACTGTTTTTTTTTACTGATTCTAAGCGTTCTTCATGTGTTTCCATAAAAGAAGACCATAACTACAATACTCTAGAATAGACCTGACATATGAAACAAAACACGTTTTGATTGTTTATGGATCATGAAAGTTCTGACCAAAACGTTTATTGAAACCTAGCATATTGGTTGCTGGATAATTGTGTTGTAATGGTCGATGAAATGAAGCTTAGAATCTACAATAACATCTCAATATCTGATTCTCTCGCATTTTTCTACAATTTCAGTTCCTAAAAAAACAGTAATTTGTGGTGTTTTTCGTTTTCTACTGAGAATAATTAAGATACATGTTTTAACGTTTATTTCTAGTTAGCTTTTTTTTGCACCACATGTCAAATAATATTATTTCGTTTATTTAAGTTACATGATCTTATCAATTCTCAATTTCCATAAATAGTTTCATGTCGTCTGCATAGATGAGAATTTTGACCTGCTCAAGAATGTAAGAAATATCATTGACAAACAAAATAAAAAGTAAAGGTCCTAGATGCGAGCCTTGGGGAACTCCAGATAATACATGCATAGGGTGTGACTTTTTCCCATCAAAATTGACTACTTTTTGCCAATTTATTAAATACGATTGTATCCATATAAGAAATTTATCCTCAAATCCTATTTTTCCTAACTTATAGAGTAACAGAGGAATGTCAATACGGTCAAAGGCCTTGCTAAAATCAGTGTACCTCGCTTCGACATGATTGCCGTTGTCCATTGCGTTTAATGAATAATTCACGAATTCTAACAAGTTTGTGGAAGTTGAGGGTCCTTCAAAAAATCCATGCTGCGAATTTGTTATAAAATTTTGTACTTGGCTAAACAGTTTTCTATTGACGTTAGCTTCAAACAGCTTTGGGATGCTAGACATTATAGCACTTCCACGGTAGTTGCGAAAATCGGATTTTTTTTTTCCCGACTTATAAATGGGCATTAGGTATGAGTTTTTTTCCAAATTTTTGGGAACTGACCAGAATCAAGTAACAAATTGAAGAGCCAAAATAAAGGCGAGGTTAGTTAAAATGCAAGATTTTTCATAAATGGTGGAGGGATTCCATCAGGTCCCGCACCTTTCGTACGTACACATTAGGTTTTGCAAAATTATACCTTACGAGGTATGGATTGTTTTATGGATACGATTTATAGACGTATATTATATAAAAATAAATATATGAAGGAAATCATCAGTAGTTTATTCAAATCTTACATTCCGGTGACGTATAAGTGTGTCATTTGTGCTACGTGGGTGTGTACGATGTCTACTAGGAAAATCAACGAAAGCCTATGAAATTACACCACAAATTTGCATCAAAGCAGTTCCTTTATTTGTAAAAACTGCTATCTGTCCTGAAATTATCTATTAAGCTAAACCATTTCAGAGCATCCATAAACCATGGAAAGAGGGAGAGGAAGCCGTCTAGAACATATGCTCCAGAAAATTAACAAAAAATGTATGGACAAAGAATCACAAAAGGGAATGTCTAAAATCCCATATATGAGAACACGTGGTTTATGGCCCATTCCGTAGTTCTCAAAAAGCCAAATCATATAAAAATCCCTTTAGATTGATGAAATCTCATGGTAAACAAGTAACTTTGAATAATGGAAATACGTGGTAGGATAAGTTAGCGAAAAAAAGGGAATTTTTGAAAAAAATATAGCTCAGAAAGTAAACTACATACTTTGCCAATTTTGATATGTTATGTAAAAAGACCTGAAATTTAAGAATAAAAATTAAAAATGAGGGGACTCTTTGGTCACGAGACCAGGAAAACTATAAAAAAAACAAATATATTCCATGTTTTTATAATGTGTATCCCAGTTAAGGTTTTGCTTCGTATTTTTAATAAAAAAATGCATAATTACCTTTCATTTGCGTATTTAGTTGTTAAAATCGGTGAAGTGATTCAAAAGTTACGAATATTTGAAAAAAAAATGCACTTTCAAAAACAGTTAACTTTTCAGATCACCCTAACGCCAAAACAATCGCCATAAAGACACACAAAAAATGGTCAAATAATTTTTAAAAAGGAACAAAACTACCAATTATTATGATATTCTGAAAGATCGTATATCCCTTTTCTATGGAATTACTGCATTTATTGTTAATATCTATAAATGTATTCAGATCGTTTTTATTTTTATTTGCAACTATGATTAAAGTGTTGTTCAATATTAAATCATCATAAAGATAAATCATGCAACTCAAACCTCTGTGGCAGGACCATTGCAATGGTTTTTTTTTTTTCGTAGTATTGAATAACGTGACCAACAGTTGGGTTATTATGTCGGCATATGCCCAAAAGCCTGAAATGTGACTCAACTACTAAAATTTTAGCTATTCAAACTCAAACCGAACAACTTTCGACAGGAAGAGTAATTTTGTCGAAATATGTCAAAATATACAGGGTGCGGCAGAAAATAATGCGAATATGTTCAAACTTGAGTATTGGGTTAATTCGTGTAGCTAGTGACTAATTTCTGTCCAAAGTGTATTTGTTTATGTTTACTTTCAAGTGCTGCATCCAAACATTCTATTTGTTTTATTGCAAATTCGTCAAAATGTTCGCTAAAGAAGAGAGATTGCTTTCCTTGTTGAAGAAGGAAAAAATGATAATCCTGTTCTCCGACGAAAAACTTTTCAGCATCGATGCTGTGGCCAACAGCCGCACGGACCGGTTCATTTCACCGTAGAAAATGGAGAACGTTCCGGAAAAAGTACAACTCAAATTTCAAACCAAACACCCGGCTGGTTTCATGATGTTTGGCTTGGTGGCGTCCAACGGTTTGAAAATACCGCCTGTTTTCATTGATGCTGGAGTTAAAATCAATACCGAAGTGTATATCGGTATTTTAAAGGACCAAGTGCTTCCCTGGGTGAAAGCCAACTTCTCCGAGGACCAAAACGTTGTCCTACAGCAGGATGGAGCGCCGTGTCACACGTCCAATCGAACCCAACAATGGTTGAACGATAACATGAAGTTTTGGCCGAAGGATTTGTGGCCCCCTAGCAGTCCAGATCTTAATCCGTTGGATTATTCAATTTGGGCATATGTTGAAGCACGAGCCTGCAAAACATCACACCCTAGTGTGACAACCCTGAAGTCAACCACAACACGCACATGGCAGTCAATGTCGGAGGACTACGTCCGAAAGGCATGCTCTGGCTTCCGGCGTCGGCTCGAGGATGTTATTAATAAAAATGGAAGACACATTGAATAAATTTGTTTAAAAGGACTTTATAAAGATAACTGCACTCGAAAATGTTGATATTATTGCTTGAATTAGTTGAAAATGGGATTTGAAAGAAATAGAACAAATTTTCGCATTATTTTCTACCGCACCCTGTACAGACGGAAGAAAGATCCTAACCCCATCCAAACTGCAATACATTTTGGGTGTTATTGGGTTATATTCACTTAACATCTGGACCAAAATAGATCATAAATTGCTTCCTTTTAGGCACACACGCACAATCCATCAACCGAGTTCATCTCCAGGTACCTATCTACCTAATTGAGAGCAGAAATTTCCACCGTCCAACAAAACGCCTAACCTATCAAGCTAAAATGAAAATACCGCAAGAGCAGCATCCCGAACCGGAGTAAACTTATTATCGTCTTACCCATGCAGACCTGACAGCAAATATAAATGTTGAAAGGAAATCTTTTTTTTGTCTTTCCTGCCATGGGATAAAAGAAGGAGAACGCTGGCTTGCTATCGAGTGCTACGAATAGGGTAAATAACATATGTCGGGCGGAAGGAAGAGTATTTACGTTACATGGTTACAGGATTCAAATTGCTATATTTGTATCGTGCGAAAAATGCACATGGTTTAAAGGACAGTCAGACAAATAGGTTAACCTCTAAATAACAAACAATAGTATCCACTGATACAACACGTTGCACGAAGAGTTCCTCCGGCAAAAATACATTGCGTACCCTAAGGCGTTATTTTAAGAGGGATGCGTAGGTCACGCATCCCCATTTGCCACATTTTGCGAGACTGTGGATAGTGGTTGGTCTTTTTATGATATTTTATGAGTTTCATATTTCATATTACGGTGCGAACAAATCGGTTCTTCTATAGCAATCTGTGTCGTTAAATATAGCCACAATTTCCCGTAAAAACAGTGGAAAATAAGCTTGAGCTTCAGAGATTTACGACTTACTCCATTCGTCAACGTGTTTTATTTAGGTATAGATTTCCAAATAATGAGAATATGAAAACAAACAATTTGTATTCCATTTTAGGATTGATTGTTTCAATTAAAATTTGATACTGCAATCCGAAGCATCATTAGTATAAACGACTTGAAACGTCATATTATGTTCCATACACGGCGGTTATGAATTTGTTACGAAAATAACGTCGTTTGTTAAAAAATTTCATCGGAATACTCATTGAATTGTGGAAAATAGAACAACTGCAGCCAATGAAGACTCTGTCGTTAAAAGTTTACAAAACAATTCTGCAGGTAATTTTGAGTTGAAAAATTTCCCAAATTCATTGAGCTGCAACTAGCAAACCTGAAAAACGAGATGCATAATAAAACGTAAGGTGTTTGGTAAATTCTGATTGAAAGAAACTCTACGTCAGAATCAACAGCCGCAAACGCAAATGTGAATTTCATTCATGAAAACCAATGTTACGTTACAGCGTATTGACATTGTATAACGGCACCCCATTGAAGTCAACCTTGCATAAAACTACTACGTTCCCATCGAATTGCTTCATTCAATCGGAAAAGTAAATCTTGCGTCATCAATTAAAAGCAATAGCCATAGCAGTGCTACCCATGTGAAGAGAAAGGTTCAACTTTCTGACGCGTTTGCTCAATTTCTCCGTGGCCGCCGCCGCTTATGCCACACAGAAGTTGGCTTAGTTCCAGGGAATCGATATGATGATTGTGCAGACATCGGTGGTGTCCAATGTCCGATGCATTATTATGAAGATGCTTGGCGATGGACAAAGATTTGCAATGTTGATTTTTTTCCAAAAAAAAAAAAAAAACAAACAAACCTAAATTTTACGTGAGCAATGATATAAGAGGTTACTGGCGGTTTTTAGAGTTGCTTTGCACGAATTGCATTTCTCAGTAAAAAATGCAGGAGTGGATGAAATCAAAACTAATGGACCAATTAAATAACCTGTAAAGGATCAAAATTTCGAATAATTTGAATGGACAAATATCGCGAAGAACAAATAAACAAAAATCAGCTCTCAAGTAAAAATTTATAACAAAAAGGTTTTATGACACTGAGTATGAGTATTCTGTTATTATTACTTTTCCATTTCTCCTGCAATGCTCTTGTTTCCTTGCGAATATAAAATATATGAACGCAGGCGATTATTATTCACATTTGGTTTTAATTTTTGTATTCAAAATTGATCAACTCGAATTGCTAACCCCATCCGTAGTTGCGCGTTTTTTTCCTTCTTTTCATCACACCTCGTTCTTTGTATAGCAAAAATGAATTGCCTTCTTTGATGAATGATTCATTGTCAATAAAATTTGATCGAGGAACTTTTAATATAATATAATATCAAATTAATAATAATTGACATTCTCTCATTAAATAATCGACCTTTCGACCTTTTGTCCGCCTCACTTTAGTTGACCTTTTGTTCATACGACATTTTGTATCTTCGACATTTTGTCTTTTGACCTTATGTCATTCGACTTTTTGGGGGCGACCTCGGCGTAGTGGTTAACATCCATACCTATAACGCCAAAGTCACGAGTTCGAATCTCACCCTCGGACAGGTTACGAAAATACCCGAAAAGGTATTTGAGTGACTACGACGGGAGATGAACCAGCCCAGGGCTGAAAATCTTGATAATTAAGGAACTAAAAAATAAACATTCTACTTTTTGTCTTTCGACCTTTTGTCCTACAGTCGCCTTGCAAAGAGAACGCCCGCCGAATTTTGTTTACATAAACTGATGGGCTCTTTTCAATTGTTGATGATGAATACAGTAACTTAAGAAGTGAGGGGTTCCTGTATGATAACAAAGGATTTTGGGATTCTTATGGGTTCTGAAGACTACGATTAAAGTTTGTAGAGCAGAAATTATGATAAATTCACCAAATTACTATTGTATAGAACTCATAAATTGGCTTTTTTTGAGTTTATTGACTGTTAGAAATGAAGTTCCAATTGCAGCAAGCTTGTTCTAGGAGTTGATTTATAATGTCATGGTTGACCAAATCTTCAATGCTGTTTCCCATTTTTGAATTTAGTTAGTTTGGAGCATTATTGGAAAACATATATTTATCAATGTCGAGAAGGAAAAATGTAAGCAATAACGATTACACTATTAGAAAAAATCTGAATTTAGCAGCAGAATATTTAATACTTATAAACGTAAAAACCACGCGGGGAAAAATTTGAACTCTCTCTGAAACAACGTTCAAAGCAGTTTTTCGCAGAAATGCTTAAGAAAACCATGCCATCACCCATAAATACAAACCCTTTTGCTCTTCTATCAATCAACTAGTCTGATTCTGACTTCGCTAAGGAGGGAATCACGGAAAATAGCTGAACAGAAGCCCACAATCAGCTTTCCCAGTTCAAGGAATGGTGGAAAAAAGGAAAATCCAAATCCTTCTGGTTTTCGTAGTACTAACTTCACATCGGATTTCCCATCCCTCACAGGGATATCCAAAACCTTTTTGACCCGATTTTAAGAGCCTCTTCATCCAGGCTTTTCTCGTTTGATGATATTGTTGAAGGTATCTACAAGTACCTTGAAATTTCGGAAATGCTTCCCACAGTGAAAAGTTGTTTGAAACAATTGACAATAAAGTGGCTGCTCCTTGCAGCAATAATTTCCTTCGATGGATAGTTGCCTAAATAAGGTCGGGGATTAGAGCCTAGAGCCTCAACAAATCAAAAACAACTTTCAGATATTTGTTCGGTCCTTTCTGCTCCACGGTTGAAATAGTGAGATTTTAACTCCCACGGTACAGGATGGGGAGAATTGTACGACGACAGCCATTGTTTCTCAATATATGCCCGCTGTGAAAACTTCAGTATCAATTCTTAACTCTTAATTTTTAATTCTTAGATTAGACTTCACACTTAGTAAGAATTCATTATCGTTGGATTGCACATGGAATGTGATTCAGGAACCCTACTGTAGTGATCACTTGCTCATAAAAATTTCGGTTGTCACCAGGTTCAATCCGTCGAAATCGAAATCTGTAGTATCGATTGGACAAAGTTTAGGACAGCAGCAATAGTTGAAGCTATAACGGTGGTTGCAGGGCTACCACCGCTAAAGGGATATAAATTCCTCTCAAACCGAATCTTGGATAGCGTAATTCAAGCTCAAATTCGACCAGTTCCAGGAATGTCATTTCGCAGGAAACCTCTTTCTCCATGGTGAGATCAGCAATGAAGTCTCATGATTGGTCCGGCGATTTTTTTTACGTGGCATAACGTCACAATACTATAACATAGCCTGATACACAATATCCCTTCATAATGCCCGATTCGTGGCTGCTCCTCTCCAATCTCTTGGGCACCTTGTACCCCCTAGCTCTTGCTCCCTCTGGTCTGACCATCTTGCTCGTTGCGCCCCACGTCGTCTTGTACCAACCGGATTCCCGTCGAACACTTTGTTTGCAGGATAGTTGCCCGGCATTCTCGCAACATGTCCTGCCCAGCGTATCCTTCCAGCTTTTGCCACCTTATGAATACAGGGTTCGCCGGCGCGAGTTGCGCGAGCTCATGGTTCATCCTTCGCCTCCATAGTCAGTCCTCCTGTACTCCACCAAAGATGGGAAGCTCCGGTGATATTTGCTGCAAAGTGTGGCCAAGTTGATTCTACTAAAACATTTTTCACTGACGTGTCTTTGATAGAGGTGTCCGCTGGCTTGGGTGCATACATTGCAATTTTGTGCTGTTTCCACATCATTGTTAGATTCCAGGCAATGAGAAAGCAGACTCGTTTGCAAAGGTAGCTGCGACAATATACACGAGCTAGGAACACCTTTTACCGTGATGGGTGAGATGCAGAAACGAGTGATAGTGTGGTGATCGATCAATCCTAGAACGTGCAGGTTGAGGATCAAGAGCCGATTTTCCGACATCAACTTCATCACCCAAGTAACAATATTAGTTTCATTCCAGCCGTATAGCACTCCTCCCGGCTTTGTTGATAAAACTACATTCAAAACTGTTTTGTCTACCAACACCTCCTCTGTGCTTCTTTAAAGCCGAAATTTGTACAAAATGGCCCACTCTATAGACGATTGTGAAAACAAGTTAAAACAAGTTTATAAGAACATAAAGATTTTGAAAATGTTCTAGTGAAAGATGTTATGACCATTTTATGAACCTTCATAAAACCTATTGGCTGCCATTAAAACCAGAATGTGGCCAAATGGCCACAGCTGTCAATCTTCACTGTGAAATTGAGGTTGGTTTTTGTTGTTCTGATTTGTTCGATTCTCTGCTCTTCTGATTCATTTAGCAGTAAAAAAAGGTCTAGTGTTGCGGGAAATTTTGTTTGACAACAAAATATCGAAAACAAAATGTATTTCCTGTATTATGCTCCAAATTGTATGCGCAATTATTTTTATGGTGAATATTGGCACGATAAGAGCCGAATATTAATGCGCCTCGGAAATAATGTGAATTTACAACAACATAAATCAAATAAAAGCAAATATTCTCGATAAATTAATCATGAATTTCCTGAAAAAAAAGTTGGAAAGGGGTGAGATTATCTAAAAGAATTCCAAAATTAGTCTCCGATCTTCAGTTTATTAGCATACCATTGAAAATTTGATGCATTTATTTTTCCACATTTCAATTATTTCTTATATTTCAATATGGCGATTGGAAAAAAATCACAGTTTTGCCATAAAGCCAGTTTTTCTCGCAATGACTATTATAAAACTATTTGGTCTTATGGTGACTTCCTTTAATGCCAATTTGCCGTTTAATGCATTATCTGGAGGCAAAATGGTTTTAAAATGCTTTTTCAACTGACCATAATAAGATAAAATTAATGAGTCCCAAAACGGCATTTCAATATAATTTTACTAGTTCATAAAGTCGAAATAAAACCATTGATAAGAGTAGAAGGAATTTGAGAAACAAGGTTTTAAGATGGTTGTAAACATGCTGTGTGCGTTCTCATAAACCTGACTAAAGTATGAAACCTATTGGCACCTCTTGGTGCCATAATAAAATCAAATTGATTTCAAGTGGCTTTCATAAAACTTTAATTAAACTTAATAAAGCAGGATGGTGTTAGCAATGTTACTTGGGCAACGTGCATATCCTCACATCGGAAGTACTGATGATGACAAAGAAGAATTCTACGTGAAGCTGGAGAGTGAATACGACCACTGCCTAAGCCATGACATCAAGATCATCATTGGGGATTTCAACGCTCAGGTTGGCCAGGAGCAGGAATATAAACCGGTGATTGGAAATTTCAGCGCACACTAGCTGACCAACGACAACGGCCTTCGACTTATTGACTTTGCCGCCTCCAAAAACCTGGCCGTACGACGTACCTTTTTCCAGCACAGCCTTCCACATCGGTACACCTGGAGGTCACCAAACCAGACGGAATCACAAATCGACCACGTTTTGATAAATGTTCGGCACTTACGCGCAATCGCTCAAAACTTCGCTGCCGGAAAAGGATGAGCTTCACGACGCACCTCTCGAGGATTGTTGGCACACCGTAAAAACAGCTATCAGCAGCGTAGAAGAGAACGTCTTAGGTTATATGAAACGAAGCCGACAGAATAAGTGGTTCGACAAAGAATGTCAGCAGGTTATAGAAGAGAAAAACGCAGCGTTGACACTCATGCTGTGTCAAGCTATTTACAGACAGAAGTGGAGACAGCAAACCCAACTCTTACGGGAGAAAAAACGCCGACAGGAGGAGGAGGGGCTCACATGAAACGTGAAAGTTCTACCAGAAATTCAACCCTTCCCGCAAAGGCTTCGTTCCGCGAACCAAAATGTGTCAGTAGTATTCTGACAAACGATTGTGAGGTGACCGACAGGTGGAAGCAGCACTTTGACGAACATCTGAATGGAGTACAGGAAGGGGACCAAGACAGCGAAGGAAGTGTCATCAGCGATGCAGCAAGTGACGAAAATTTGCCACCCCCGAAGAAAGGTGAAGTTAAGGATGCCAACAAGCAGCTGGAGAATAACAAATCGCTTGGAATCGCTCCGGTTGGCCAATTGCCTGCATCGACTGATATTCAGAGCTTGGGATACCGAGCAGCTGCCGGAGGAGTGGAAGGATGGGGTTATATGCCCCATCTACGAGAAGGGCGACAAACTGGAATGTGGAAATTATCGTGCGATCACCGTCCTTAATGCTGCCTAAAAAGTGCTATCGCTAATCATCTTTTAGCGACTGTCACCACTAGCAAATAGATTCGTGGAAAGTTATCAGACCGGCTTCATCGATGGCTGGTCTACAACGGACCAAATCTTCACTTTGTGGCAGATACTAAAAAAGGGCCGTGAATATAGAAATGCATTCTCTGTTTATCGACTTCAAAGCTGCATATGATGCAGTTAACTGAAAAGAGCTCTGGAAATCAGGGACCAGATTCGTCAAGGTGATGGAATCTCATGTATGCGGTTCAACATTGCTCTTGAAGGTGTTATGAGACGAGCTGAATTCAAAATGCGGGGCACGACGTGGACATTGTCGACAGACCATTTGAGGCTGTGGCAGAGCAGTACACCAGATTAAAGTGCGAAAGAGTGAAGATTGGGTTGAAGATAGTTACGTTCAAAACGAAGTATATACTGGCAGGCAGAACCGAGCACGACAGCGCCCGACTAGGCAGCAGTGTAACGATCTACGGCGATGAGTTCGAGATAGTCGACGAATTTGTCTATCTCAGCTCACTGGTTACTGTGGGCAATGAATTGCAGCCGTGAGATCCGGAGGCGTATTATCAGTGGAAGTCGTGTTTACTACGGGTTCCACAAGCAACTGCGGTCAAACAGACTTAGGTTTCGTACGAAGTGTATGTTGTATAAAACTCTAGTAAGACAGGTTGTTCTTTATGGGCATAAGAAGTAAGAAAATGATTGAGGAGGACTGGCGAGCACTCGGAGTTTTTGAGCGAAGGGTGTTAAGAACCATCTTTGGCGGAGTGCAGGAGAACGGAGTCTGGAAGCGGAGGATGTACCATGCGCTCACGTAACTCGCTGACGAACCCAGTATTCATAAGGTGGTCAAATCTGGACGAATACGCAGGACACGTTGCGAGAATACCGAACAACTATCCTGCGAAAGTGGTGTTCGATAGGAATCCTGTTGGCACAAGACGACGAGGGGTGCAACGAGCAAGATGATCAAACCAGATGGAGTTAGATCTAGGGAATACAAGATGCCCACGAGACTGGAGGAGAGCAGCCATGAACCGAGAACGTTGGAGGGATATTGTGTATTAGGTAATGTTTTAACTACGTTATGCCATGAAAATAAATAATAGATGTGCTTTGACTATCATTAATCTTAGCAAAATTGTGATTATTATTACATGCGGAGTTTCGATTTTTGTTAAAAAATGCAAATAATTTTTTTTTCTGGTTTCATTTTATTGAAAATAATGTTTAAAAGGAACATTTACAATATTCCTTTTGGAATAACCGGGGTCATAATAATAGAAGAAGTACAATGGGGTGGAGCCCCTGTACTTCTTCACGAGTTTCAAACGTTGCTCGAATGCGTCGCTAGTGGCACGCACAGATTGCATGGGCATTTCAGCTCAGATTTTGAGAATTACCGTCTTAAAGTGGTCAAAGATGCTGAATTTCTATTCGTTCAGCTTCGACATCACTTTGAGGCAAAAAAAAAAGTCGAGAGGATTCAAATCCGGAGAGCTGGTAGTCCAGCTGGTTTGTCCAGAAAGTCGGTTAAAGTGTTCCGATACTAGGCTTGGACCACACTTCCCGTGTGGGCTGGTGCACCGTCCTGCTGGAAGTTTTGTAGTACGCCGCGTTGATTTTGAGGTTTTTTTCTTTTCAATAAACACCAAGGGGAGCTACCACGTTTCCATGCTGATGATATGATGATGATATAATACTACCATCTATTGTAGCAAGGTAACTTTCCATAGCAGTGGAATAATCTGAAAAACGATTTGATCAGGATTCTATTATTGTCTGTGATCATCAAGCTCCTTTATGAAGGGCCAAAAACGTTTGGGCGGACCCGCAAGCAGAGACACTTACGCAAAACCCGCGAATATAGGGAAAAGAATCTCCTTCCAAAAGCAAGGTCACACAGACAGCACTAGAATCGAGCCCTCTATTGACAGAATAAACCCAATAGATGGGGTCGAAGAGCCCGCCCTCGTTCCGCGAAATGTTAACAATAGCGAGGAGGCAGTCCCATGCTCCCTATCCAAATCGTTTCACTTGGGTGCCCTGATGGTCCCTCCCTTTCCCCGTTACATGTTATTTAATATTTAATATATTTTGTACACAACACAACACATAATAAACAGAAATGCTAATTCATTAAAATTTCAAACTTGAATGGATTGTTACTGAAAAATTAATAAAAGTTAGACATGTATCGACATCCCACCAGTTCTGGGAAAGCTGAAAACAGAATAGATCAATCCAAACATCAAAGATAAAACTTCAATAAAAGATATCATTTTATATGACATTGTAATATTTGTAATATCTTTCTTTATACTGTTCTAGCAACATTTCAAAGATAGCAACTGGAGGGAACGAAAAGTCTGATTGGATAACTTCTGAAATAAACGGCCCATCCTACCATAACACCACCAAACACAATATTAAAATTTAATCCTACACTGCTTACAAGCACATGCCAGTCCTTCATGAATACAGCAGTTGAAGTCTAGAAGTGCAATCTCAAATCAAATGTTATGCTGAAATGCTGAAAAACAAATTGAGCCCTTGATGCCTGTCATGGTTTTGGAATGCAAAGATGATTCTAAAGCGTTATTATATATAGCATTTCAAGCTTATTGCTTGCATAAATTGCTTATTGCCTGCTCTCAACTCAGTGTTCCAAATGCACTTCTACAGTTATTAAATGAGAGCTTTCGTTGCCGATGATTCTAAAGCGTGCTGAAATTATTAATAAATTGAGAATGGAAAATATACAATATGACTTAAGGTACACGATCTTCAGTCGCACCCCCGCACTTCGCTATTATCAGATTGACAACATTGCCCAGGCTATGCCAACCAGCGTCTCCATGTTTCAGCTGGCAGTCTTTTGTGATCATATGACTCGTGGAGGCGTGAGGTAGGAACTTGTGAGGACGAGAGGTCGGTCGCACCCTCCTTCGAAGTTGTCCACTCACCATTTGAAGCCCAGCTACCACGTTTCCATTCTGCCCCTGAAACCATCACCGACGCTTTGGATCCAAAGGATGTTGATATTGGATTCAGGACTGCTGTCCCTCGGTGGCGCCCACACCCGGTATTTTTGAACATTATGTTTTTTCTCGTCCGAAAAAAAAATCCTGACCAGCGTGTCGAGAGAGGATCATCTTGGCTGGATCCAACCGCATTTTGCTGGTACCCTCCGAAACGCCATGGACCTTACGTTTTTTATAAGATGGTTTTAATTGTTCAGCATGTCTTATAAAACAAGATGTTTGTGGGTGACAATGCTCGATATAATATATAATGCGCAATATAATCAAGAGATAGTTTTCAGAAATTGGTGCGCATTTCCAGAAGAAACGGCGGATTCGGAGCAATAGTAGATTGATTGATATTTTGAAGACTGCAAGGCCGAAATAAACTGTCCTCATCTATCTCTTTCATTATCTTGATCTCTTGAAGAAAAGAAATTGTCCGCTTGATCAAATTTATTGAATACGACACCCTAGTATGGCTTTATCCATTTAGTAAAGGGTGTATTCGATAAAAATGGCACACAGAAAATCTTCTGTAACTTTTGAATCGTATGAGTAAAAAACCTAGAAATTTGAGTAGATCTTATCCATAGTGTATTATTTACATCTGCCAAGTTTCATAGTTATACATTCAGTAGTTCCAGTCATGTCGTCGAAACAAGAAATTGTCCGTGAGAAAATGTTGTGCACTCACAATCAAAATCCAGGGGCGTCCCACCGGTGGATTGCTAAAAGGCTTGGAATTGCAAATACAACTGTGTCTCGTGTAATAAGAACCTTCAAGGAGCGTCTGAGTGTCCAAAGGAAGGAAGGGAGTGGTCGTAAAAGTGGTCCAATGGACAGTAAAATGGCCAGGAAAGTCGTACAACAATTCAAGAACCGTCCAAACATGTCAATTCTAGATGTCGCTAAAAAGTCTAAGGTGTCAGTCGGTTTTGTGCAGAAAACCATGAAGCGTGCTGGGTTACATGTTTACAAAGTGCAAAAAGCCCCAAACCGGAATAAAAAACAAAACATCACTGCGAAAACCCGCGCCCGGAGACTTTACACGAAGCTGCTCACCAAATCCGGTTGCATCGTGATGGATGACGAAACATACGTCAAGGCCGACTTCCGTCAACTTCCTGGGCAAGAATATTTGGTTGCCAAGTCGAAGTTCGATGTTCCGGAGGATGTTCGAAAGAAGAAACTATCGAAATTTGCAAAGAAGTTTCTAATCTGGCAGGCGATTTGCGGATGTGGTGAAATAAGTGCTCCCTTCATCACTTCCTGAACAATAAACGGTGCGATTTACACGGAAGAGTGCCTTAAGAAGCGTCTCTTGCCATTCATTAAGAAGCACAAAGGATCAACTCTGTTTTGGCCTGATCTAGCATCCTGCCACTACGCTCGAAACGTATTGAAGTGGTACCGAGCCAACGGAGTCAATTTTTGTGCCAAAGGATATGAACCCACCAAATTCACCGGAACTTCGTCCAATTGAAAAATTCTGGGCAATTATGAAAACGGAACTCCTTGAGTAGATCGTAAAATATTTCTGCACCAATGATCAGCTGAACCTCGTCAGGTACATGGAAAGACGGGTTAGCTAATGAAAATCCAGCAGGAATTGGCCACGAGCGAGTATCTATTTCAACCATCGGCAGATTAGCGGACACCTTGGGCACCACCAAGAAATCCAAAACAGCATCAAATTGATTGACACGAAAAATGATCTTTGTTCGCAGCTTATACTTGACACGAGTCTCAACATTGTTCAATCCAGTAATAGGCATATGTTGATTCTCTCCCAAGCAACATTCAAACTCCTCGCAAACTCTTCAGACATGATGTTAGAATCGGACCCAGAATCCAGGAGTGCACGACACGCCCGTTTGGAACCCCTTGATCCACATACCAGAACGTTTGCGGTTGATAGTAGCACTTGTTTCATCACAGATTGTACTTGGGTACAGTTCACAGATCCCTGGGTTTGAACAGTAGCTTGTTCGTTGCTATTCGTCATATCGGTAGCTGAAGGTTGGATTAACGGATTCTTCCTGGCATTTGCCAGGTCGTCATGGAGAAGACTGTGGTGCTTTGCCGACACGTCTTGCATGATTGCTTGGACTTACAATCAACGGTGCGATGACCGCGACGAAAGCAGTTGAAACATAGGCCAATTGTTTTCACTTTGGTGTAGCGATCAGCGATGCCTAGCTTCGTAAACTCTTCACATTTATAAATAGTATGATCGTTGCTGCAGCAGGGACAGCATTCTTTGACTACTTGGACGAAATTCTTCGCTGGAAAGTTCCTCGGTTCCGATTTTCCCTTTTGCTTCACTGTGTTTGGTTGCATACGGTGCTCCGGATAACTTTTAACCTTCTGGAGTATTCGGCATCGTTCACGAAGAAAATTCATCATCTCGCTGAATGACGGTCGTTCTTCTTGGTCTAGCTGCGACTCCCACAACGTTCGCGTAACCTTATCCAAACGCTTGGCAATCGTGTTGATAAGGATCATCTCTCCAAGTCCTGCCACGGGCAGTTGAAGATTTTTCAGAGCGTCGACATGCTTCGAGCAGCTTTCGATTAGCCTTCGCAATTCTTCTCCGTTTTCACGTGTCATCCTGGGTAACATCTCCAAGGCGTCGATATGCGTATCGATGATCAACCTTTCATCTTCATATGCGTCTTCTAGAACCTTCCATGCAGCCTTGTAATCATTATTATTGATCACATCCTGGTCAATTTTATCTGAAGCACTTCCGATAAGCGAATAAGCGATAAGCGATAGAGCTTGATTGCGGGAGATTCGTTAGGATATCTATCCATAATAGTCTGGAACATGCATTTAAACGATTACCAGTTTTCGAGGTTTCCATCGAATGTCGGTAACGGTACATGTAGATGCGGACAGCAGCATTCACTACAACAGGTTGCTGTGGGGTACCGGATGCTACTGGTAGTTTCAACGATTCTTGCTTTACCCTTTCTTCTTCGCTCTTCAGCTTCACGATTGCTGTCTGGATCTGCACGAACACCTTTTTTGTGGTATTTATCATACCGGAAATACTCCTCCGTGTGCTTCTTCCGTTGCTCCCGAGAGACGATATCACAAATTTCCAAATGTATCTTCTCGTTGTCATCGTAACATTGACGTACATTTTCCGACTGCAAATTCAGCCAGTGAATATTATCCGCTCCTTCTTCTAGCTCTTCAGAAATCTGGGAGAGCTTCACCTTCAGCAAATCACGTCGATCCAGCAACCGTTCAAGTTTCTGCTCCATTTTTTGTTGCTCCAATCGTTGTACTTGCGCTGCTTTTTGTTGTGCCACTGTTCCCGGAGGTTGACAATTAATAACGGAGGTTGACAAATCGACACTGATCCAGTCAGAGCATCCAACAAATTTTTCGGGGTTATGTTTCGATTCACGATTGGAGTATCACTACTGGGGTTTTTCCCACTCATGTAGACACTTTATTCTTTTTTCGACAAAAAAGTTCACTGTTTATGTTTTGCAGCACGACACAATCACTGGCTTTTGTTTGGTTGTTACGAACATCCTACTTGCTGCTCGGCAGCATCCAAACTTATTATTGTTTCGTGGTTCAGGCACGTTGCAATTTGGAGCGCGTTTACACACACACACACACACACACACACACACACACACACACACACACACACACACACACACACACACACACACACACACACACACACACACACACACACACACACACACACACACACACACACACACACACACACACACACACACACACACAACAGTGCCGCGCGTACGATACATTAAATGGCGGAGAGCCAAACTATTTGCACACGGTGCAAATTCGCGGAAAAGTACGCCTTTTCGCAGACTTTCGGCTCAAACCATCACAAAAAACCATCCAAATCAAAATCCGGCTCGAAGAACCAAACTGTTCGTAAAACTAGCTCAGTGTGAATTGGTTTTCTGGGGATTTGCGTCGAATCAAAACAAACTACGTTTTATCTCAACTGCGTCTTTATTAAAACTATCCTACACTCAACCAAAAAGTCAAATTCAATATGTCTGTCGTTGCTTACACCACGAGGGGACTCACGATGTACAAGGACTGAACGTTCAGTTATCCTCCGCAGAAGTTTTCCGTGCAAAGTGCAATCGGGAGAACTTGTGTCGCTTTTGACTTGTTTCTCCAACCTGCTCGTCGACGAAGTTCATCGTAAATGGCTAGACGTATTAAAACATTTATTAGCATTATATTTCCACATACCTTATTTTTTTTATTAAATTTACCAAACGTTCATTCAATTCCGGTAGATGCTCATATTCATGCAGACATGGAGGGAGCTGTCGTACACACGGAAACTCACAATGGTATTGTTGCTCAATGTCAGTGTACAACTGTTTGATTTTATTGTTGTCCAACTTTTTAGATGCTGACACTTTCACTGCTGATGAGCCAAATGTTACTTATCAAATCCACGTCAACCCCAAGAATTTCAGCAAACTTTTGAGGTTGCGCAAGTAGCCTCCTCGCCATGTTGCCATTATTGGAGCTTTCGCAGCCTCCAACTTTGGGGCGATGAACGTTCAGTTTGAAGTGAGCTTCAAGCTCATCTACAATTTGGCGTGCTTCCTTCTTAACTTTTGGGTGGGACATGGCTGGATGGTTAGGAACAGCTTTCTTAGCAGAATTTCGTATAAGGCATTCTACCAAGTTCAGTCTTGAATAAAAGAAGGATGGTCAGATTCGTTCATCATCTTTCAGACATAGTGGTATTTCGGATTTTACAGAGATATTTCTGATTTGATCGCCCAATCCTACGCAACACTTTTTATTATTATGACTGCCATTTTGTTTCCGCTATTGCACGCACATTAATGAAACAAATCTGTCAATTTTTTGTGTTTTTTTGACATTTTGTTTCCGCTATTGCACGCAAACTAATGAAACAAATCTGTTAAATTTGGCTGCAACCACCCCCACTCAATTTCTAAGAAAATTCTACATAGGCCTATTTTGACTACCGCAGACCCCTCCGATCATAGATTATTCAGCAATATTAAAAATACTGGGAATTGTGGCAACATAAGCCCAATATCTCTGTTTCCCGACTTGTGCGGCAGCTGCAACCACCTTCATTCGATTCCTAGGGAAATTCGACATATGAATAGGCTTATTTTGACAACCGCAGACCCCTCCGACCATACATTAATGAACAATATTCGAAAACATGGGGGAAGTGGGTAAAATCAGCAATATCTCCGTTACCCGACTCATGCGGTGGCTTCAACCACCTCCATTCGATTTCTAAGTAAATGATACATAAGAATAGGCCTATTTTGACTACCACAGACCCCTCCGATCATAGATTAATAAACAATATTCGAAAAATGGGGAAAGTGGGGGTAAAATCAGCAATATCTCTGTTACCCGACTCGTGCGGTGACTGTTACCACTTTCATTCAATTTCTAGGAAAATTCTACATAAGAATAGGTCTATTTTGACTACCGCAAACCCATCCAAGCATAGATTACTGGGCATTATTCTCCGTCCACTGAATTTTGCGGCAAATGAAACCCCTTTCATTCGATTTTCCCAGTAATTTTCACATAAGAAATGCTATTGTTCACTAACCTTGTGCTACTTGGAGCTGAATGATCCATTTTTTTCGCGATTCATGTACTTTTTTTCCCACTGTGCAATGGAACTGACTCTTAGCTTCTGGTCATGACAAAGAATCCATACTGAGCCCTTGCGGCACGTCAAGCCGGCCTGTTAAGCGCAAGGCACAAACAATTTGCGCTTTATTAAAAAAAAAAAAGAAGGGTATTTAAGTCCTGATTATTCCTGTAAAACAAATTATGGATGAATGTAAGATTACTACTTATAACTGCTAGCAGCCACGATATCGGACGACTACTTAAGCTTCCTATACACTGTTTCATACTGCTTCACATCTCTACACTTCACTCCTTCATTAAACTTAGAAAATGTAGACGAAAATTATCAGATGCCTGTATAATTAATGGCCAAATCTATACTCGAACATGTTATGACAAAGTGTACAGTACCCTTTATACAAAGTCTATCGACAGTTCGGAGCACGAAATGCAACAAAAACATGATAATCTGGAATTTATGTTTATTGTTATATACTATTTGATGTCGTATCATCATTGGATTCTTACTCGATAAAGGCGTCTGGCTTGTGTGCTGATGATAACGGAATAAAGGCCTAGCATATAAAGAAATGTGTTCGTAATATCCATAGAAACTAATGGCAGAGATAAAGACTGTCGTATTATGAATATGCATGAGTGTTCGTACAAACTTGTCACATGCTTAAAGCCTACCGTTTTGGCAGTGGACATAAACGGCATTCAGCTGGATTTCCATTATTTTGCTCAATTGTTTATGGAATATAGCAGAATCTTTAACCGATTCAATTTAATTTGATATAAGGGCATAAAGTTTCTTCTTCATTTTCTTCAGAGTTCACTCAAAAGAAAATCCCTTCACTTATATCTTTCATGGTTCGTGATTTGATTATTAGTTAAGTATTAAAATCCAGGTATTTCCATCAGGCGGGGGTGACCCCGGCGTAGTGGTTAGCAACCATACCTCTCACGCCAAAGTCACGAGTTCGAATCTCCGGACAAGTTACGAAAATACCCAAAAGAGGTATTTGAGTGACTACGACGGGAGATGAACCAGCCCGAGGCTAAAAATCTCAATAAACCAGAAAAAAAAAAAAAATTCCATCAGGCCATAAATATTATCAAATTAAAATCTAGGGAGCACTTTAATCCTATAAACATATTTTGGTATCGTTTGTGTTTCAGATCACACTTCAGTTCACTATAAATCTGAGAATAAGTTTGTTGCTCTCATTATTGCTCGTTTATGATGCTGACGACTATTTTTTTTTTTAATTTAAACGCTCCAGTACATTGCCCGAAATACATGCACAAGTATTCATCAGCTACAAAATAAGTAGTTGATGCCACAAGTTGCATAAAAATTTTCTCACAATTTAAAAATAAAAAAATCACTCAGGTGTCGGCATACAAGAAACTCGTCTGAGCCCACACCCATCAGTTTGAGAATATAGGGATTTGGGAGAAGACTACAGCCTGCCTTTTTAACCTTTTATTTGTGCGATGCAATTGCCGCAAGGGTTGTGTTGTGATCTGGTATACTGAACTGAAAAACTACCTAAAGTTAGCTTCTTTTGACGCAACCGTGAACTATCTTTCAATAAGGTAAATTTAGGTAAGCTTAGATTTAACTAATTTTAGGTAAACGGGGGTGAACAATCAAGTAGGTAAGTTGAAGCAATCCAAAATATGCCAGCTGTGGGTAAGCTTACTAGGTGGTGAAAAAATCTACAGGAACCGGACCAAATAAAGCAAACATTGGGTAAATCTTCTGCTGTTTCTATCAGATATATAAAGATAATTGTACTAGTTTCTGTTACTGACAAGTTTATTTATTACAAGTAACGAATTAGTTTTTTAAGAATCCTGGTGAGTGTGAGCATTTTAGTGGAACTAGTAACTAGAAAATGAGAAGAAAAATTAGTAATTTCCATTTAATTCCAACTACCTTTATTGCTTATCTTGACAGATATGCGTATTACGTCTACAATGTGCAGACTTCTTCAGTGTCGTGTACTATTTAATACTCGACTGGTTGTGTACTAATGCTGATTAAAGTTTTAAACTACTACTAATACAAATTAAGGTTGGAATTGTTCCAATTCAAAGGACACAAAAAAATCATGCGTTTATTTCAAAAAAACCAACAAAGTAAATATATAAATGAATTCGCTGATGAATTTAAAAATCTAGAAATGAATGTATACCTTCCACTCAATAAAACAATGAAACGGAAATCTTCCAACAGAATGAAACCAACATGAAGCTCACGACATAAGAAATGATTGTAAAACTAGTAAATAAGTAGAAATTAAAAGAATAAAGTGTTATTTCCTTGATTTAGAAATAAATAAATTATAATCATAAAAGTAACAACAAATGTGTGATTATTTATTTTGACCATAGACGCCTCCAAGCGCCATACAAGGGGAGTTTAATTCATAGCGACACAGGAAACACATTTTAATATAATATATAATTAAATTGAATTGGATATAGGATTCCATGCCAATATGGGGACACATGCCGCCCCGCTGCCCATTGCCACTCTCCTTCCCACCACAACTACACGCAAAAAAACCGCAGTAGAAACTACCATTCGAGGGTTAAATTAAGCGCAAACACCAACAATTTTCAGCTGACTATAAATGCGTTTGATTTTACCATGCCTGCGATTAGATCGACCATGGTGCGGTTGATATCAATATGAGGTCTGTCAAATATACCACAAATGTTGAAGGTTTTACCATAAACGTAGTAAATTTGACTGAAATTTCATGGTAGTTTTAAAGATAGGCATAGTCGGGTATAATGGGTATAAATCGAATGGGAAACAAACTGAGCAACTATCCGAAAAACGTACGAGCAAACAAGAAGACGACAGTTTTAGAAAAATTTTCATTTTTGTATGACGGGCCCATAGTTTTTCGAGCATTACTCAAAAAAAAAACAAAAATTCATCGCCAAAATACCACCAATGAGTATTAAATTATTGAACAAGAAAAGATTTTTTTCAAAATTTTCCATAATTTAGAAAATAGTTTTAACGGCTTTTCCAAGTCCTGGAGAGTGTGAGCTGTTTAGTGGAATACCAGTAACTAGAAAATGAGAAGAATGATTAGTAATTTCCATTTAATTCCAATTACCTTTATTGCTTATCTTGACAGATACGCGTATTTCGTCTACAATGTACAGACTTCTTCAGTGTCGTGTACTAGTATTAGTCGAGTATTAGTACACGACACTGAAGAAGCAGTGCAGAATTGTAGACGAAATACGCATATCTGATAAGCAATAAAGGTAGTTGGAATTGAATGGGAATTACTAATCATTCTTCTCATTTTCTAGGCTTTTCAAGCAATTTTCCTTCACTGTGGATTTTTTTTTAAGATTATATGTTTTCCGAAGTTTTGAGAAAATTTCATCATGGTTCGGAAAAAAAAATTGATGAAGTTAATATCGGTCGGCATCATCCACCATTAGTTTTGAAACTTGCGGTAAATCCATTGTGCCGCTTCCATGATTCATCTGAAAGTGTTTTCTACGATTTTAGTAAGGCTGATTTCAGCGGTATGAACGATTTCTTGGGACTTGTTAGCTGGAACGAGATTCTCGATGTGTCTGACGTCAACCTCGCTGCATCGACAATGTCTGGTGTACTGCTGTATGCCATTGATCAGTTTGTTCCAGTGAGGATAAAACTTGAATCAACTAATCCAGCTTGATCAAATTCCGCTCTCAAGCGCCTCAAAAGAGTAAAGCAGGCAGCTCTGAGATGATACAGCAAATATCGCACGGATTCCACATAATTGTGTTACGTGGAAACGAATGCTGAGTACAAGCAATTAAATGATTATCTCTATAACGCTTATCAAGACCGTCTACAAAAAAAGCCTTAAGTCTTACCCCAAATCCATTTGACGTCACGTCAATGATCAGCGGAAGGAAGTCCGTTTGCCCTCCACGATGACGGATGGTTGGCTTGAAGCTGATGGCATCGCCGGTATTGCCAATATTTTCCGTTCCCAATTCAGCAACGTTTTCTCCGACGAGCTGCTCGACCCGCACGACATCGCGCTCGTCACCAGTAATGTGCCCCGTCTTCCTGCCTCCGGAATGGATTGTGCCATCACCAATGACATAGTTATTGCAGCTGGCAAGGAATTGAAGTCCTCAACGGGATGTGGTCCGGACGGCATTCCATCGCTTGTACTGAAACAGTGCGTGGCTTTACTTGCGTCTCCGTTCGCAAAGGTGTTTGATCTTTCTTTGTCCACTGGCATATTTCCAAACTGTTGGAGGCAGTCATATGTTCTCCCAGTGTTTAAGAAAGGTTGCAAGAGAATGGTCTCAAATTACCGGGGCAAAGCTGCATTAGATGCAGTATCCAAGTTGTTTGAGATGATAATTCTTCGGAAACTAGTGCAGAGCTACGCGCACTATATTTCGCCGGATCAGCATGGATTTATTCCGAAACGTTCGACATCCTCTAATTTGACGTGCTTCACCTCTTTCTTGGTCAAGGAATTTGAAAAAGGTCATCAAATAGATGCTATTATTTCCGCTGCGTTCGATAAAATGAACCACCAGATAGCAATAGCCAAGTTTGATAAGTTGTGTATCAACAACAATTTGGTTATCTGGCTGCGATCCTACCTAACCGATCGTAGTATGTCCGTCAGATTCGGTGATCATGTTTCGTCACCATTTCCAGCTTTGTCCGGCATGCCTCAAGGTAGCCACCCTAGGCCGTTTTTGTTCCTGCTTTACATGAACGATGTCAATCACACCATCAAATGCCTAAAACTCTCATACGCCTTTTGATTTGAAGCTGTTCTACGCGATGAAGCATCCACTTGTAACCGTTCTGCCAAATCTTTTCGTCCGAACTGATGCAGCAAGACCACGTAGCATACGTCGTGTCTAAGGCATCATCGGAGTTAGGCTTTTGTTGAAAGGAAAAAAGTTTGATTTTCTGCGCGATCGTCCGCCCCCCTCTCCCCCATTCTTGTTGTTTTTGTTCCCCTTGTCCCCCTATACAACCCCCATCATGCGGCCGCCGGGGGTATCATTTTCCCCGTCGTCCCTCAGGTGGGGAGACTCGTTCATCTCCCCAGCTATAGCAGTCGGTGCCAGCTGGTAAGCCTTTGTAACCGTTCGCCCCCTCTCCGAGCTGATGCAGCAAACACAGTGGCTTAAGCGCCACTCTCGTTTCCGAGAGACCACTGGTCAATTTTAATTATGTTGCCCGACTAAGCTGTTTGAAAGCATGAGCGCAATCCTCAGGTGATTTTCTGAACGGTTTAGGGGTGGTGAATTCAAACGCAGTTAGACGAATTAGAAATGATCGCAACTAAAAACGAACGCAAAGCGGAACGTAACGAAGAAGTCACCCGGTGGACAATGTTACCACAGGGCTGATGACGTATGAATAAAGGAAGCACGGTAAAGCTATGTTGAATTCATTTTATGTATATTGTCATTCTTTTCGTCAATTCATCGTGTGTGAGTGTGTGTGTTGTAAAGTGTGATCATGGCCATGAATAAACATACCTGCGCAGGGTTTTCTCGTGCTGGCAGCTGACGGCGCGGCAAGCGGGGGGCGCACGGATGTCGTGCGATGACTTCGTACGAAACGAAAGGGACGTAGTCCCGCCGGTGAATGCTCATAGGAAACGACGGCCGAAATAAAGGTGCGGGGGAGGTTGTCGGCAGATGTTGGAACTCTACCCGATCGAACGCGAACGAACGCAGGCAGGCCAACGGAACCTTCCACCCCGGTGGACTACCAGGTAACTGGCGGCCCTCAGAGCGGTTGCATACTGGAATACACCACGGGATTCTAACCCGTACAAAAAAGCGTCCGTTAGACGCTCGCTTTGAAACAATAAGCGATTTACACAAGGGCAGAGTGTTCGCCTTTGTGAATTAGCAGCTCCAAAACTTTAATTTGAAAAAACGTCAAGAAATTTCACCTAGACTGACTTCTGCTCCCTAGCCGATAAAGTTTAAAAGTGCACGAGAAATTACTGCGGAAGAACTCTCGAACCCGCTAATTACCCTAATCATCATTTTTTTGACAACTATCAATCTCCATTCAATCATATTGAGCTAATTTCGCCTGATGGCCATCTACCGTTTCAACATGAAACTATTGAAAAGGCCTATTGAAATTAGATTTAAATTTGAAAATGCCTTACTTTGATAGCATGCGATGGTTTTGAAGATTTATTATTTTAACACCTATTATTATTTATTTTTATATCTATTTTGATTAATAAAGAACTATTTACAGAAAATCTAATCAAAAAGTAAAAAATATGGGAAAAAATATGAAGAAAAATGCAGAACGTTACATCACACCACGCAGTTTTATGAAAATTTGATCAATGCGAGATTGATCAAATTTTCATAACCCTTGAAAATGGTTGAAGTAGAAATGATTTATCTTGAAAGTGATATCGAACCGTGTCCAATTGTTACTGAATGCAATGTTTTATGAAAAAAAAAAATCCTGCTCCGTTACGCAATAGGTTAAAATCATAGCCTTTCTATCAGTGTTATTAAATCATCTACTCTATCGGATTTTCCCGACTACTGTACAGACTGTCATTAAGATTCATTAAACGTATTCTGAACTAAAATCCAGCATTAAGCATGTTCTACAACATCGAACAAGTTCAACCACAAATAAAATCATACTTCAGCTTTGAATATTGCTTGAAATCAACCATATCAATATAATTTTGACTCATTCAATTGACTTCCTAGCTCTGATAGGTAAAAAATATGATGGACCATAAAATTCTACCACATCAACCTTCTGTTGACAAACAGCATACAAATTTATGTATCCCATCATCAAATTGACAGATCTGCCAAAAAACATCGCAACAACAATTTACAGCCTTGCGTTCAACCCTGCGTACCGTTTGACAGGTAGTTGAAAGCGAGAAAAATGCAAAACATGGAAAATGGAAGCAACGCGTGGATTACGGACGAATTATTTCTTAATTCTGTGTCTAAACCAGGGGAGTATTTTATCTTATCCTAACTAACTATTTACTAATTATTCTACTTCTTTTTATTTCAGGAAATAACCTCGGAAAAATAAATGGAATATGAAACAAACCCGTCCTCATATTCTTCTCACCAGCGACGTTATGGGCCAAACCTATGCTATGACGCCCAGAACCTTTCAGCTACAACTTAACATAACGACTCGATATGCTGTACTTGTTCTACCGATAGCAAAACATGCCGAATATGCTACCAGTTCGTCAGTGAATGGAAGTTTACGTCAATTAATCATGTGCTGATCCTCATAAATGAAACTGAAAGTGACCTAAATTCTATTTTTATCTAACCAGTGCTTGTGTATTCTGATTTATTTACAATATCTACATGTGTAGTGCTATTCATTTACAATATTTACTTGGTGACTTGCTCAATTTTACCGTTTTAGAGGTGTAGGAACCCATGCGTGTTTTCCTAGGAAAAAACTATAAGGGACAGCCCAATGGGGTTGTACGCAAAGTTGACGTAGGACTACGCAGTAATCGAATTCCCATACACGTCAGGGCCATCCGCTAATTGATTTAAGTCAGTCCTGAAAAGGGCCAAGAAAATTCTATTGTACACTCTTTAGAAAGCATTTGGTGGCTCTTAATTATGATACGGCCCCGGTTGTAGGTCGCGATGACCACTATCTCTAACGCGTAGAAGATAGTTATGGATCTGTTGGTTCATTGGTTGTTCAACGCACTTTGCCATTTACTCCGGGACGCGGCGTTTAAAGCAATGCCATGTTCAGCCGGGGCGCGGTAATGGAAATTTCAAACAGCACAAGAGAAAAAAATCATCCAAATGAACTCTTCAGTTGGCAAACTAATTTGGTCGTCCTGATAAGGACGGATTTAGTTGACGGGGGAGAAACAGTTCGCGATTGAACTTGGGCTTTCTCTCTTGGTTCATCTCGCGGGATGATTGATTCTTGTCTCGTTGTCACGGGCGGCTTTTTCTCGCCAACTCGTAGGCTTCAGCAGCAATGTTTCTTACAGCGAGGTTGACGGGAGCATAGGCAACAACAGCCAACTGCAACAACGCCTCTCTGGGCAGCGACTGCACGCCCCCTCCTTTGCCGCCAACTGCGATCCTCAGACCACTGCACAGCTTAACGACTGTCGTAAGACTGAATCAAAATGTTATGCTAAGAGCTAGGAGGTAAAGGGGTCGGATGCTAGTGCACGAAAGAAGGCGGTACCAACGAAGGCAATGTGATACGAACTGCACTAAAGGGGACGAAATTCAGTTATTGCGCCACAATAATTAGTTTTAATTACTGCACGCAAGACGGATGATTTTCTTAACAGAAATATGCCTTATGTACTTGCCATCACCAGCAACTAATCCGCTATGCACAGCTAGGAACTAAAATGAACTCTACTAAATGGTCGGTCGGACGTGTTGCAGTTCGGCTCGAATTATCCGTTCTAGAATTTCGTTCGTTGGTTGTTCAACATTCTTTGTCATTTACTCCGGGACGCAGCGTTTAATCAATGCTATGTTCAGCCGGGGCGCGGTGATTGATATTAATTTGAAACAGTACAAGAGAAAATTTTAACCAAATAAACTCTTTAATTGGAAAATTGATTTGGTCGTCCTGAAAAGGACGGATTTAGTTGACGGGGGAGAAACATGGTTCGCGATTGAACTTGGGCTTTCTTCTTGGTTCAGCTACTCGTCGTTGCGGGTGGCCATCTTCAGGTGACGTGGGATAGTTGATTCTTGTCTGGTTCTCATGGGCGGCTTTTTCCCGCCAAATCGTAGGCTTCAGCAGACATGTTTCTCGCAGCGAGGTTGACGGGAGCATCGGCAACCACAGCCAACTGCACCAACGCCTCTCCGAGCAACGACTGCTCGCCAGTACACCCTCCATGGTGCTTGCTGCCGCCAACTGCGATCCTACAGCCAACAGCCACTGCGCAGCTCCACGACTGTCGTAAGACTGAATCAAAATGTACTGCTAAGAGCTATTAGGTAATGGCGTCGGATGCTAGTGCACGAAAGAAGGCGGTACCAACGAAGGCAATGTGATACATCATCATCATCATAAATTTGTCTTTATTTTGTAATTATTTGTTGTTTGGAACATGTTAATTCTATAAGTGATACAGCTTCGCTTTTCAGCTTTAGTTTTGGCTATTTATACAGATGAAATTTTTATGTTATCTAGGCCTATCTAGCCTTTGAATGGTTTACCACTTAGGTGGGATTGTTTGTTTTGGGGATTTTTTTAAACTAAACTAAACTAAGCTACCTAACTATCTATCTACCTAAGACTACTATTTACATTTTGCACTTAACTTACCTACTATTTACAACTAACCTACTATATACAGGGTGCTTATTAAAGCATGTTCCGATACGTTACAATTCTCTATAAATTTGTTCCTAATATCAATAATTTTTGAGTCAATTTTGGGAACGGTCGCGTCTTGATGAAGGTCAGTCGTTCTTGTTTCAAATGGGCGATCTAGGATCATTCTGAGCGTTCGGTTTTGCGCGACTTGCAGCTTGTTCCTGTGAGTCTGTGCGCATGATTCCCACACCGGAGCAGCGTAGAATATCGCAGGCGCTATGATCTGTTTGTAGACGGCCAGTTTGTTCACCCCTGAGAGGCGGGATCTTCGGCAAATCAGCGAATATAGCGACCTAACTAAGGCGGAGCACTTGACCAACGTTCTCTCCACATGCGACCTGAAGAGAAGTTTCTCGTCAAACAACAGCCCTAAGTAAGTTACCTCGGTGGACCACTCAACCCTTGTGCCGTCCATGACTACTGTGCAAGATGGAGGTGGTTTTAGTTTGGGGGACTGCCTATGGAGGAACATGATTGTTTGGGTTTTGGAGGCGTTTATTTTGATTTTCCACTTGGTGGCATAGTCAGCAAAGGTGTTAAGGCATCGTTGGATTTTGTTTGTGATTTCGCGAGGCATCCTTCCTTTGACCGTTATTGCGGTGTCATCTGCGAACAGGAACAGCACGCAATCTTCTCCAAGAGGAGGGATATCGGAAGTGTAGATGCTGTATAGTAACGGGCCAAGCAGGCTACCTTGCGGAACTCCTGCTGGGATTGAAAACGTGTCCGAGAGGCACCCATTCAACGATACCCTAAACGACCTTTGCTGAAGGTAGTTTCGGATGATTTTAACCAGATGAAGAGGAAAATTGAAGTTACAAAGCTTGTATACAAGCCCATCGTGCCAGACATTGTCAAACGCCTTTTCAACGTCTAACAACGCCATGGCAGTGGACTTGGATACAGCTTTGTTACTCCTTATGGTGTTCATCACCCGAACTAGCTGATGAGTAGTGGAATGCCCTTTCCTGAATCCAAACTGTTCCGGTAGGAGGATGTTTTGCTCATTGACAAACTGCAGCAAACGATTGAGGATTAACTTCTCGAACAGTTTACTCAGCGCTGAAAGAAGGCTTATAGGTCTGTAGCATGCGGGAGATGATGGATCCTTCCCGGGTTTGCGAATTGGAATGACTTTGGCTACTTTCCAGATGCTTGGAAAGTAGTGCAGTTCCAAGCATCTGTTGAAGATATTGCTCAATAGTGTGTGCACTTTTGTGTTAAGTTTTTTTAGGATCAAGTTGAAAATCCCGTCAAACCCGGGAGCCTTCATGTTTTTAGTACCTTTCAGTGCTGAGCAAATCTGTTCTGCAGTTAGTCTGTCCTCCAGAGGCACGACACAAGGGGAGGCATTGAAATTGTGGACGCAATGCGCAACCTGACCTTCGAGCGGACTTTGGATCCTCGAGCCTAACAGATGCGATGTAGCAACGTGGTTACCGATCGCATTTGCTTTCTCGAGAGGTGTTATGAGAAGCGAATCGACAACCTTGAGAGGAGGAACAGGTTTGGGATGCGTCTTCAGGACTTTGGCTACCTTCCAGAATGGTCTAGCCCGGTCATCCAAGTTTTGGATAGTCTTCTCGAAACTATCGTTCCGAATTTTTACCATTCTGGAAGCGATCTCCCTATTCAGATCGGCTATTTCACGTTTCCTATTCAGATCCCCCGTCCTCTGAAACTGGCGTCTACGAACATTTCTTAACCGAATTAATATTTGGGTGTGGGAATCAATGGCAGTAAACTTACCCCTCACAGGAACAAGTCGTACGCACGCCTCATCAGCCACGGTAATAGCTCGTTGGAGTCCACTCAGTGTACCATCGATGTCTTCAACGGTGTCTAGCGACGGATTTTCATCGATGTTTCGGTCCACCAGTTGGCCGAACCGAAACCAGTCCACATGATGATAGTTCTTTCTCAGGCACCTTGGAGTAGGGGCCACGTTGATATCGATTTCAGTCACCACAGGTTGATGATCAGAGCTGAGGTTGTTGAGCGCCTCCGGCTTCGTTAGCGAGATGTCCGACAGGAAAAAGTCCAGGGTAGAGGGATTTCCAGCCGGTGAGATGAACGTCGGTTCGTCCGGGAAGTGGATCGTGTACAGTCCATGCTGGGCGTGGTTGAACAGCAGTCTTCCGTTTTGGTTTTGCCGATAGTTCCTCCAATCTTCATGACGGGCATTCAAATCGCCTCCGATGACGAAGCGGGAATTTGACCGCGTGATGGTGGTGAGATCGTTAGTAAATTTATTTGCCATCCCGTTGCTGGCGGTGCACTGCTTAGGACAGTAGACAGCAATGAGTCGGATGCGTCCGGATGTCGATTCCACCTCCACACTAAGGGCCTCGATGATGGAAGTGCGGATGTGGGGTAGAATGTTGCACTTTAATCCTTTCTTCACGATAATCGCTACACCACCCCCCTGGAGTCGGTGCGATCAAGCCGAAAGATGTTGTGGTCAGGTAACCAGAAGCTGTCACCGGGCTTTAGATGGGTCTCGGTGAGAAGGCCCACGTCGATGTTGTGCTTGCGGACGAAGTCGGCAAGCTCGATATTTTTGCTCGGATAGAGCAAGCGTTCCAGGTGACGACGGTTAGTGCTTTAGACGCCATACTGAATGATGAATTTTCCGAGCACTTGGATCTGCTCGGGCTTGCTGCGGCACTGGCGAAGCGCACCGGTCATATTGACGAAAATCACCATCAGTTCGTCAGCAGAGAACAGCTCGGGATTGTTGTTGGTTGCTGGTTGACTCCAAAATCCAGGGGGGATGAAGATCGCTGTCCACCAGAAGGGCTGGGATTTGCTTGAGGGGTAGTACCTTGCTCCCACGGATTTGGTTGGCGACTACCACGAAGCTGCGGAAAGTCTCCCGCTGTGAAGATCGGGACCCTTTCTGTCTTCCGTCTCGGTTGGTTGGCGGTGGAGGCTTGCTTTCGGAGTTGTTTGAAGGCTTCGCGTTTCGGGCATCGACGATCCGATCCCTGGTGGGCACCACCACAGTTGGCGCACTTGTACGCCACGGCTCCTTCAATGGGACAGTTGGATGTGGTGTGATTTTGGGCGCAGTTGTTGCAGCGAGCATTGATGTTGCAGTTTCGGGTGCCGTGACCAAAGTCCAGGCACTGCTGGCACTGCGTTACATCACGGTGTCCACCACGGTACGGCTCCCAGGTGACGATGATGGAACAGAGGGAGCGGATCGCTTTCAGCGCGTTGAGCGTCACCGTTCCCTTTTGGAAATGCACCAGGTACAGGCAATCCGGGTGATACCTCACGTTTTCATTCCGCCGATTCATCCGATAAACGGCGATTGGAGCCAGTTTGTACCGGTTCTGGATTTCCGATGCGATTTGTACCGGATCGAGGTTTGGCAGGCCTCTGATGACGGCCTTGAAAGGCTTCTCCCCGGGGATGTCATGCGTGAAGAATTCCGAACTGGAATCCTTCAGAAGCTTCACCACCTGGTCGTAGTCCTTTTTCGACCGAAGCATCACCTTTGTCCCTATACGGGACAGCTTGTACTCGGCTGCAATGCCGGCCGCTTGAAAATTGGCCATCAAGTCACCGAGAGCAATATTTTTCACCACCACCGGTGGTAGCTTCACTGTTGCTATAGGAACAGCAGCATTTAAATTTTCGACGGAGCCGCCGAAATCACCGACGTCGCTGGTATTCATAGCTGTGCCGCCACCACGGGGACCCACGCTTCGAGGGGTACAGCCACTGGAACCATCGAATTGGTTCTGCTTCTTCTTCTTTTTCATCTTGTTGCCCTGGGCCAAGGCAACGGTATCGGTCCTGCCTTCGAGGAGCGAAAAAGGGTTGCTGCTGTCAGCCGGTCGCTTGCCGCTGGGTTTCGGTCCACCACTTGGGCCAGGTTTGCCCATACCAACACGCGGAAACGCGAGAAATCGCGAAAGTATTAATGAAGAAACAAACTGAAATAAATCCGAAAACTTTTCTGAGAGCGAGCGAAAAACACGTCCGAACGTGTCGCTTGAACGATACTGAATGACTTTCACCATATACAACCTCACATTCAACCTTTTACACCTCCCCCGACCCCACCACCCCCACATTCTTAATTCCATCGTCGAATTATATTAAAAAAAAAAACAATATCCCGTTCTTGAATTTCGTTCGTTGGTTGTTCAACGTTCTTTGTCATTTACTACGGGACGCGGCGTTTAATTAATGCTATGTTCAGCCGGGGCGCGGTGATTGAAATTAATTTGAAACAGCACAAGAGAAAATTTTCACCAAACAAACTCTTTAGTTGGCAAACTGATTTGGTCGTCCTGAAAAGAACGGATTTAGTTGACGGGGGAGAAACAGTTCCCGAATGAACCTGGACTTTTTTTCTTGGTTCATCTCATCTTCATTGCGGGTGGCCATCTGCAGTTGACGTGGGATGATTGATTCTTGTCTCGTTGTCACGGGCGGCTTTTTCCCGCCAACTCGTCATGCTTCAGCAGCCATGTTTCTCGCAGCAAGGTTGTTGGGAACATCGGCAACAACAGCCAACTGCACCAACGCCGCTCTGGGCAGCGACTGCTCGCCGCCGCCTACTGCGATCCTACAGCCACTGCACACCTTAACGACTGTCGTAAGACTGAATCAAAATGTTCTGCTAAAAGCTGTTAGGTAAAAGCATCGGATGCTAGTGCACGAAAGAAGGCGGTACCAACGAAGGCAATATGTTACAAATAGCATTAAAGGGGACGAACTTCAATTATTGCGCCACAATAATTAATTTTAATTATTACACGCATGACGGATGATTTTCTTAACCGAACCTTTCCTAATTTGCTTGCACCGCCAGCAACTAATCCGCTATGCATAGATAGGAACTCAACCACATGGTCGGTCTGAAGTGACGCAGTTCGGCTCGAATTCCGTTCTTTGGTTGTTCAACCTTCTTTGTCATTTACTACGGGACCCGACGTTTAATGAATGCTATGTTCAGCCGGGGCGCGGTAATTGAAATTAATTTCAAACATCACAAGAGAAAATTTCAACCAAATAAACTCTTTAGTTGGCAAACTAATTTGGTCATCCTGAAAAGGACGGATTTAGTTGACGGGGGAGAAACAGTTCGCGATTGAACTTGGACTTTCTTTCTTGGTTCATCTCATCTTCATTGCGGGTGGCCATCTGCAGGTGACGTGGGATGATTAAAGGCTTCCCCAAACTGCAGCGTTTTTTTTTGCCGCTGCCGCAGCGAAATCGCGGCGAAAAAATCGCCGCAATGAGATTATATGGCGGCTTATGAGAGCGCCCAAACCGACGCGATGCGTTTTTTAATCGCATCGGTTTGTGCGCTCCCATAAGCCGCGATGTAATCTCATCGCAGCGATTTTTTCGCCGCGATTTCGCAGCGGCGGCGGCAAAAAAAACGCTGCAGTTTGGTGAAGCCTTGATTCTTGTCTCGTTGTCACGGGCGGCTTTTTCCCGCCAACTAGTAGGCTTCAGCAGCCATCTTTCTCGCAGCGAAGTTGACGGGAGCATTGGCAACAACAGCCAACTGCACCAACGCCTCTCTGGGCAGCGACTGCTCGTCCAACTGCAGATCCTACTCTGCACAGCTCCACGACCGCCGGAAAACTAAATCAAAATGCGAAGGTGTACCCGTTATATAACATTCATGGCTGCCTAGGAGACGTTCCTTACTTAAATATGAAGTCTGTGCGCGGAAAGTACTGTGTATTTGGTAAATTTACTATGAAAAATCGATATTATAAGACATCACTTCATATTTGCGTTAATTTTATTAGTTGCATGTTAAAAATCAATAGTTTGAAATATTTAAATCGAAGCGTAGAAAATGTTCCGATCGATTGGTTCAAACATTTTGGAAATCAATCGTGGAATGACTTAGTTATTAACGTTCAAAACCTATATATTTTTCTGTGACGCTCCAAATTTTCGCAATTCGAACGTGTACCCCCAGTATTGAAAACACAGACGTAGTCCAACGTCAAAAAAAATTCCCGTAGTAAATTTCACGATGAACATTTCATAGCTTTTTCTCTTGTTCCATATACTAGAATTTTTTAAGGAAAGAGGCATGGAATATTCCTAATTGTTTCCCAGCGCTATCAGACAATTCATAGCTATCCCCTAGAACTTTTGATATCACCGCTTCCGTGTATTTGGGAGCCAACATGGCACAGAAATCTTTCCCCTTATCAGAGAGGAACGTACTTTTCGTTAGTACTTTTTCGCCTGCTGAATATTTCGGCGCTCTTGAATTCGATCTCAAATTGTAATATTTTGCCTGCTTTTCGTAAGCTGCTTTGAGGTTTTTACGAACTTGTTCATATAAAGTTTCCCTTTCTTGGGATGATATGGTGTGATCGTTCCTACCACTTTTGTCCAGAGTTTCGTACTCACTTCCATTGGAGATTATGTTTCGTCCGAATGTGAGAAAATAGGGGGTATGTTTTGTGGATTCGTGGGTGGAATTTCTAATAGCATTTGCTATACTGTAGATATTATCGGCCCAGGTTTTATGGTTCAACTTGATGGTAGCTCTGATTGCAGCCGTTATCACCCTATTGGCTCTTTCAGAATTGTTGACCTGTGGGTGGTATGAAGGCGTGAGCCAATGGGTTATTCCGTAGTGGGTAAGCAAGTCCTTGAATAGCTTCGATGTAAATTGGCTGCCATTGTCCGTTAGTACGAACTGTGGTACACCGAATAGTAAGAATATGGACTGTTCCATGAATTTAATTAGAGAACTTGCCGTCGCCTGTTTGAAAGGCTGCACTAAGACAAATTTAGTAAATACATCCGTAACGACGAGCAGACAAGTGTTTCGTGCTTGTCCGGACGGAGGGAATGGACCTAGGTAATCCAGTGTTAGAAATTGCCACGGTTGCTCGCAATGTTGTTTTTGGGAGCCCATGGGTGGGGTGGCGTTAACATTAGTGCTCTTAGAGGTTTTGCATGGCAAGCAAGATTTACAAAATTGTTTAGTTTCGAGCGCCATTCTTGGCCAAAAGAAACGTTCCTTAAGTTTTGCAATGGTTTTGTCGTAACCCAAATGCGCTGGTTCGCGGGCTGTTTTAATTATATCTGATCTGGCATATTTAGGTGGGTAGTATTTCCAAAGAAATCGTTTATCCTCAATTTTTGAACTGTTCTGTACGAATTTGAGGATCTTATCTCCTATAATTTTAAATTCCTTAAAGGTTTCTGGGTTCTTAGAAATTTTTGATCGTAGATCATTGTATTCATCGTCTATTACCTGGATGGTCTCAATCCTAGACAAGCAATCAGCAAGGACATTGTCTTTGCCTTTCCTGTAATGGATTATGAAATCAAAGGATTGAAGTTTCAGGGCCCAACGAAGAAGTCTGGAATAACCGTTGGCCGCTGTGATTGCGAATAGCCATGTGATGCTTTTGGCATCTGTAATTACTTTAACAGTTGTGCCTTCGATATAGTGACGAAAGTTTTTTATCGCAAGCAAAACTGCAAGGCATTCCTTTTCAGTTGCTGCATACTTTCGCTATGTACTAGTGAGTTTTTTGCTAAAATAGGCAACTATTCTTCTGCCTTCGGGGTGGTCCTGCAAAAGGGCTGCGCCGACCGTGAAGTTGTGACGCAACGGTTTCAATGACGAATGGTAGGTCATATCGGGAGTTGGGTCGAACTAATGCTATATCTTTTGTAATGCCATAAGACATTGCTAAAGTAGCATTATTGCATTGGTCACTACATACTTAAGCTAATCCACAGCCATTCATGCTTGAATCTATGCGTGTGTAAAATTCTGCAACCGTTAATTTAAAAGGAATCGCCAAATGACAATAAGCAAGTAGCAAAAGCAAATCTGTAAGTTTTGTTTGCGCTATGTGGTATCTCATTGCACGTCAAAACATCGTGTCACTATCGGGTGGCGTGTGGCGAACGTCGGAGTGATATTTTGACATGCTAGCAGATGCCGGAACTTCGCCGCATCAGTGGGCACCTTGACTAAGTGAACTACTTGGCGTTAGCGTAGAAGCGACTGCTAACGCTAGCGCTTGCTAGTGATTTGAAAATTTACACAAAGTTATCGATTAATTTTGTTCTTGCTTAAACGTCTGTCTGTGGCTAATCTAACGCTTCATTACTTGACAACTTGCATCACTACATTCTTAAGCTAATCTAACGCTTCATTACTTGACAACTGTTGAAATGATGCGATCCCGCATTACCGATGTTGATTTTGGGTTGAATAAGTGCAATAATATAATGCTTGTGGTTACTTGGGAAGTACTGACTTTAACTCGTCTAGAGCTTTTTCAGCCTGTTCTGTCCATTTGAATTTTTTAGCTTTCTTAAGAAGATCTGATATTGGTGACGAAATGTTGCTGTAATCTTTTACAAATTTTTGATAAAATCCCATCAAATCCATAAGTCTTCTCACATCTCTGATGGATTTAGGGCGGGGTAGTTCAGTATCGGTTCCAGCTTCGTGCTGTCGATGGCTAGGCCATTTTCGGTTAAAAAATAACCGAGATACTTAACTTGCCGCCTGTAGAACCGACTTTTCTGTACTGAAATTGTCAGGCCAGCACTTGCAAGGCGCTTTGCTACCACTTTGAGGAGTCTGAAATGGTCTTCTAAGGACTCAGTGGCAATAACTATATCGTTCAAGTAGATGAACACATATGGTTCAAGGTCAAATCCCATAGCTTTGTTCATGAGCCTGCTCATTGTGAACGGAGCATTTTTTAGTCCAAACGGAACAACTTTAAATCTAAAGAGACCTTTAGGAGTTCTGAAGGCGGTAAAATTTCTCGAGCTTTCCTTCTACGGGATTTGGAAATATGCATCCTTTAAGTCAATTATACTAAAATATTTGGCTTTCTGCACCCTATGAAATATTTCGTTCATATTCCGCATTGGGTAAGCGTCTCTCTTTGTGATCGAATTGATTTTACGTGAGTCTAGGCACTAACGGGCAGCATATTCGCTTGTGCACTCTTCAATCACGTCCAGCATTTCGTACCTTTTTAATTCCTTTTCAATCGTTTCCCACACGCTTGGTGAATATCTATACATAGGTATATCACGCATTTTTGCGCCATCCATTATTTCGATTTCGTGTTCAATCAAGGTCGTTCTTACTAATTTGTTTTCGCTTGTCCATTAAAATGACTTAAGTGATTCCGTGAGTAAAATTCTTTCATGTTCAGATAATTCATGTTCTGTTTATATTGATTCAATCTCGTTTTCAGGGTTACTTGGTAACTCTAAGGACGGTACATCGAGCGACTCGTCCTGTTCTGGCTGTGCTTTGTGGGAGAACATGGTCTTTTCCTCCGTTAACTCTAGTGAACACACTTTAAGAAAAAATTCTGATTCTAGGTCATGGGCGTTTGATTCCAAATAGTAATCGGACGAGATAAAACTGATCATCGGCCTACCGTTGATATCTAGCAAATCAATATCGTTGATTTGGTCTTCGCATTTGATCATTGGTCTAATATCGAATGCGTTCCAAAAGTCCATTCCCAAAATTAGGGGTTTTGAAATTTTGGGAACAACAATCGTTGGTATTACACTGATAGGCAAAATAAAGTGCCCACCTCATTAATTTTTCAATTTCACTCATTAACTTGGTTCAAATTAAAGTAAACACACTGTATTTTTTTATTATCTTATTTTTTATATTCTTTTTAAGTTTCACTTATGGAATACTAAAAAAAAGAGTTTTGCTTAAAGAAACAAAAATCAATATGTGTTGAAAAAAAAACAGTGACAAAATAAAGTGCCCACTTCATTTAGGCTACAGAAAACATAAATTAAAGTAAAATAAAAGCATTTCAATAATTGATGTGTCCTCCTTTGGCCTTCAGGACCTCCTACAGGCGCTTCGACATGCTCTCGACCAGGTTCTTTAGGTGCTGTGGATCTAGCTCTTCCCAGGCGCGCTCCAGGGCTTCAAAATAGTTATTTTTATTGGTAACACCAGTTTTGTCAACCCTGGCATCGAGAATCGCCCACAAATTCTCGATGGGATTGAGGTCCGGGCTTTGTGGAGGCCATTCCAGCGGTTTGATCCGACAAGACCGGAAGAAAGACTTGGTCTTCTTGGCAGTATGCTTCGGGTCGTTGTCCTGCTGGAATACGAACTTCTCTTCAAGGCCCGTCTGGATCAGCGAAACCTCCAGATTTTCTCGCAGGATGTTGATGTAAGAATCTGCCGTCATTATCCCGTCGATTTTCACAATGCTTCCCACTCCACCCCACGAAAAACACCCCCAGACCATCACATTTCCTCCTCCATGCTTCATCGTGCCTTGGATGTGGCGCTCCTGAAGCTCCTCTCCCGATCTGCACCCAACACGAACCCGCCGCTTTCGGTTAAACAGCTCGAATTTTGATTCGTCCGTCCAGAGAACCGTTTTCCAGAACTCTAGGGGCTTATCAGCATGCTCCTTAGCAAACTTAAGCCGTTTGGCTTTGTTTGCCTTGCTGATAAATGGGCGCTTCCGGGCAAGTTTGCTGTTCAACCCCTGTGCTACGAGACGGCGACGAACAGTTCGACCGGAAAATGATAACTGAAGGGTTTCCTGGATCTTGCGGACAGTTACCTTCGGGTTCTTCTTGACTTCGCGCATGATCTTGGTGTCCGTTCTCGCATCCGTTTTCCGCTTCCTGCCTGTGCCAAGGCGGTCCACCACTCATCCAAACGTTTTAAGCTTCAGAAGAATTTTGCCAACCGCTGCCTTACTGATACTGTACTTCTTAGCGACAGCCCGGTGCGATTCACCGTTTTGCACATCACGAACGACCAATTTTCGGATACACAAGAGAATTGCTTTCGAAAGCACTGCGTTCTCCATTTTTTTCAATTGAATCAAATGCGATCACGTATACAAATGCTCCAGGTTGAGCCGTTTGCTTCAAAACATGTCAAAATATCAAAACATAAACAATCGAGGGGTCTTCCAATGGAAACTTATCGAAAACATATCGATTTTTGAAGTGGGCACTTTATTTTGTCACTGTTTTTTTTTTCAACACAAATTGATTTTTTTTTCTTTAAGTAAAACTCCTTTTTTTTAGTATTCCATAAGTGAAACTTAAAAAGAATATAAAAAATTAAATAAGAAAAAAAACTACGCTGTGTTTACTTTAATTTGAACCAAGTAAATGAGAGAAATTGAAAAAACGAAGAGGTGGGCATTTTATTTTGTCTATCAGTGTACCTTGGTAATTCCTGCAAAAGTGTAGGGTATGTTCGCATATCCTAGACATTCGTGCTCCGAGTTGTCGGCTGTACTGACCACTACTTTTGCATTCAATAGTTTTAATCCATGTTTGTGAATAAGCTTTGTTGAGTTAAAGACGCTGACACTAGCACCAGAGTCTAATAGTGCCACGATATCTGAGTCTAAAATTGACACACGAATTTTCGGGCAAACGTTCGGGTTGACCTTAATATACAATGTCTGTTCATATTTCTGAAATATTTCCGAGATCATGGTTTTTGGAACCGCTTCAACCGGCTGCGAGATGGACGGGTTCCCTACGGTACACCCCACATTTAGTTTAAATTTTGTGTTTGTGCATTGGCAGAATTTCGGGTGTATGTTTGTGGGCTTGATTGGGGATGATTACGTTCGCATGTCCTTGTCGTACGACCCAAATTTCCACAGGCATAACAAAAAATTAGTTTTGGCTGTGTAGAGGATCTCCTATGATGTCCTACCTTTTGGCAATTCCAGCATTTTACCGTAGCCTCGTCAGCTACTGGTGCGCTTTGTTCGGCTTTGTTAGCAGTGGATTTTTGAGTATCCCTACTTATTTTAAGTTTACGTTGAAGCGCATTTACAGCATATTCATCAGATAAAGAATGATCGCTTTCTGAATAGCTTTGTCCCTCAATGTTATGTACTTCATTGCGCATGGTCTGTCCAGTACGATATAGACTAGGATCGTTCGCATCAATACGGTGATTCAGATCCAACAAATGTTCTAAGTACCAAACCCGAATGGTCGCTAGTTTCGACTTATAGTGTGGGCGCATGCCTTCCCATACTATCTCAAAAATAGTCCGAGATGAATCTGGACGTTTCAAGCATAGATTTAGCTTTTCCACTTCTGTGACAAAAGCCACGAAAGGTTCTCCTCTCTTTTGCCTCAATTCACGTAATTGACTACGTATTCCTTGATCGCGATTGGGATTGCCAAACCTAAATCGGATCCCGCTTTCAAATTTTTCCCAAGTGGTGCAGTGATCCTCCCTTGTGAACCACCAGTCACTAGCCTCCCCTTTAAGTTTATAGTTCATAGTATAGTTTATAGTTCTATCCAATAGCTCTCTTTTATCTACCCTTTCGTGTTTGGCTAACTTTTTCACTCTATTCAAAAAATCTTCTACCTGAATAGATCTAGCATCTCCACTAAAAACAATATCCCAATTTTCAACCCTGGAGCGTGTCGGGCGATATGGTTCATCCCTATAATTCCTGTTGTGTCTCCCATTGCTATTTCTGTGTAACACTAGTCGGCAGTGTTTCACTCCCTTCAAGTATATACAATGTATTTTATAGATTTTGCCACGCTGAATTCAAATATGGGCTCAGAGATGCTTTAACATGTCCAGTATTTGAGAAAAATGTGATTAAAATTCACAAAAACACGTATTTCCGTAGTAATATGATCTACCTCATCAACAACCAGAATATTGGCTCCGCCCTTTGCATGTTGGACTTGGATTTTATGGAATGGACCTCCCTGAATCCATTCGTGAACACAGATTTTTTGTAACACGTAAGATTGATGAAATAAACCGGGATTTCATTCACCAAATTACGAATTTTCATAAAAATCAAGATTTTCTATTTTGAAAACATGAATTTCAGCTCCACCCTTTGAATGTTGGGCTTGGATTTTATGAAATGGACCTCCCTGAATCCATTCGTGAACACAGATTTTTCGTAACACGTAAGATTGATGAAATAAACCGGGTTTTCATTCACAAAATTACGAATTTTCATGAAAATCAAGATTTCCTATTTTGAAAACATGAATTTTCGTTCCGCCCTTTGAATGTTGGGTTTGGATTTTATGAAATAAACCTTCCTGAATCCATTCGTTTTCACAGATTTTTCGTAACACGTAAGATTAATGAAATAAACCGGGATTTCATTCACAAAATTACGAATTTTCATAAAAATCAAGATTTTCTGTTTCGAAAACATGAATTTCAGCTCCGCCCTTTGAATGTTGGGCTTGGATTTTATTAAATAAACCTCCCTGAATCCATTCGTGAACACAAATTTTTCTTAACACGTAAGATTGACGAAATAAACCGGGTTTTCATTCACAAAATTACGAATTTTCATGAAAATCAAGATTTTCTATTTTGAAAACATGAATTTAAGCTCCGCCCTTTGAATGTTGGGTTTGGATTTTATGAAATAAACCTCCCTGAATCCATTCGTTTTCACAGATTTTTTGTAACACGTAAGATTAATGAAATAAACCGGGATTTCATTCACCAAATTACGAATTTTCATAAAAATCAAGATTTTCTATTTTGAAAACATGAATTTCAGCTCCGCCCTGTGAATGTTGGGCTTGGATTTTATGAAATGGATCTCCCTGAATCCATTCGTGAATACAGATTTTTCGTAACACGTAAGATTGATGAAATAAACCGGGTTTTCATTCACAAAATTACGAATTTTTATGAAAATCAAGATTTCCTATTTTGAAAACATGAATTTTCGCTCCGCCCTTTGAATGTTGGGTTTGGATTTTTTCCTCAAAACTTGTTTGAACTTTTTCCTCAAAAAACAGTATGGTTCACCTTGAATATCCAGCTTTTTGACAAAATTTTTGATCAACCCAAGCTTAATATGTAGCGGAGGTAGTAAAATTTTGTCCCTGTCGACAAGAGGCAGATTTGACACATTTTTCTTCCCAGGTACCATCTCGGTACGTGCTGGTTAATGCTGCTGGTGGTAATGTTTATCCCTCGCACGACTGTCCCATTCACAGGGGAAACAACAATGCTTTGTGTAGCCTCCTTGAAGCCCAGTGAGCAATGCAGCTGCGCTTTGGTCTTGGGTAGCTCCAAATCTCGAATCAAATCGTTCAGCTCCTCTTGGGTTATAACATGCGGTTCCTCAGTCTCCGAAGGTAAAAAATCTGGATCATCCTGAAAGCTTTTCTCAGATTCACCTGGTTTCGAATCCAACTCATCAGCACGTCCAGCAATATTTGGAGATATTGGAACTGGCATTGCTTCGGAGTGCAATGTTGGCCTTGATGGGTATTCGATTTTATGCTTCAAAGCTTTGGAAAATCCATGAATTTTTGTTAAACAAAAGTAACAATCGCTCATGTGATTGGTTGGATTAGTCCACACCATAGGTTTGGCAAAAGGTAAGCCTTTGTGCGTACCTTTCATCCAACCAAGCAATGTTCGGTAGCATGAGCAACAGGAGTATGTTGGAACCCATGGAAACTCACGATTTGGAAGCTCCTTGTCAAAATACAGCTGATATGCTGTCTCCAGCAAAGGTGTAAACCCCTTTCTCTGTTCCTTCAATATCACGTCTCCACAAATGCAACAAAATTTTTGTGGATCGTTCAGACAAATTCGCGACATTTTTACAAAAATAAAAAAAAACGCGTCCGTAACACTCAAATAGCTAGCTTTGAATGAATAAAAAATGATTGTGCAAGGCTGAAGAGAGTCAACATGTGCATTAATTGACGCCAAAGCAAGACAGCAATAATGACACAAATTTTGTGCCGCAAATACGCCTTTTGTCTCTGTTTATTCTTTTGTTTTTTGAGTGTTTGCGTGTTTTAATGCTGTCTTGCTCACTCCTATCCTAACTGAAAAATACGGCACTGCTGAATAGAGTATTTAATGAGGCGTTTCTGAAGGGCTCTGTGCAGCTGACTTTTGAATTAATAAATGAACTTTGAAGGTCTTCAGTTCCCAAACTGCTGTAAGAAGCAACATCAATATACTCAATATACTCAAAGAGGCACAGCTAAAGGAATCGTTCATAAATTACGTTATGCTTTGAGAGGGAGGGGGGGGGGGGGGGGGTTTAAAAAGTGACGATGCATACAAAATTTTTCAAAAATTGAAAATTGATTTTCATGAAAACTCGTAATTTGTGAATGTAAACCCGGTTTTTACATCAACCTTTCGTGTTACGAAAAAATCCGTGTTCACGAATGAATTCAGGGAGGTCCATTTCATAAAATCCAAGCCCAACATTCAAAGGGTGGAGCTGAAATTCATGTTTTCAAAATAGGAAATCTTGATTTTCATGAAAATTCGTAATTTTGTGAATGAAAACCCGGTTTATTTCATCAATCTTACGTGTTACGAAAAATTTGTGTCCACGAATGGATTCAGGGAGGTTTATTTCATAAAATCCAAACCCAACATTCAAAGGGCGGAGCGAAAATTCATGTTTTCAAAATAGGAAATCTTGATTTTCATGAAAATTCTTAATTTTGTGAATGAAAACCCGGTTTATTTCATCAATCTTACGTGTTACGAAAAATCGGTGTTCACGAATGGATTCAGGGAGGTCCATTCCATAAAATCCAAGTCCAACTTCCAAAGGGCAGAGCCAATATTCTGGTTGTTGCTTAGGTAGATCATATTACTACGGAAGTACGTGTTTTTGTGAGTTTAAATCACATTTTTCTCAAAAACTGGACGTGTTACAGCATTTTCTGAGCCCATATTTGGATTCAGCGTAGCAAAATCTATAGAATCCAACCAGAAATGCCGACGGGAGCAAAAAAAGTTCCGATTTTGCCGACTAGTGAAATCTGTCATGCTCTTCATATTCCCGATTCAGTCTCGCTGTATGACCTTGAGCTTGAGGAGAATCTGCCTCTCGATTTTTTGTGTGTTTTGGTTTTGCGTGTTCTACGTTTGTCATATGTACTGTCTGTGTCAAAGGAATCGTAATCATTTGTTGTTGAACTGTACGAACTGCTTCTGTGATATCTATCTTTATTACTCTTCTTCTGTTGTCAGTTTTTGATTTTGAATCCAATCCATTGGTTTTTGTCTCTTTCTGTTTATTCTGTGTTTTATCTGATTATCCCTCTTCGTTCTGTTTCGTTTTTGAAATTTTTGTATTTATTAATTTATAGTTCTAAGGAGTGTATCGAAAAGTAGTTATAAACATTCGATGCGTTATTACGCATAAACTACTGTATATATTTTTAGCGTGTAAGCGCCATTTGCTTTGTTTACATGTCAAAAATGATTATTCGGTTCATTCATTTCCGTTGATAAAGTTGTATTCAAAATGTCGCGAATTGAATTTGAGACTAAAAAGAAAATTCTGCACACTTGGTGCACCGAAAAGGGTGTTACTTACAACCAGATTGCGAAAAGAGTAAATGTTCACCCGGCAAGTGTAAAACGCATCATCGAAAAGTTTGGTAAGGAGTGCTCCCTCAAGGATTTACCAAGAAGTGGCCGGAAACCCGGCTCCAGCAACCCCGATTTGGACCAAAAAGTTGTGGATTATATTCAACGGAACAAATATGCCTCTACTCGCGATCTAGCCAAGAAGTTCAGGACCAGCATCGGAATGATTCAACGAATCAAGCGCAGGAATGACTTGAAGACGTACAAAAAGCAGAAAGTGCCCAAACAAACTCCGGAACAAAAGTCTCGTGCCAAAACCAGGGCTCGAAAGCTGTACAGCTGCATTTTGGACAATGTCGACCAGTGCATTTTGATGGATGACGAAACATACGTTAAAGAAGATTCAAGAACGCTACCGGGGCCGCAGTTTTATACTAAATCTGTTGGGGAACGTGTGCCAACCGCAGATACGACTGTTGCGATGGAGAAATTCGGTCAGAAGGTGCTCATTTGGCAAGCTATTTGCACATGTGGCTTGCGTTCTTCAATTTTCTATACAAAAGGAACTATAAATGCTGAGATTTATCAAAAGGAATGTTTGAAGAACAGGTTGCTACCATTGTATAGAAAGCACCAGTCCCCTCCTCTCTTCTGGCCAGATTTGGCATCGGCACATTACGCCAAATCCACTCTACAGTGGCTGACGGAGAATAACATCAAGTTCGTAGAAAAAGACATCAACCCACCAAACTGTCCCCAGTTGCGACCGATCGAACGCTATTGGGCAATAGTCAAGCGTATATTTAAGAAGGATGGTACAGTGTCCCAAAACATGACCGATTTTAAGAAAAATTGGGCAGCGGCATCCAGGAAGTGCACAAAGGTCACTGTGCAGAATTTGATGGCAGGTGTCAAATCAAAGGTACGGGCATTCTACAGAAATGAACATGATGACTAGTTTTTCCGTTTGGATCTTTTGTAAACATGTTAAGCTATAATAAACTGAAATAGTATGTTAATTTTAACCATGTTTTCATGCCTATTTTATTATTTGGAAGTTTATAACTACTTTTCGATACACTCCTTATTAGAATTGAAGCAAAAAGCAAAAAAAAAAATGTTCAAATTGGAAACGTAACATAGAGCAAATTGAAAATTGCAAGCAAAGGGAACAATTGGACTCTAATTTTGCGTTGGGCGCCAATGTAACCGTTCGCCAAACTCTCCGAGCTGATGCAGCAAACACAGTGGCTTAAGCGCCACTCTCGTTTCCGAGAGACCACTGGTCAATTTTAATTATGTTGCCCGACTAAGCTGTTTGAAAGCATGAGCGCAATCCTCAGGTGATTTTCTGAACGGTTTAGGGGTGGTGAATTCAAACTCAGTTAGACGAATTAGAAATGATCGCAACTGAAAACGAACGCAAAGCGGAACGTAACGAAGAAGTCACCCGGTGGACAATGTTACCACAGGGCTGATGACGTATGAATAAAGGAAGCACGGTAAAGCTATGTTGAATTCATTTTATGTATATTGTCATTCTTTTAGTCAATTAATCGTGTGTGAGTGTGTGTGTTGTAAAGTGTGATCATGGCCATGAATAATCATACCTGCGCAGGGTTTCCTCGTGCTGGCAGCTGACAGCACGGCAAACGGGGGGCGCACGGATGTCGTGCGATGACTTCGTACGAAACGAAAGGGACATAGTCCCGCCGGTGAATGTTCATAGGAAACGACGGCCGAAATAAAGGTGCGGGGGAGGTTGTCGGCAGATGTTGGAACTCTACCCGATCGAACGCGAACGAACGCAGGCAGGCCAACGGAACCTTCCACCCCGGTGGACTACCAGGTAACTGGCGGGCCTCAGAGCGGTTGCACACCGGAATACACCACGGGATTCTAGACCGTACGTGTTCGCCTTTGTGAATTAGCAGCTCCAAAACTTAAATTTGAAAAAACGTCAAGAAATTTCACCTAGACTGACTTCTGCTCCCTAGCCGACAAAGTTTAAAAGTGCACGAGAAATTACTGCGCAAGAACTCTCGAACCCTCCAATTACCCTAATCATCATTTTTTTGACACCTATCAATCTCCATTCAATCATATTGAGCTAATTTCGCCTGATGGCCATCTACCGTTTCAACATGAAACTATAAAAAAGGCCTATTGAAATTAGTTTTAAATTTGAAAATGCCTTACTTTTTAGCATGCGATGATTTTGAAGATTTATTATTTTAACACCTATTATTATTTATTTTTATATCTATTTTGATAAATAAAGAACTATTTACAGAAAATCTAATTGAAAAGTAAAAAATATGGGAAAAAATATGAAGAAAAATGCAGAACGTTACACCTTCATCCACTTGATGAAAGGCGTAACGTGGCAAAAGCTTGGTTTATTGTCGATCTCCTGCAATGGAACATTGATTGTTCTACACTGCTCAGCATGTTGGACATCAACATACGCCGCCGTAATCTACGCGCACATTTGTTCCTGAGCCTTTCCGCGGCAAGAACCAACTATCCAGCATTTTAAGAGACTGCATGGCGGCTTGTGAGTAGCACCCACTGGTGGGTTGCTTTGAGGTTTGACATTTGGCTTGTGTTGTTTGACACATGTTGCTCTGACGCTATTAGCTAATTCGTTTTTGATTCAGTTCCAAACTAGATCGGGTATCAAAAAATGGGTCGGCTTGTTGTGTGTTAAATGTCAGTGTGTATGGTTTTTTTGTAACTGGTATCGGATTGAGGTTTGCACTGACAATAAATTCGGGTATCGCAGTTTGGAACTAGTTCCAACCTAGGTTCAAAAACGAATTCGATATATGTGTGTTGATGAACAAAACTGAAAACAGACTAAAAATCAATATGTTATCTTCAAAAACAAACAAAAAATGCCAAATGACGATTTAGAACGGTATAAAGAAAAAATTTCAGTCCTTGGGTGGGAAAGATCCATATACGTTTGCATACGATGCTAAAGCACTTCCTCTATCCGTGGATTATGATATGGTTTTGATCTGTCTATTGAACACGTTATCATTCCGTACCGGCGAACCAGTGAGAAACCATAAGTCACTTGAAGCATCCAAAAGTTTTGAAAGTGGATTCGTCAAAGAAGTGAAGGGTCGCAAATGTGGAGATGTTTTCGCGGTGTTTGAAAAGGTAATTTCAACTTTTGAAGCATTTATTTCATTGGACTAACTTCAACTGTGTCTTGCAGGTTTTACACAGCATGAGACTTAATGATCCACCCACCGAATGTTGGATATTTATACAAGCTACTAAGTCAACCAACAAAGAACCAGAAGAAATACACTCTGCTCATTGTGATTGTACTGCAGGCGTTTATAAACATGTTCACATGTTGCTGCAGTGCTTTACGCTTTGTGTTATGCAAGAGAAGCTTGTTTGGATGAAAAGGTTACCAAATCTACACAAGTAGCTTTAGTTATTTATACTTCTACAAATAAAGATCAGTATTTACAGAATTCTGTAACTGAAGAATTGGAGTCAGCCATTGGGGGGCAGCGCACAAGAAAATCTTCATAAACCCGTGGATGAAATCAGTTTCGGTCGAGTTGTAGAAACTAGACGTGAGCTTCGGGAATACAATTTTGAGAAATCTGAGGATGAATTAAAAGATCTTATATATGCCCTTACAAGATCTGGGCAAGACGTCGCAGCCAGTAAAGCATTTTTCAAACCATTGGAACTGAATGCTGAAGAAGGTGACGCGCGTTTCTATGCCGAGTATGTGCTGAGCTTTTTCGGAGGATGTATGACGCAGACTTGGTTGGAAGTTTGTTAGAGGAAATCATTGAACATGGCAGAGAAATTGATTGGAGTCTTACTGATAAAGACTGTAAGTTAGCGGAAAAGGTAACTAGGGATCAATCTTCGATCCATTGTGGCATACGTTGAGGTATGGGCGCATAACGGCTTCGTGATTTGGTAGATCAGTGAAAACTAGAATTTACTCTCCATCAATAACACTGATCAAATACATTTGTGAAGATAATGCTAGTCAGGAGTTTCCTGCGACATTGTTTGGAAAACGGAATGAGCATAAAGCTTTTGCAGCAGCTGTAGAGCTGTTCAAATTTCAACAACACCAAGATTTTTGCAGTAGAAAAAGTGGACTGATCATTAATCCAAAATATCCATATTTTTCTGCGTCCCCGGATCATATCTTTTACTGTAGCTGTTCTGGAATAGTAGCAATTGAAGCAAAATGACCGTTTAAGTTCAATAGTGTTAATAGAGAGGATGGAATTAGGTCGTTGATTGCCAGGAAAAACCCATATATTATTCGTGATAAAGATGGAAGTATTAAAATGAATCACACACACGAGTATTACTTTCAAGTTCAGATGCAAATATTTTTATCTAAAGCTTCATATGCACTTTTTGTGGTTTGGGCTCCTAAATTTACTCTATTCATTAAAGTAAGTGAAAATGAAATTTTCTGGAAAATAAATTCAGGAAAAGCCTAAGTTTTTCTAACACGTGATAGTTCCAGAAATACTCACTAACTATTTTTCGTTACCGGAAGCAAATGAACCAAACGAAACTAATTGACATCCAAAAATTGTAACTCGAGAATGATTAAATACAAATAAAATGTCTGTACTAATATATCATCTCTTATTTATTAAATAAACCAAATCACGAATACATACAATATTCACTTAATGATAGATGGACAGAGGTTTATCAGAGCAGAGCATACTGTTACAGCCATATGCAAAACGTTTATGCCGTTATGTTCGTGATTCATCATGGTAATACTACCCGGTCCTTTAAGCAAGGTGTATTTTCCTCGTAGTGCTCCTATAGAACGCTCAACTTCATTCCTCACAGAGGCCGAAGCTCTTGTTCTTTCAACAGCAACTGAACTGAGCTGTCGCTTTCTAGTGGAAAAATCTGGGACCCATAAAATAGCACTTTTATCATTAACAATTTTTTGTACTGAAAAGCCTCGATCAGCGAGAATCAGGTCATCCGGTTGAATATTTTTTTAGATATCCACAAGACTCCGTTATCTGTTTGTCGGATGTTCGACCAGTGTATGGCTTAAAAATGTATGAATTAGATCCAAATGGTGTGATACTAATCAAAACTTTGGTGGTGTAGTAGTGTTTGTAGTTTGAATACATTTTCAGCATGGCTTCTTCAGTGCTAGGCTTTTCCGAGAAAATCTCAAAACAATCAATAATTGAAGTAACGCTTCTTGCAAAAATACTTTTTTAAACTTCAGAGGAGTGTAATATTCTAAAAGCTCTCTCTCAGGCCATTTCACAAGTCCTTGTAGTTGCTTGTACAACGAGTACAATCCTGAATACAAATATTTGCACGCAGTAGCTGCAGAAAAAATATTTGCACGCAGTAGTCACAAATTCAGTCTTAGACGGATAAGAACCATAATAAAAACTTGTTCTTTGCTTAGAACCTGGGAAAAAACCAAAATTCTTGCATGGACAAAATCGTAAAGTATCCTAAGGGTAGTGAAACTTGGAAGACCAGTAAAGTGACGAGTTTTGGAATCATTCCCTTCAAAAAATCTCAAATCAAAACAGATAGTTTGCTGACGTTTCTTCTTTTCCAATGCAAGTTTTAGTCGATCTATCTATGCATCCTTATCTGCTATCTGCTGTTCTAACGTCTCGTTATTATCTACTGAATCCATCTTCCCGTCATCGTGTGGTTTCTGTACATTCATAGTTCCCTCGTTAATGTATTGACCAACATTTAATTGAACTATTTCCAGGTTTGCAACATTATCTTTCTCCACGGTAACTTCCATTTCGTCCTCCAACCATTCCCCAACAGCATAAATCATATCCGTATCATCTTCCAACCAATCTTCCGATATAGTATCCAGCACTCCTTATGTCGGTGCGGCCGATTGCATTAATCCACAATTGACGGCTTCGTACCTGTAAGCAAGTCCTTCCAGTTGGAATCCAGGGTGGAAGGACAATCCGCCATTCGAAAATGTCGATCCGCAGTTGGTGATACAACATACACCCTTTTTGAATCGAGAATAAACAAACTGATCTCAAATCAGAGTACTGGTTTGACAATCATCTGACAAACGACACAAGCCAAACGTCAAATGTAAAAGCTACCCACCTGTGTGTACTACCCATTAGCATCCGCCATGAGCGCTCCTAAAATGCTGGATGGTCTCCATGAGCCAATGCGCAGCATGAGTCATCTTTTTAATAGTTGTTACTTTGTATTTGATTTTAATGTACATGGAGACACAAATAAGCGTAGTTTTAGACGTGTTTTTTGTCAGTTTGTTTAATTTTGTAGTTTTGTGATTTTAGTTTTAAGATGCCGGTCATTGGGGAAATATTTTACCTGTTGACTGTAATAAACAATAAATGGCGTTCAACTGGCAATACTGATTTTTTTTATTTTATTTTTTTTGTTCGTATATCCATGAACCCAACGCGTTGACAGAGTTTCGTAAAAATCTGAGACCCTTCGGACCAAACCTGTACGATAGTAAAAAAAATCCCCAGACTGCTTGTTTTTTTCGGTGCTCACTTGGTCACTCGCGCAGCCGAACAATAGATAACGGAAAAAATACGAAACTTCCCTAGCAACAGAAATCTGTCATAATTGTTGCAGAAACTTGATTGTGACTCAATTGAGTGACATTGAAGGTTTTCTAACTGGTTTGCAACATGTGTGCTACTAGGGTTGCCATGTCCGATAACAAAAAAGTGCGCAATAAATCGACACAACCGTTCACAACCGATGCTGGAAGCATACTCTTTTTTTCGTAATCTTTCAATTTTTATAACTGCATCCTACAAACTATTTTACTTCTGTAACTAATATATTCATCAATCAAGTAGAAGCTCTTAAAGAATAATATATGCTAATCCATTTAAAATTACGATTATTATTTGGGATTTGGTAAAAATAAGAGTCCGTAGATGCTTCTATATATGCTTTCATTGATTCTATACTATATGCTCTCATTGATGTCTAAGCTCATCGGCTTAGCACCAACCGGGGGAAACTTGGTCCTATACCCAATGATTTCATTATCTCCGATACGATTAACCAATCGCAATGTTTTGTGATATAGTGGACGTCTTATTATAATCCCCCAGAATGCCAATATCATTTGTTAGCGTAGATTCAATCTAGCACCAGCCAGCCGGCAATGGTATAATGGAAGAAATCAGTTAACAACAATCTTTTAACTATATTACATGATTCAAACAGTACAAAAATTTGCGTTGTCATGGTAACCACACCTTCAAACTCATTATTTTCAGCTGAATTTTACATATTATTTTTGGTCAATACTTTTTATTCATTATATGTTACCATAATTAAACCGATTTTTATTTCAATTATTGTTAAATATTTATATTTTCATTGCCGTTTTCAACGTGAACCGCTTATTTTGCTAGCAGCTGCTTTTTATTGCCAGACAACGCTACACTGATAGGCAAAATAAAGTGCCCACCTCATCGTTTTTTCAATTTCTCTCATTTACTTGGTTCAAATTAAAGTAAACACACTGTATTTTTTTTATTATCTTATTTTTTATATTCTTTTTAAGTTTCACTTATGGAATACTGAAAAAAAAGGAGTTTTACTTAAAGAAAAAAAAATCAATTTGTGTTGAAAAAAAAAACAGTGACAAAATAAAGTGCCCACTTCAAAAATCGATATGTTTTCGATAAGTTTCCATTGGAAGACCCCTCGATTGTTTATGTTTTGATATTTTGACATGTTTTGAAGCAAACGGCTCAACCTGGTGCATTTGTATACGTGATCGCATTTGATTCAATTGAAAAAAATGGAGAACGCAGTGCTTTCGAAAGCAATTCCCTTGTGTATCCGAAAATTGGTCGTTCGTGATGTGCAAAACGGTGAATCGCACCGGGCTGTCGCTAAGAAGTACAGTATCAGTAAGGCAGCGGTTGGCAAAATTCTTCTGAAGCTTAAAACGTTTGGATCAGTGGTGGATCGCCCTGGCAGAGGCAGGAAGCGGAAAACGGATGCGAGAACGGACACCAAGATCATGCGCGAAGTCAAGAAGAACCCGAAGGTAACTGTCCGCGAGATCCAGGAAACCCTTCAGTTATCAGTTTCCGGTCGAACTGTTCGTCGCCGTCTCGTAGCACAGGGGTTGAATAGCAAACTTGCCCGGAAGCGCCCATTTATCAGCAAGGCAAACAAAGCCAAACGGCTTAAGTTTGCTAAGGAGCATGCTGATAAGCCCCTAGAGTTCTGGAAAACGGTTCTCTGGACGGACGAATCAAAATTCGAGCTGTTTAACCGAAAGCGGCGGGTTCGTGTTTGGTGCAGATCGGGAGAGGAGCTTCAGGAGCGCCACATCCAAGGCACGATGAAGCATGGAGGAGGAAATGTGATGGTCTGGGGGTGTTTTTCGTGGGGGTGGAGTGGGAAGCATTGTGAAAATCGACGGGATAATGACGGCAGATTCTTACATCAACATCCTGCGAGAAAATCTGGAGGTTTCGCTGATCCAGACGGGCCTTGAAGAGAAGTTCGTATTCCAGCAGGACAACGACCCGAAGCATACTGCCAAGAAGACCAAGTCTTTCTTCCGGTCTTGTCGGATCAAACCGCTGGAATGGCCTCCACAAAGCCCGGACCTCAATCCCATCGAGAATTTGTGGGCGATTCTCGATGCCAGGGTTGACAAAACTGGTGTTACCAATAAAAATAACTATTTTGAAGCCCTGGAGCGCGCCTGGGAAGAGCTAGATCCACAGCACCTAAAGAACCTGGTCGAGAGCATGTCGAAGCGCCTGCAGGAGGTCCTGAAGGCCAAAGGAGGACACATCAATTATTGAAATGCTTTTATTTTACTTTAATTTATGTTTTCTGTAGCCTAAATGAAGTGGGCACTTTATTTTGTCACTGTTTTTTTTTTTCAACACAAATTGATTTTTTTTTCTTTTAAGTAAAACTTCTTTTTTTCAGTATTCCATAAGTGAAACTTAAAAAGAATATAAAAAATAAGATAATAAAAAAATACAGTGTGTTTACTTTAATTTGAACCAAGTAAACGAGAGAAATTGAAAAAAACGATGAGGTAGGCACTTTATTTTGCCTATCAGTGTATGTAAAGCAGCATAGTCGCATACCGATGCTGAAAAAACAATCCATCGAATATCTTTCGATCGGATTCGAGCCGGTGATGACACCACCGTACCATCGTTGCACAACCCTGATAAATTTCATATGGTTATTTTTCTTAACGACCTATTCTGGGTATCATCCAAACCATTAAAGAAATGGTTGGAGGATTTGTGATATCGTTCGTTTAAGGAAATTTTTTATCAGGGAATCAACGCATGAGGCGCCGTTGAGAACGGCAGCAACGATCCAGCAGCAGTTACTCCGGAGTTCGTAGGAGTATAACGTGTCTGGCACGTGCTTAGGAGCAGCAGAAACGAACAACCACCGATGCCTCACAGCAAGTAAATGGTCAACATCGTGAGTAACATGCATGTTCATTTCTTTTTTCCATGCCTTGGATGAATTTTGCCCCTAGCTGCGTTCTACCGCTAGCGTGCTACCGTTTATTCGGCCCTAACGTTCGCCCCGCTTATGCGTTGGTAATCGGCAACATGTATAGATCATTGCACGGAATCTGTAAACCTTACTTTTTTAACAGTCCAGGGAGCTTGTTTACAAGGTGTTAGGATTCAAACCACTCAAACGAAAGTTTTCATTGTAATTTTACGGATTCTGTACGATTAGATTCAGAAAATTATGTAAAAATAAGCACTGTGTCTGTTTCACGACTATTTGATTTCAATCGCAGTAAGTTTAGAGCGCACAATCTCAAACCGTTCTTACCGAAAATATTCTAAGTCCGCGTAAATAAGCTCCCTGAACTGTCAAAACTGCATTGATGACGCCATCGTGCAATGCTCTAGAGTAAGGGGATGTAATGTTACCCTAGCTCCTTCATTCGGCCTATTTACCAAATTATTTCGGCGATAATCAACAAAATCATGTTGCTATCAGGATGATCAATTGCACCCAGAGCAGTTGAGACATTGTTAATCAATTTATAGTTGTTCATTTCCCGCGTAGCATTCGATTTTCTCAACTTTTTTGACATCATGATATCACTGGTTAAGCTGAACAGATTATCTACACGATCTTTGAATGATTTTAATTTGGTTAAATTGAACTTATAAACCGAGTAATGCAGCCAAGATGTACAGCAAGTAGTCACACGTTATAAACTTACTGTTCACATAGGTAAAATAACATGATTTAACAAGAAAACTGGTGACCCAATGTTAGGAACACATTTATTTCTATGTTCCCAACTATGGCCTGTTGTTTGAATAGCATATTTAAAATGTCGTTACTGGTAAAATTTTCAATAAAATGTCTGAGTTTCGGTTGTATGTTTTCCAAATGGCTCATCTAAACACAAACCAAAGAAACAAAATCTGTGTAGAGTGAATTATAATCTTTTCATTATCAGATTGCCGATAAATTATATGTGAAAATCACTTAAGTATTTCTTAGCTGTTTAATATAGTTTCTTTTGTGACATTATGTGTTGGGTAAGTCAATACAGCTGGCAACGCCTTAAATCAGAAGATCAGACAAGAAAACCGTACGAAGACTACATTTAATAACAAATCTATCAAATGCGACGAAATTGCATCCATGTATAGACCCAATATGGTGCGTATAAACCGACATTAAATCCACATCCTTCGAAAGTTCCTGACTTTATAAAATGAGTTGTATAACTTTTCGCGATACATATTACCAAACGTCTTCTTCAACTTATCTAAGCAAGTGTACAAATAGTTAAATTTTGCTTCCAGCTCAAATACTGTTTGAGTTACAATAAAAAATGTAATCGATCGTATATTGTACTCAGCTAAATGAACACCATTGTCGCACCACATATAGAATAAAATACACGCACATGCGGAAATGAGAACTAGTGAGATAGTGAGGGAATTTTAAGATAGGCATATATGAATCTGTCGATGAAGAAGTTGAATTATAGCACAAATATAGACGAGGATATGAAAATCGGTAAATTTAAATCTTTTTTATAACCAATAATAAGATTGTTTCAACAAGTGCTAGTGGGAGAAGTCTAGAGAGGTTTTTTTTTGACATTTTGGTGATTTCCTGGGAGGTTGGCTCTGAATCCAATTAAAGAACAGATCTTTAATCGAACGGGAATCCGTTTGAGGTGCTTGGGGAAAGGTTTTCCTGTGATGATATCGGTCGCGAATAAAATTTTCTCATCGGCTCGAATAGTTTTTACGGATATTGTTTACCTATTTGCACGACCTTTTGTTCGAGCAACATTCCGTTTCCTTGGTCGACCAGCTTGTTTCCGCCTATAGATTTGGAAAATAAACAGAACCCTCCCCTGAAGGTCTCAATGAGGTCGGGCAACCCCAACATTGGTAGATGGTCTCCCTCGGAAGTAACGCTTAAGCCATTTTTTCTTGTCCACGGAAAACTCGCAAGGCTGACGGGTTACACCGTTCAGAAGCACTTTGGTACACTTTCAATATCAATTTCGGTCGGGAACACGATAATTTAGCAAATTTTCCAATATGTAGTTAATCTACTGGAAACTGAAAATTCATTTTACCGAAAGTTGATTTATCTCTTGATCTAAAGTTATACCTAACTTCTGTACTAGTGCGCTCGCAGTGTCCTCCACACAACCTGACCTTTATTGCATTGCGTATTTCACGAAAATATTGCGCGCTTGTTGCACCAAACAGATTAAGGGTAATTAAGCTTAGTGACGTTTAACGCACGCACTAAATCGTGTGTATCGTCTTGTAAAAATTGATTGTTTTCCCTCAGTGAACCTAAAAGTTGGCTTAGCATTTTAAATTTTTTAACGCTTTAGTACGATTAGAACGTGAGATTTTCGTGCAATGCACAATACAGATTAAGAGATAAATCGAGTTTAGGCAACAGATTTTTAAACGCTCAACCACTGATACAATATTTTCACTTTTTCAGGTTTTCACAACTTTAGATGTTACTTGCTTTTTCGCATCAAACAATTATTCTTCATCTCATCGTCGTACTATTCATTGTTTACTGATTTAGTTATTATGGTCATGTTTTTTTTTCGGAAATTTTAACCACTTCACCCAATGATACTATCGCCAAATGTTAAGCTCTCAATTAACAACTGGTGCATTCCGAACAATAAATTAAGAAAAGAGCTAATTGTATAAAGCCATAAGTTAGAAAGAATATGAATAGAAACATTGCGATTGTCCGAGTTGCAGCTACGCTAATGTCAAGTTAATTTGGGCGAAAAAAAAGTTGTAAAAATCACAGAACGAATCTTGTTTTAACGTTGTATACAAACAAGAACCATATATCCGAATGAAAGGCGAAGAAAACCATAGCCATGATCATGTTTTATGAGGGTACTGAAATTGCACACTTAGCATCGAAGAAGAAAAAAATAGAAACATTTTCTCGGCAACCAATCTTCCACCGACACAAAAACAGCGGGTAGGATGTCTACGTTACGGAAGACTAGCGAAATTGGTAGGAGATGAGTGATATAATGATATCACAATCGCAGCAAAATTTTACTACGATGAAGGGGGATCAACATCTAAACAAAAATGTACCACCGAGCTCTATGTTAGATATATAAGATTTTACGAGCATGAAAATTTAATAAGATTCCAAAAAAGTTGTTGGGAGGATCTAAAAGATTCTTGGGGATAAGTCATTCTTTCGTTTTTATGTGGTATACGTTGAGGAACATGTTGTATGTTGTACGTTGTATAAATTCACGTAGAATAAACGCTCCAGTTGCGGTAGTGTTAGTGTTTCTATAGTTGTGAAGCACTACTATATACTAACGCTTGCAACATACCGAAACTATTCAAGCGTTAACTTGAAAACGTTTGTTTACTGGTGTTTTTTTCGGTTCTGCCATCAAACAACTGTACTGCCTTGAATCATGTTAGAACTATTAAGAATATCAAAGTCCAATGATATTAGCCGGCGCCGGAGGTGAAGTGGTAAGCGTGAGCGCTACTTGGCACCCCAGCGGGTCTGGGTTCAATCCCAGTCGAGGTCAGTGGTTTTTCTGAGGCGAAAAAATCTGGTCACGTCTTCCTTCGGAAGGGAAGTTAAGCCGTTGGTCCCGGTTCATTTACATCCTTTTTATTTATTTCTATTCATCAACCGGTTATGTATAAACCCCAATGATATTACTTAAAGCTAAACTAGAAAAGTACATTATTGGTCATGACAAAATGGCAAATGGTCATGGCAAATCTCAAAAACCGTCGTTGAACAGCCTCTACTTTAACGACACCGTTGTTGTAATGGGGAGTCCACACAACTGAGTAATACTCTAATATAGAACGATACAAGGAGCAGTACAACGATTTGAGGCAGTAGATGTCCGTGAAGTCTTTAGCAATCCGGAAGATGAACCCCAGAACGCAGGAGGGTTTGCCGACAGCGTACAAGTTATGCTGCTTAAAGGTAAGTTGGGTGTCCAGAATTACTCCTAGGTCCTTGACTTAACTGACGCGCTCAATGTTGGTGCCCAACAAGACATACTAAAATAAAATAAAATAGTCTGTTTCTTGTGCGAAAACGAGATAGCCGTGCATTTGGCCGTGTTGACATCCATGCGATTCAGATTGCACCAGTCAGCAAAAGCATTTAGCTGACGTTGGAGAAAGCGACAGTCATCGAGTGAGTACACTCGAAGATAGAGTTTCAGGTCCCAAGTGACTACCCTGTGGTATACCAGACGGGGATTTGAATAGGTGAGACTGACAATCTCTTATGACTACAGTCAGATGACGATCAGTGCGGTACGATTGAAATCATTGCAGCAGGCATCCGTTGATCCCAAGCGTGTCCAGTTTGGCAATAGCTATGCGGTGGTTCACTTTATCGAAGGCTGCAGACAAGTTGGTGTAAGTGACATCCGTTGGGGCACATACTGTCAGTAATGTAGGAAGTAAGGCACAGCAGGTAAGTGGCAGTGGAGCGACCAACCATGAATCCGTGTTGGTCGGTACTAATATACGGTTTGCAGTGAGCGAGCAACGATTCCATAATTACAAGCTCAAACAGTTTAGCAACAGCGCCAAGTGAAGTTATGTAACGATAATTGCTAACGTCCCGTTTGCTACCCTTTTTGTGTACTGGAAACATGTGCGCAAACTTTCAACAGCAAGGAAAAATACCGACAGCCACAGATAGTCGAAAAACGTGAAGTAACGGGGGCAACAAACTATCCAGGTGTAGTTTGAGAAAGGACAAAGGAATTCTATCCGGCCCGGGATTGTGAGATTAGAGCAGGCCTTGATTATCATATCTGCATCGATGTTCATTCTAACATAGTGACGACTAAGAAATAGTGTACGGTGCTTTGTGAATTTTCTGAGGGTAGTTCGCTTGTTTGCCAAGGTGAACGAGGCGTATGACGATGGATTTTCTTCGGAACATGTCTGTCTATGACATATGCCAGAACGTTGGAAAATGTTTGAGCGGCTGACTCGACATTGACTGTATCCAAAATGTTATCCCAATCGAAAAGCAAGAGTAACTTGGCGATATTGCGATGATTGGCACGAACAAAATCGTAGGAAACGGTTGCAGGTTATATTTCAAAGTCATGTTCCAGCTTTGAGCATAACGTGATCAGTAGAGGCGGATGCTGAAGAGTTAGTTTCAATAGAGGAGAGGGAGCTTCACGTAAGAGTGGAGCGGTATCCTAGGCGCTCACGAAACAGAGGTCTAAGCTGCGGGTGTTCTGGTTGGTGACATGATTGATTTGAGAGAGTGTGGCTGAGCTGTAATTGTACAGAAAGCATTGGAATGCATGACAGAATGATTGGCATCGAGAAATAGAAACCCACTGTCAGATAATTTCCATGAAATCCCAGGCAGATTTAAGTCGCCTATGGCATGCTTTGGCATTTTCCAAAATCGTGAAACCCGATTGGCAATGGATTGCAATTAAGTAACGCTCGTGTATACGGTCAGGTGGAATGTACAGTTCACAAAGGAATACTGTACGATCGCTCAGTTTGGTCGACGTCCAAACTTGTTCCAAACAAGTCCAAGAAGGCTTTACAAGAGTTTTTGCTTTAAATTTTGTATTATTAGCTACTAGTACGCCCCCACCTGTCGCTTTATGGCTATTATTGGCATTCCTGTTACATAGACATACCTCGTAATCTTTATCGAATACCTAACCAGAGAGTGAGCGTGAATCCAGCCAGGTCTCCGTGAGGACGATGATGTCGTAGTACTGGTCCGAGGTAGCTATGCGGAAATCGTCGACATCGCTGTTGATACCACTGACATTCTGGTAGTAAATAACGATCTCGTGATGGCGGTAGGGAGCATGGAGGTCTGAGCGTGGTAATGCGGGTGAGGCAGCCGAAGTACTGATATCACAACTAGAATTTGAGGCAATATTAGGCAAGGAGAGCCAAATCGTGAATGTACTTGCCTGCTAAAGTAGGTTGGAAGACCCCCCGGTGTGCATCTGGCTTCAGGGCCGAGACGCCTAAGCTGAGCGGTGGCTGGAATTGGCGCGACTGAAGAAAAGGAACCGGGGGCTTTCAAAGTGCTTTCCACGATGCGTCTCGGATGTGATGTGCGCTGATTCGTCTCTAAATCGGGTAACTCTTCGTACAAGCTGGAAGTTGGATCATATTCAGGAAGCGGAAAGCTGAAATAACTCGCATACTTGCCTGAGGTAACTGGCTGGAAGACATCCTCCGGAACCCCGAACTCAGTACCGGGATGACTCTGGTGGCGGGAACACTCGGAACGGAACTGACGATTAGTTTTTTAAAGTGGTATAGCTGAGACGAGGGCAGAGGGGCTTCCAGAGAGCCGTGTTGCGTGAATCCCGGTGTTGAAAAAGGTGACATTAGCTGAGCATTGGGCAAGGTTGATCCGTAGCTGAGACGTTCACAAAAGGAGCTGGTTGATTATGTGGTTCCACCGTCGAGGACTTCAATGATGCGGGTAACGTTTACTGCTTATCATCCTCGAAGGGCCGGAAGAAAACATTTTCCGGCCAAGAATCGCAGGACAATGCTTCCTTCTCCGAATTTTTGTCTACACCAACTTTGAATGGGCCGAAATTCAAAGTGGACAAGTCTTCCCTCTCTTTTGGAACAAGTTTTACCACCTTCGGTTTATGGTCGACGGTCAGGTGAAGGCATTCACAAACCCCGTCGTGAATATTCCGTTCAGTCGTAGTCGGATGAAAAGCAGACAGATGTATCCAGACAAAATCACGGTTCTTAAATAATTTAGACGGGATGGAAAATCTGCAAACAGACTCCTGAAAAACTCAGCGGGTGGGGAAGAGGGCGCCAAATCCTCGACCCACTAAAAACCCACCCAGCCCCGGTCCTCCCCGGAACCCCCTTTCGGTATTTATTGATTTATTTATTTATTTATATAATTCCAACTGATTTAACATCTTATTGAAATGTAATGGGGAAAAGCCATGTGGCGTAAAAAATAGTTCTGCCAGAATTCCTGGAGAGTCGATTTCACCTAGCAGCACTTTTGCCGCGTAGACTGCTTGCATGACTGTACACCTATGTTCTAACGTGTCAATACCCAAGAGTGAGCAACGATCCTGGTACGATGGAAAGTTGACAGGATCATTCCACGGCAGATGACGGAAAGCATAACGAACAAATTTTTTTTGAACAGCTTCAATCCTCCAGGATAGAACGCACGAGAGAGCAGAACAATGCTTTCAGACAGGTGGGATCACGAAACTCGTCAGAGATCTTAAACATGAGACCGAGCTGTCTGTTGGCTTTGGTAATCATATCTGTGTTGTGTTGTCTAAATGTCAAGCGTGACTCCAAAGTCACGAACAGTATAAACTTTTAACAGAGGCTGGTTGTTTATTTTATAATCAAATGCAATTGGGTTCAATTTTCGATAGAATGTGAAATTGAAGCAACACTCAGTTTCAGGAATTTCCTGGAACACCACTCTTCAAAGCTATTGACCAAGTGCTGTAGTCGTTAGCAATCAGCGAAGCATCGCACAACCACAAACATGTTCACAACGTCAGCATAAAACGATCTGCAGTTAGGTGGAAGTATCAGTCCAACCTCGTTGATAAAAATGGAGAACAGCAGTGGTCCCAAGTTGCTGCCTTGAGGTACGCCCGACATGTTCGCAAAATAGTTCGATTGAGCTGAGCCGATCTTCACACAGAGTACCCTGTCCGTTAGGTACGATTGAAACCAACGAACTGAGTTATTTGAAACGTCAAGTTTGTCTAACTTTGCCAAAAGTATAGCATTGTCGACCCGGTCAAAAGCAGCCTTGAAATCCGTGTAAACAACGTCGACTTGAGATCCAGTTTCCATATTCCGGAGACACGAGGAAACGAAAGGTGCGAGATTGGTTGAGATCGATCTTCTGGGGTGAAATCCATGTTGTTCAGGAGAGATGTAGTGTCTGCAACTAGAATTACTTCAGGGAGGGGGCTAGTGTGCTTTACGCACCAACTATGTCTAACTACATAGGTCTTTAGTAGTTAGCATCGCCGACCTAACGCTGATTCGATCGAGATGCTCGAGATGGATCCAAGCAGGGTTCGAGACGTCCGCGCCAGATCGTCCGCAATCTCCCTGCCCGGCCACTTACGGTACCTGCCGAACCGCGCGTCACGTGGTCCTTCCTCCGATCGAGAAAGCCAGGGTCAGGACCGGGGTTGGAACGTCTGAGGGCGGCTACCCCAGGGTCATCCCTGTTCCCATGTCACGACCGCTTACGGCTTCCTGCCGGATCTCGCGCCGTATGACACCTCCTCCGTTGTAGTTCGTTTAGCCGTTAAGGGGGAGCTTAACGTTTCCAGGGTGTACCGCTGGGAGGCGAACTACTTCCACACCCCTGGACCATTTTAATGGTACTACAGACCAACTTAGTCCCACCATTCGGTTTGGTTACTGCAATCGACATCAGACGATCGCCATTCTCACTTCAAAGTCGCTTAGGTGAATTAACCGACGCATTTATTGGCCACTCATGATATCTTGAGCCACTAGAGTTGAGCCGGAACGGTGTGGGAGGCTTCGAATCAACCTTAGAAGCGAGGGTAGTGACCACCGAGCTAAGCTTTATGATGTCGTCCTGGATTGATTTAATCGATTCAGGTAAACCACTCAGATCCTTCTCATTGCGGCACATGATGTTGCGAAATTGGCAATTAGCGAACATCTTGGAACAGTCATCGCACATCCATTAAATATTCTTTTCGTGTGATCGAAGCACGCTCAAGGGGAAGTCAACCTGTGTGCAAATCGCATAAAATGACTCCCCGCAAAATCCTCGACAAATGATGCGATCATTGTCGGAAACAACCTTCTGGGAACCTTTGCAGGCCATGGTATTCGCCTATGGGTAGACTATACAGTAAGTGTTATAGCACAGAAAGCTTCCTGACTTTTCAACGGACGATGGGCGATGAGAGGATGCAAGATGGTGTTGTTGAATAAAGCAGCGATCGGTTGATTATTTGTATTTGTATTTGTATTTGTCTTTGATTCATCGGACTTTGTGGCCTACATGAAATACTTAAATCTAATAAAAGTCAACGTTAAAAACGGTTCAGCAAGCGGTGACGAAATCTTGAGGCGGACATGTTGAAATCAAATTCGTCGGATACTACGTTGAACCGACGAATCATGGCGACAATGGAACTATTTGCAGCATGATTAGTTGCTTGTACTTCCTCGTGAAGCAACGCTCTCGGTCGAAGGGTTCGGGCAGGAGCATATAGTCTGATTCTCGACAGCAACTCCGGAACATCGTATTCAGATAAGAGAAGCTTGGCAACGAATACAGATTGCGCGACATTCCTTCGATTAGCCAGAGTATCCAGCCCTAGCAGGCGACAGCGATCGGCGTAAGCAGGCAAGTTTAACGGGTCACTCCATGGAAGGTGGCGCAAAGCATATCTTACGAATCTGCGTTGGACAGCTTCAAACCGCGCACTCCATACAGCCTGGTAGGGGTTCCATACAGCAGATGCAAACTCAAGAATAGAGCGTACCAGCGAGCAGTAAAGAGCTTTGAAACACAGCGGATCACGAAACTCATTGGAGATTTTGAACATGAACCCAAGCTGGCGATTGGCTTTATCAATGGTACCTGAGAAGTGGCGATTAAAGGTTAGCTTTTCGTCCAATACAACTCCGAGGTCTTTAACATGATCAACCCGTTGAAGTGGAGATCCAGCAATAGTATAATCAAACTGGATAGCATTATTCGTTCGACCAAAACTTATTACACAGCATTTTGAGATGCTCAGAACCATCATATTTCGCACGCACCAATTACTGAAGATATCAAGAAGTTTCTGTAGTTCATAGCAGTCTACTAGGCTTCGAACAACTAGATAAATTTTAAGGTCATCTGCAAACAACAACAGAAAACCTCCATTTAGCAGTATGAGGGAAACATCGTTTATAAAAAAGCGAGAACAGCAATGGTCCCAGAGTGCTTCCCTGGGGAACTCCGGAATGGTTCGAAAAATAGACCGATGATTTTTTTCCAATACTGACAGATACTTGACGTTGCACAAGGTAAGATCGAAGCCAGCTGCAGAAAGCAATGGAACAACCAATTTTCTCCAGTTTTGCAAGCAGTAAGTCATGGTTAACTTTATCGTAGGCAGATTTGAGATCGGTATAAACAGCGTCGACTTGGAGTTTTTTACATACGTTCTCCATGCAAAACGACGTAAAGCTGACAAGATTCGTTTCAACAGAGCGGCCGGGATAGAAGCCGTGTTGATAGGGGCTGATGTAATTCTTGCAGGCAGCAAACAATTTGTCGTTGATCAACGACTCAAACACTTTCGATTCCACACCAAGTGAAGTAATGCCACGGTAATTTCTTATATCACTTTTGTCTCCTTTCTTGAAAACTGGGAACATTGTAGAGCATTTCCACTGCATTGGAAATTTTGATTGCTGTAGTGATAAGTTGTATAGCAGAGAAAGTGGAGTAGCTAAAATGTCGGAGCATTTTTTCAACACAACAGAAGGAATCACGCTAGGTCCAGGATTAAAGGACGATTTGGTCTTGCGTATCGCCGAAAAATACACTCGAGAAGTGTCTTGCAAAAAGGCTACATTTTTCCTCGGTAGTTCGTGCAGCGTCTCTATCGAGAAACACACATGACGGGAGTCCAGTTTCCTTCCTCTTGGAGTTCACGAACGACCAAAATTTCTTCGGGCGTCGATTTGAATACATTTTTCAGGAAGACCTGTGAATAAAACTTTTTAAGATCCACTCTTAATTATTATGCAAAAAAAATATTAAGGATCAATCCCATCAACATTTCATGCCCTCAAAGATGACTACTTCAATTACCTCTACCCACAAAAAAAGGTGTTTTCTTGTGAAGGTTATCCACGTTAAGACTGCAACAAACGCAAATAGCTATAACTTGTTTGCATTTAAGGTAGAATGGTTGAAACTTTTGGGTAATGTCAGTTCTGTATGTATGTTTATACTCAGTAAGTTTAATTGAAAAGCGCGAATTTTTTTTTGGAAATGGAGTCGGAAGAGCAATGGATTGAAGACGAAATTTTGCATATGCATTTCGAGAATCCAAATATTTTGCATCGTGTCATAGCGAAAAAAAATTTGAGAATCGTGAATTCTTATGTTTTCCGTAAATCATCAAATGTAACAGAAAACGTCTGACCACTGAAAAAAAAAAGGATATGGACAAAGACATCCTCACAGGAGCATTAAAGACGACACTGAGGGTTGTTCAAGCTTTCAGGCGCATACCAAACGCTTCTGTCTGGGATATTGCGAAAACGCTAACCTTCACCAAAAGTTTTGGGCAATAGGTCAACAATCGGGCTGGACTACGTATGGTCAAAGTCCAGAAGGTACCAAATCATAACGACCGGTAGAATATGGCAGCAAAATCAAGAGCAAGCAAGTGCTGACGAAAAAAACTTGTTGCGTAGTCGATGATGAAACCTATACAAAGGCAGAGTTTCAGCAGATTCCAGGTCATCAGTTTTTCACTGCTAGAGACAAGTTCACTGTCGCAAAGCACCAACGGAAGTAAATAATCTTGAATTAGTCCAAGCAATTCATGATTTGGCAAGCGGTTTGTACGTGTGGGATGAAAAGTGCTCTATTTATGACGACTTCAACCATGAAAAGCCAAGTATACTTAAAAAAAATGTCTACAAAAACGACTCCTTCCATTGCTGAGATCACACAATTTGTGGGCTAACCAATTTGTTGGCCTGACTTAGTGTCATACCATTAATTAATGGAATGGAATGGTATAAAAAAAATAAAGCCTATTTCGTACCCAAGGAACTTAATCCTCAAAATACGCCAGAGTTGAGATCAATCGAAAAATGTTGGGCTATTATGAAGCATAAATTACGCAAACATCCTCAAACAGTCAAAACAGAGGCTTTTTTGTTCGCTGTTGGAGTTAACTGAAATAATCCAGCAGTCAGTAACGTCAGAGGCTTTAGACTGGGTGACCCATCGCAACGTGACAAATGATGCGGGTTGAGCTCTGGGATGGCCACGAGTTGTTCACCAATAAACTAAAAACCAGGAGTCAGAATGGTTCGATCATTGAGCAAATAAAGGGTGTCCACGATGAAATTGCCACACTATGAAATTGCTCTAACTTTTTAACCGTTGGGTAGAATTTAATGAAAGTTTGGGTGGATTTAGTTCATAGTGCATTATTTACATCCTGCAAGTTTTAATGTCCTGTGATCAAAACTCGCGGAAATGGAGTCGAAAGAACAGCTCGTGCGTGATAAAATCTTGCGCATTCATCACGAGAACAAGGATCTCTCGCATCGTTCCATCGCTAAAACGTTGGGAATCGCGAATTCCACGGTGTCACGAGTGATTAAGCGGTTCGAGGAACGGTTGACCACCGATCGGAAGCCCAGAAGTGAAGGAAAAAGTATTCCGTACAACACCAAAAATCACAACCGCGTAGTTGGGGCCTTCAACAAAAGGCCCCTAATCGCGACGAGAAGCAGAACAAGTCCGCCAAAACCCGTGCCAGGAAGTTGTACCTCTGACGAAAGTTGAATGCTGCATCATGGACGACGAAACATATGTGAAGGCCGACTTCAAACAGATCCCCGGCAACCTGTTTTTCACGGCCAAGGATAAAGTTCAGCGTTCCGGAGCATGTCCGGACTCAGAAGATGTCCAAATTTGCGAAGAAATTCCTGGTTTGGCAAGCCATCTGCACGTGCGGGAAGCGGAGTGCACCTTTCGTGACCCAGGACACGATGAACGGACAGGTGTACATAAAAGAGTGCCTCCAGAAGCGGCTGCTTCCTCTCCTGAAGGCCCACAACGTCCCAACAATCTTCTGGCCGGATTTGGCCTCATGCCACTACTCCAAGGACGTGCTGAGGTGGTATGCGGACAATAAGGTCCATTTCGTGCCGAAAATGTTCAACCCTCCCAACACTCCGGAGCTCCGCCCCATCGAGAAGTACTGGGCGATTATGAAGCAGCACCTTCTTAAACGACCTAAGGTAGTGAAGACAGTCGAGGAACTGAAGAAAGTATGGGTTTACATGCAAAAACGGTTGATTCACAGGTTGTGCAGAATCTTATGGCCGGGGTTAAGGCCAAGGTGCGGGCATTTACGTATGGACTGTAAATAAAATACGAGTAAAATGGTAAAATGAAGTTTAATAGTTATTTCTCAATCCCTGAAAATTTGATGGCAATCGGATGAAAACTCGAATTTTGCGAATCAATTTTGTGTGTGGCAATTTCATCGTGGACACCCTTTAGAACGATAAAGAAAACAACAATTGATCTGGTCAAATAAATGGCTTAAAGTTATCCATACGGTTTAGTAGTGGTTTCGGAAAAAGCTCTAAGGACAAAAGGTCCAAACCGAAAGATAGGAACAGAAAATATCAAAAAGGGACAAAAGGTCGAAAGACATAAACGCCCAACCATTGTTGGAGAAAAGAGCAGTAAATTATTGTTCGTCACTGGTTCAATGAATGAAAATTATTATTAATTATTATTAATACTTCATAGATTAACGACATTGTCTCTTATTTGTCAAATCACAAGCCATCGCAACTGGCAATAAAAAAAACACTTTTTTTTCAAATAATGCCAATATTTGTATCGATTTAGTACCACGACATAATTTACAGTGCCATTTATTACAAGATAAAGGGTTATTTGTGTTTTAAAGTTGACGTTCAAATTTTGACGTTATTTTCATGGTACATCCAGTTCTATAAACCTTTAAGACGATCCTGCTAAAGAATATTGCAGTTTGAAGTGGCCATTAGATGAGAGGGTAAGTGACAAAATTCTTATTTCAAGAAAACAAATATCAAAGTTTGTGTATGTTTTTCGATGCTGTAGAAATTGCATGGAGTTTTAAACATGAGTCGTTTTTCTATTCTCTATAAAATGGTTAACGATGTTCAACTTATCACCAAATTAGTTTGTGGCATTAACAAGCTATTGACAAACTTAATTCATTCTTGGCTTAGACCAATTCTTTACGTTGTGGCAGATCCTCCAAAAGTGTTGCGAATATCAAGGTCCTTTGCTCCACCCTATTCATCTATCGCATGGCCGCATATACGATTGATTTTATCAGGAAACTGACAAGACTGATTAAGGCGATTAACGATGGATTGTGTACAATGCTATGTGAGGATACCGGGTGCGTTATCGAGCTCATTCGTAACACGCAAAAGACCACGGTAGGGCGATGGACTTTCCTGCCACCTGTTCAAAATTGCGGTAGAATGTGTTACGAAACGTGTGAGCTTTAGTATGCAGAAAACGACTTTAAATAATTCCAGTCCAATTTATTTGCCTATATTTTTTTTAGGTTATGCCCGCGTTTAGAACCTACCACACACGAGAGGGGCGCAACGCGAGACCAGGACACAACACTTAGTGTTCTTACAAAACGTTAAAAGGAGGTTTAAATTTACCTTATTAGTCGACCGGTTTCGGGCTGGATGTTGCCCATCTACACTTGGTTACGTTTTACAATACTGCAACAAGTATTCATGTTGTGTTACAATACACGTCGAGAGTAGTAAAACAATATTCTACTGGGATTCAAGTTTCGTCAGATGCAGGAGAGAGGAAATTATTGGAGCATCGTCTTCATTCACCAGAAGATGCTCGGAAGTGAAAAGCGATGTACATTGATTCCCACGCGTTCAATTGTGAGGTTTTCTTTACATTTTTAACTAATTTTGAGTTTTCCCAATCCACACAGTGGGTAAGGTTGTGCAGCCACACTCGAATCATTCACTCGTTGATTGTCCACCGCATTTCTGTGTTCTCTTAAGCGAACTTTTAATTTCGACTAGTTTGACCGATGTATACAGCATTGCAGTTTTTACAAGGTATTTGATAAATTCCCGACTTTTCAGACGATGAGGGTTCATCTTTGACGATGCACAGCATATCTTTTAATGTGTTATTACTCTTGTTAACCGTTTGAAATCCATGTTTTTGAAGTCTAGATTGGACGGCGTTGGAAATTTTTGGATGAAACGGAAGGCTGATCTTTTAAAGTTCTTCATTCTCTGGCTTCAGAGTTGTGGCGTTCGGTCTGTGTCTCTTCCTTTCGTGTTTGCGGAGGATTTTATCAATAAATTCTTTATTATACCCGTTTACTTCAGCAGCTTGATGGATTTCATTTCTTTCAGTTACGAAATCTACTCTCTCCATGAGGATATTGAAAAGACGGTGCGCCAATGATTGGAAGGCCGCTTGCTCCGCTTGGGCACCGAAATGGTTTGAATCGGATGTGAGGTACCGGTCTGTAGAAGTTGGTTTGCGGTAGATCCCGAATTTAAGTTTGCTGTCGGTGTTCCTGCTGATCATCAGATCAAAAAAGGGTAGCCAGTTTCTTTCTCTAATGTAAACTTTATAGTTCTATGTTGCGAGTTCAACAACTGAAGTAACTGTGGTAGATAAAGTTCTTTTACAGCTGCGAAAATATCGTCTACATAGCGTCTCCAGATTCGAGGGAAGCGGTTTTCTTTCTGCAATTCTACCTCAAAATCGCTCATGAAAGCGTCTGCCAAGAGTGGTGATAGCTTACTGTCCATGCTGAGATCGAACGTTTGTTTGTAGAACTTTCCCCTAAACGAAAAGAAGTTCTGGTTCATGCACGCTTCCGTCACTAACAGATATGCCTCGATGTGGTTGGGTGGTAATCGCTTCCGCTCCAAATGTCTTCGCAGGCTTGCTAACACATCAGGCACAGGTATGTTTGGAAAAAGTACAGTTACATCAAACGACAGCAGGACTTCACCCCGTCGTAACTCGAAATCTTTTAACTGGTCTGCCAGTTCTATTGAATTTCGAACACTTTTTCCATGGGTTATGTAAGTTATATACTTTTTCTTTTCATCAACCAGCCATGCAGTCATTTTCTCGGTTGGTGTACAAATGTTGGACGAAATCGGTCGCATCGCTACTGAGTTTTTATGAATTTTCGGGAGACAGTACAACAAGGCTACCTTCGGATTGGGAACATGAAATTTTCGTTCAAGTTTTTTCCCCCCATCAAGCGTGCAACTTTTTGGCGAACGATGTTGGTCTGTTCCGTCATTGCGTTGAGAGGCTCTTTTGGTTTTCCATTTTTAAACCTTTGCTCTTCATATCCCAAGTAACAATTTCAGTTCTATTCCAGCCGTATAGCACTCCTCCCGGCTTTGTTGATGACACTACATTCAAAACTGTTTTATCCACCAACACCTCCTCTATGCATCTTTAAAGCCGAAATGTGTACAAAGTGGCCCACTCTATAGACGGTTGTGAAAACAAATTAATAAAACCTTTCTAAGACCATAAAGATTTTCAAAATGTTCTAGTGAAAGCTGTTTGGCTGCCATCAAAACCAGCATAGGGCTGAATGGCCACAGCTGTCAAACTTCACGGCGATATCGTGGTTGGTTTTTGTTGTTTTGCTTTGTTGCTCTTCTGATTCATTCAACAGTAAATAATGGCTAAGAAAAAAGTTCTACTGTTGCGGGAAATTATGATTGATAGCAAAATATATTAAACAAATTGAGTTTTTTTATAGCGTATCATGCTCCAAATCATATGCGCATTTAATTTTATGGTGAATACTGGCGCGATAAGAGCTGAAAATTAATGCGCCTTGGAAATTATGCGAGTTTACAACAACAAAAACAAAATTGAAAGAAATATATTCGGTAAATTAATCATGAAACTCCTGAAAATTGATAGAATTCAATAAGGTTATCTAAACGAATACCGAAGTTTGTCTAAGATCTACAGTTCAATTGTATTACATTTAAAATTTGGTGTATTTATTTTTTCACATTTCAATTATTTCATATATTTCAATATGGCGATTGCAAGAAATCACAGTTTTGCCAAAAAAGCCAATTTATCTTAGCAATGGCTACTATAGAACTATCTGGTCGCTTGGTAGCTTTCCTCAATGCCAGTTAGCCGTTTAATGCATTTACTGGAGGCAAAATGGTTTTAAAATGCTTTTTCAACTGACCATAATAAGATAATATGAATGAGTCCTAAAACGGCATTTCAAAACAGCATTTTATGAGTTAATAAAGTCAAAATAAAACCTTTGATAGGAGTAAAAGGAATTTTAGAAGTCAAGGGTTTAAGATCGTTATAAAGAAGCTGTGTAGGTTCATATAAACCTGACTAAAATTTGAAACCTATTGGCATCTCTTGCTGCCATAATAAAGCCGAATTGATTACTAGTGGCTTTCATAAAACTTTAATAAAACTTAATAAAGCTGGATGGTTTTGGCAATGTTACTTGGGATGGGCCATTGGTTACGAAGAAAAGAGTGTTACTATATTCAATTCTTTATACGGTGCCATAGAAGAGGTTTAATGCCAAAGTTTATTCAGAAGAGGTTTAATGCCAAAGTTTATGCGGCTAGAAGTGCGAAGAAAATTTGGCTAGCAGAAGAAATTAGATGTAAGCATAAGGCACTGTCCATTGTGGAAGAACAGTTGTATGAAAAATCCGATTCACATCCGATTCAAACCATTTCGGTGCCCCTTCCAATCATTGGCGCACCGTCTTTTCAATATCCTCATGGAGAGAGTAGATTTCGTAACTGAAAGAAATAAAATCCATCAAGCTGCTGAAGTAAACGGGTATGATAAAGAATTTATTGATAAAATCCTCCGCAAACACGAAAGGAAGAGACACTGACCGAACGCCACAACTCTGAAGCCAGAGAATGAAGAACTTTAAAAGATCAGCCTTTCGTTTTATCCAAAAATTACAAACGCCGTCCGATCTAGACTTCGAAAACATGGATTTCAAACGGTTAACAAGAGTAATAACACATTAAAAGATATGCTGTGCATAGTCAAAGATAAACCCTCATCGTCTGAAAAGTCGGGAATTTATCAAATACCTTGCAAAAACTGCAATGCTGTATATATCGGTCAAACTAGTCGAAAATTAAAAGTTCGCTTAAGAGAACACAGAAATGCGGTGGACAATCAACGAGTGAATGATTCGAATGTGGCTGCACACGCTGTTAACCTTACCCACTGTGTGGATTGGGAAAACTCAAAATTAGTTAAAATGTAAGGAAAACCTCACAATTGAACGCGTGGGAATCATTGTACATCGCCACTTCCGAGCATCTTCTGATGAATGCAGACGATGCTCCAATAATTTCCTCTCTCTTTCATCTGACGAAACTGGAATTCTAGTAGAATATTGTTTTACTCCTCTCGACGTGTATTGTAACACAATATGAATACTTGTAGTATTGTAAATCGTAACCAGTCGGTCATCGTCCTGTAGATGGGCAACATCTAGCCCGAAACCGGTCGACGATTCCGCAAAAATGGTGTTTGCCTCAAATCCGGCCGGTTTAAATGCAGGAAAGCGTAGTGAACTAGGTGGTTAGACCAAGTGGAGCAAGATCCAGGAAATGTATAACGCTCGAAAAACTGGACACAAGCAGCCCTATAGCAAATTTCTTTGCAAAACATTGTGGCGCAGGTGTGGTCCTGAAGGGACATTTTACAAACAAACATCATCAAGCGCTCAGCAATAGTAAAATTTAAGGTAAATTATAGGCATTCTGCTGCCGGAAATTGCAAACTGCACAAGGTTTCATCAGTAATCGATATTTGTCATGGGTGTGTTTCATTCTTCCCGGTACTACAGAGGAATGTTATACTGAACCGTATGAAAAGCCTATGGAATCTGTGAAATCGGTAATTTATTAGAACCTAAATTAATCATCACCAATTTAGGCAAGGCCGGTATCAACGTGATGCCACGTTGTTTCCGTGGACCAAACAGCAGGGATGCATTTTGCAGTTTTAAACTTTTTAAGTAGTTCGGTTTGAGTAAAGATCCTTTATGCGAAAAATATGAGTACATTAATTCAGTTAAATCGAAACGCTGCCATTTATCCCTCCATGTTTCATGAACTAGTCTCAAATTGCTGAGAATCATGATTGCCGATTATTCGGTAAAGACTAGAAGGCCACAAGGACAAAAATCCACCAAACTGAAAAGTAAATCGCAAAGAAAAAAAGGTCCTTAACTCACGGGAAAAAATGCAAGAAAATTGTAATAAACAATTGTGCTTAAAATCTTTTTGCTCTCTGCAAAGATGAACAAAAAAAAGGGGTAATGAAAGGTGACATGAGAATATGTGGCAAAATGAGCTCCATCAGATTCATCAAAAGGATACGTTTTTTTAAAGGATTTTAAAACATGTTTCAAGCAAACTACTGGTAAAGGGTGTCCACAGTTCAATTGCATCACTTTAAACTCGTTCTCAAAAACAAGTCTCTCTACCGATTGTCATGAAATATTCAGGGAATAAAATACAATGCAAAATCTTGGTTAAGGTATTTTTATTTCACTGTATTTCTACAACGCTTTAACCGACCCTTTTTCCGCTTTCTACCATGACTTCAACATTTCCTGTTCTTTAGTGACAACTTTAGGGTGCTTACGAAGTTCGTGCTTCATTATAGTCCAATATTCTTCAATTGGCCGCACCTCTGGAGAGTTTGGGGGATTAAGATCCTTCGGTACGAAATTGTTACCATTCGTCTTGTACCACTCCAGAACATCCTTGGAGTAGTGACAAGAGGCTAGGTCCGACCAAAAAATTGTAAGAACGTTGTGTGTTTTGAGAAACGGAAGTAGTCGTTTTTTCAGGCATTCATTCATGTATACTTAACCATTTACGAAAGGCTTGCTCCGTTTACCACACGAACAAATCCCCTGCCAAATCATGAATTTCCTGGGGAATTTTGACACTTGCTGTTTCCAGAGAGACTCTGGAACATCAAACTTGACTTTCGCAGTCACATACTGGTTGCCGGGAATTTGTTTAAAGTCCGCTTTTACGTGTATTTCATCGTCCATGATGCAGCAGTGTGATTTCGTCAACATTTGTGTGTACAGCTTACGCGCACGTGTTTTAGCTGTCCTATTCTGTTTTTCATTGCGGTTTGGAGCTTTCTGAACTTTTAATATACGGAGCCCGGCTCGTTTCTTGGCTTTCTGCACGAAACTTTTGGTCAAGTGCAGCTTTTTCGCGACATACCGAACGGGTTTGCGTTTAAAGACAGCAACCACTCGCTTGTGATCCTTCACACAGTACGGAACACTTTATCTACCATTCACCTTCTTCCGATCGACAGTTAAACGTTCCCCGAAACGTTTAATGATACGAGACACTGTAGACTGGTGAATTATCAACATCTTTCCGATGGCTCGGTGCGATAGAAGTGGGTTGTCGAGGTGCGTGTGCAAAATGTTCTCGCGCACTTCTTTTCCTTCGACTCCATTTTCGAAACTACGACACATTTCACAATGAAACTCACGCAGTGTAAACAATACACACTGAGGTCATTTCACCCAACATTTTGTTGAAATCAACCCAAAGGGCGAAATGTTACAGCTTATTGAAAGTGATGCAATTTAACTGTGGACACCCTTTAACCTCGATTATATGTACAGAGCACTGAACAACTCCAATGACAATTACTTATGACGATTAAGACACCTTTTGAGTTATATAATCAACAATTGTAGGGTGTTCATTATGCTCCGATCTTCAAAACCACCCCACTTTACCAGTATATTTTGAATTTAATTGTTCCGTTATTTTGTTTTTTGACTCAATTTCAATCTAACATGTAGTGATATAAAGTACTAATGGGATTGAGAAAATATATTGTACTATTACTGTAATTTCTAAAATGGGTATTTGCCAAGGATGCCCAATGTGTGTGTGTGTGTGTGTGTGTGTGTGTGTGTGTGTGTGTGTGTGTGTGTGTGTGTGTGTGTGTGTGTGTGTGTGTGTGTGTGTGTGTGTGTGTGTGTGTTTGTGTGTGTGTGTGCATGTATGTGTGTGTGTGTGTGTGTGTGTGTGTGTGTGTGTGTGTGTGTGTGTGTGTGTGTGTGTGTGTGTGTGTGTGTGTGTGTGTGTGTGTGTGTGTGTGTGTGCAATCAAGGTTAAGGTGTATTTTTTATAACATAAATCGACCTCACTAATGTTCCTTACCTTATGCTGGAAAGATCGTCCGAATGCGGGAGCGGGTCACTAAAAACACAAAAAAAGGAAAAAACCAATCCATCTCAAGAAACACGACCATAACACACTATTAGAGGGATTCCATTCACAACGTCCTACACAAAGCACTAGGAAAACTATAATTTCACCATTTATTTTTGTTGGATGAGGGAATATTTTTTAATTTCATTTCCGCGAAAACGACGCAGCAAAAGCAACACACGTCATTTTTAAACTACTGCTTGCTGCGATCTTGCCAAAGATGCCCAATATGACCCTAATATTCTTAATTAATTCTGAATTTTTCTGAAATCGATTCTGTAAGATAAATCTAAGAAAATCTAAGATTTAGGAAAATTCCTAGAACAGACTCGGAAAACCCAGCCACTTCAAGCATGGTGGCGTTGTGGTGGTGTTGCTTTCTTACCGCGTCTTTGCCAACGGAGCTATGGGAGGACTCTCTCTGTGCTGTGCAATACATCTAAGCTTTGCTTTCGAATACAGGAAGATGCAGTATTTAAAAAATCGCATCTGGAGACTGGAAGAATGAAGTATTGGACGATGTATTTTTTACAATTGACTTCAAATCTTCTTGAACAAATGGTCCAACCAAAAGCGTGTCGTTCAATGAACACCCTGACGACGATTCTTCGAAGACTGCGTGATATGGTATGTAACAATAAAGAATGTCATCGTCTACCGGTTCTTCCAGCTAACGCCATCTTGGTAGAAAGATAACGTTCAAGCCACCACTCGATGCTTCGGAGTCGATAATCTGAAATTTGTCGCGAGCCATCTAGAACAACTTGAGGGTAGGGGTTACGTTCACAGCGATTTTCACCGCGATTGACAGTGAAGTACCATCGGAGATGGTTTACATTTCCAAGAACTTCAAAAGTATGGTTTCAATATTGATCGGGATTGTCGGTAGATCTGACGATGGATTCGTGAAGACTAGGAACTAAAGTTTCGTTGAAAATTCATGTGTCTGCGATTGAACTATTGCAGGGATAGCCTTTTTGACGTTCTGTATAGAGAGATCGACACCTGCAATTGATATGTTCACCTTCGACCGAGTATTACCGCTTTGTCGGCGAAATTGAAATGAAATCAGACATTGTCCCTTGTCTGGTGCTTGCGGTCGTGATCAACGACGACGTTCAGGACAACTGTTTGCAGCAAAACGATACTGCATGCAGTGGTGGAGGAACTTTACCAGTTCATCATACTTGACGTCATCTTTCTCACTCGTCTTTTCTTTTCAGGCGCGCAAAGTGGATTGATCCAGCTTGTACGACATAATGTTAACCACCAAAGTATCCCTATGTTCCAGGGGTTCATCTTATTTCAGGAAATCTCACCGGTCCTTGATGTAAGTCTCGTCGTTATCACGACGCGCCTCGGTTCTGTCAGCCACCTACGGTATAGTTTCCTGGCGCGGGTTTTGTCTACCGTGTTTTGTTTGTCGTTCCAGTTTGGTGTCTTCGGTTTTCTGCCTTTGCCTGTCCACCGCTGGGTCATCTGGGTCTCCTTGAATGACTTCACCAACTGGGTTACCGTAGAATTATGGAATCCCAGGTGTTTTCACAAATTTTCACGACGGCGCACATATGATATTAGCGGATCTTCTCTTGTTCCAATGCCATCTCGATAACCACTAACCATTACTAAAGTTATAAATGTTGATCCGATTTACGATACTTATTTCACACGGTTCAAGCTTGTCGGTTCAAGCAAATCTTCATGAGTGAATCACACAAAACAGCTTAAAGTGATGTGATGTACTGTGATGTGATAAAAATCCACCATCAGTGCAAGGATTACCTATGGCTGCCGGACTATCCTCAGCAGGGTGTTCCGAGAGAATAGCCAACGTAATGGCTTGTTGTAGTAGGGTCAGTCGATCAGTCAGGACCTTCGGAAGACTACAGCCAGAAGGCCGCGTGTCTTCGCATGACAAGGGAACAAGCGACTCCACGAACCCTTGTCCAGTCAACAAATCCTTCGAATGCATTAAGCAAATCCAATTAGCTCTGGCGTAGATTATGACGAACCAAAAGGTAATAAGACAATATGAAATAATTCTATACCTGACTAATTTGTTATTATTTCAGACCAGAGAGCTGACCTCATCAGTTCTATTAGAAAATGGGCCACGAGCTTTCAGATAACGCAGTCAGCTTTACAATCTCTCGCTGCAATTTTGAATGAAAATCTTTGCCTAAATCTACCAATAGAACCTTGATGGCATATGCCCGGAATTTAAATATCAAACAAACGGATGATGGAGGTAGTTATTGGCACCAAGGCCTGGAATTTAGCCTCAAATCTGCTTTAAAAAACTTAGGAAATCCTTTAACAATTCAATTAATGTTAACATTGATGGCCTACCAATTTACAAGAGCTCCACAACAAATTTTTGGCCTATACTCGTAAACCCGTAAGTAAACCCAAAAGCGACACTGAATATTTGAATCCCATCATAGAAGAATTGCTGCTAATTTTGGAGTCTGGCCTGGAAGTTGAAGGTAATAAAGTTTTAATCAAAACACGATTATTTGTGACACACCTGCACGTGCATTTATCAAAGGTGTGATTAATTTCAATGGCAAATATGGTTGCATCAAATGCACTGCTAAAGGCAATTATTCACAAATATCAAGAACAATGGTGTTTCCAGACAATAATGCGACTAAAAGAATAGATGCATCGTTTAGAGTAAACGAATACTCAAATCATCAACGTTGTAAATTTCCTCTTACCAGACTTCCAATAGATATGATTGAGGATATTATTGTTGCTGATTCATTGTACCTATTGGGATACCTGTTGTCGATGAACGCAAAATGGAGCACGTTTGAAAAGAAACAAATTTCAAATCTTTTGGTTAATGTGCGGTTTCCTAAGGAAATTCATAGAAGGATGAGGTCTTTAGATTTTGTTTCTCTGTGGAAAGGAATAGAATATCGAAACTTTTTGAACTATGCTGGCATTGTTGTTCTGAAGGATTATTTGCCTGTCAAATATTTCACCCACTTCCTTATCCTTTTTTGGGCCGTTCGTATTTGCTCTGTTAGTCCCTTGCGCTGAACTGGCCGGCTTGACGTGCCGCAAGGGCTCAGTAGGGATCAAGACCCGAAGATAAGAGGCAGTTCCATTGTGGTTATATCACATTTATTTGCAGAGCAGCACATCGAAATTTTAGGTTCATTATTCTTTATATGCTATACAATTTCAGATCATCCATGGATATCCCAAGTTTTGTAAAATAATTTTAAATCATTTTTTTCCTCGTTGCTATGGTACATTATCTAAGCTTTCAAGTTCATGGTGGATGTGTGGGTCTGTATACAATTACAGCAGGACCACAATCTGCAGACATGTAAGTACAAATGAAATTATTATCATATTATATTATAACATCCATTCACTACATTTTGTATGCTTTTTTATAAGTCATTTTCAGCTTCGCATTTATGCATCCTTGTCAGTAATAGCGCATCTAACCTACGTTATGTATTTGAAAAGATAGAATGGTTTTTAATGTTTTTTTTTTTAGAAAGTATCATATTAGAAAAATTCTATTTAAAAAAAGCTTTCTCCTTCTTCATCAAAAATATTTATTAATTCAAAACCTAACAGTTTACAATCATTCATTTCCTATTTCACAAAAGCTATCGAAAAATTAAATTTTTTAAATTTTTCTAATTTTAGTTTTATTAAGATTCAGTTTTTGGATTCAAACTCATATGAAATTTATTTCACCTTATTATTAGCTGTTTTCAGTTTTCCCTATATTATTGTGATATTAATACACAACTAATTTTTATTTTCAGGTACATACCAGTAGATGTCATATATATCTTGTACCTACGTTTATTATCCCAAGTAACATTGCCCAAACCATCCAGCTTTATTAAGTTTTATTAAAGTTTTATGAAAGCCACTAGAAATCAATTCGGCTTTATTATGGCAGCAACAGATGCCAATAGGTTTCAAATTTTAGTCAGGTTTATATCAACCTACACAGCTTCTTTACAATGATCTTAAACCCTTGACTTCTAAAATTCCTTTTACTCCTATCAAAGGTTTTATTTTGACTTTATTAACTCATAAAATGCTGTTTTGAAATTCCGTTTTAGGACTCATTGATATTATTTTATTATGGTCAGTTGAAAAAGCATTTTAAAACCATTTTGCCTCCAGTAAACGGCTAACTGGCATTGAGGAAAGCTACCAAGCGACCAGATAGTTCTATAGTAGCCATTGCTAAGATAAATTGGCTTTTTTGGCAAAACTGTGATTTCTTGCAATCGCCATATTGAAATATATGAAATAATTGAAATGTGAAAAAATAAAGACACCAAATTTTAAATGTAATACAGTTAGACTGTAGATCTGAGACAAACTTTGGTAGTCGTTTGGATAACCTTATTGAATTCTATCAATTTTCAGGAGTTTCATGATTAATTTACCGAATATATTTCTTTCAATTTTGTTTTTGTTGTTGTAAACTCGCATAATTTCCAAGGCGCATTAATTTTCAGCTCTTATCGTGCCAATATTCACCATAAAATTTAATGGGCATATGATATGGAGCATGATACGCCATAAAAAAAACTCAATTTCTTTTGTATATTTTGCTATCAATCATAATTTCCCGCAACAGTAGAACTTTTTTCTTAGCCATTATTTACTGTTGAATGAATCAGAAGAGCAACAAAGCAAAACAACAAAAACCAACCACGATATCGCCGTGAAGTTTGACAGCTATGGCCATTCAGCCCTATGCTGGTTTTGATGGCGGCCAATAGGTTTTATGATGGTTCTCAAGTGGTCATAACAGCTTTCACTAGAACATTTTCAAAATCTTTATGGTCTTAGAAAGGTTTTATTAATTTGTTTTCACAACCGTCTATAGAGTGGGCCACTTTGTACACATTTCGGCTTTAAAGATGCATAGAGGAGGTGTTGGTGGATAAAACAGTTTTGAATGTAGTGTCATCAACAAAGCCGGGAGGAGTGCTATACGGCTGGAATAGAACTGAAATTGTTACTTGGGATGTTCTCTGACTCTTATTGTGAAAACAAATTCTAATCTTAGTATATCTTAATCCAATAGAAACTACAACAGTGGAAGTATTTTGATGAGTGGATGGTCAGCTTAGTTACGGATATATGTATTCTACAATCGTTTACTGGCTTGCTGCTATTATTATTTTATATTATAACGTCAGTTTATTATTTTATGTTATGATATTATATGATGAGACATAATTACATTTAAATTCATTTCATTAAAATCACTATTTCCGATGAGACTCACTGTTCAGTCTTGCGTCTGAAGTTTTGACATTTATGTTTTTTTCTGCATAAAATCATCATCGAACCCACCGGCCTACTACGTTCAGTAAAACGATCGTCGCTTTGTCCCTCGAAAGCGGAAGCAGCAAAACGCAACCTCAAACGCAACAGCAGAAGAAAAAAGGAAGAGCGCGTACGGCAGTGAACGAAATATATCATTACAGTCCATACCTTTATACGAGCAAGTCGAAATACATTTAAGTTGAAGTTAAATCTCGTGTATGTTTTTGAATTTTCTCGTGACAAATCCCACATTTTGGTCCTTCGAACCGGATACGTGGCATGAACTCGGGTTTTGTACGAAAAAATTTGGAAACAATGGTGAAAAGTGCAAACACACTTGGCGAAAAAGTGTTGGACAATAAGTGAACAAAATGGCCGCCGGCTGGTCTGCTTAAAATACGAACAATAAGTGGGGATATTCGAATCCCAAAAGTAAAATATAAAATCAATCAATAGTGGTTCTGGTTGCTCGAAGCGTGTGTTAGTGGACTGCAAGTTCATTTGCATTCCGTATTTCATTGGTGCAATTTACAAACGAGCAATGTCGGAAAAGAGTGAAAAAAGTAAGAAGAGCCAGTTCGATAGCGAGGATGGAGACGAGAATCCAGAAAGTAATGAGAAAGTGAAGATCCTCATCCGGAAACCCGGTCAATCAATGGCCAAAGTCATCAGAGTGAGGAAAATTATTGTTGAAGCTGGAAATAACCTGACTCAGGCTCAACTAGTGGTCTACCAAAACCAGCTGAAAAACTATTATTCAGAGTGACACTACTACCATGACCAGCTTCTGGATTTGGTAGACGACGAGATGGTGCATGATTATATGGACAATTGCGACAAATTGGAGGAAAAGTACATGGAGGTGTTAACCGCGATAGAGGCGGTATCCATCGCGTTAAACATAGCAGCAGTATGAAGCAGGGTCGATCAGCGCCAATCTTTAAACCAAAACCGTCGATCAGCGTCGATCATTCAGCAGCAACCGCTAAAGGTCCCCATGCCTACTTTCGATGGCAAATACGAAAGTTGGCCTAAATTCAAATCCATGTTTCTCGACGTCATGAGCCGGTCGCAATACTCCGATGCCACAAAGCTATACCATTTAGACAAAGCTCTAGTTGGTGCTGCTGCTGCTGGTATCTTGGACCCAAAGACGATCATCGATAACAACTACTCTCATGCGTGGCGCATGTTGGAAGAGAGGTCAGAAAATGAACGAGTCATAGTGGACAACCATATTCGTGGCCTATTAAACCTCAAAAAAATTGACAAAGAATCATACAAGGATTTGAGAGAGATGATTGACGAGTGCACCAGACATGTTGAAAACCTAAAGTTCCATGGTCAACAGAAAACCGGAGTCTCCGAGCTCATCATTGTTAATTTAGTGGCCGGTGCATTGGATAAAGAAACGCTTAAGCCATGGGAGTCTACATTGGAACATGGAGAGCTCCCGAACTACGCAGACACTATAGTGTTTCTCAAAGCGCAGTGTGATATTCTGGAGCGGTGTGAAGCAGCGAGTGGTGCGAAAAGTGCTCAACCAAAACCCGTTGCTCTGTTGAAGATTCCGGCTTATAAATCTTATGTAGCCACCTCGTCCGAGAAACCATCCCTCCAATGCGATTTCTGTGGTGGCGAGCACATTAATTTTGGCTGTCCGGATTTTCGTAAGCTGAACACCAATCAGTGAACAGAGAAGGTAAAAACAACAAAATTGTGTTTCAATTGCCTCCGGAAGGGGCACAACGCAAAAGAATGCTCCGACAAGTCTTGTCCTCAGTGCAAAAAACGTCGAAGATGTTCGTCTCCATAATGTAGGGTAAGAATATATAAAATATACTATCTAAATTTTTACCACTGATCGAACGGTATCTTTTCAAAAGATATGGTTAATGGAACAATAACTCCTAATATCTGTGCGCCTAAGGCTGTTGTATATTTTTTATGAATGGCAAGTACACTCAATAAACAAAATTTATATAAATATCCAATGAAAATTAATATAAATAAATGAAAATATACTCGAAATTTGGCTTAGAGTGGATTAGATTCATTTATTCTTAATCCAAATAAGTTTCAAAAAATGTTATTTGGATTTTCTTTTGTTCCAATAACTACAAAATTAATATTGACGTACTATATAGTACTATAGTACTATAGACTATAGTCCAGAAGGCCATCATTTTGTTATTTAATTAAATATTCGGGGCCGTCGGTACTACGTGTTAACACGATACTGAAGGTGCTTGGTTCAATTTGCGGTCCTCGACTAGGTATTTATATATTTTTTTTATCGATTTCATATGTACAGAGTATAATCGGACTAGTCACCCAATTATATTTGAGTCTATTCTTCGAGTCGAATGATTCGAAACGAGTTGCTCTAACTTAACGAGTCGACAATTGTCGAATCGAGTTAGTTGACTCTCCATTTGATTTGCACGAAGAGTCGAGTCACTCGATTCGACAATCTCCGACTCGTCAAGTAAGAGCGACTCGTTTCGACTAATTCGGCTTGTAAAATACCCCCAATTAATGCACTAGCTTCGAAAATCGAAACAACTGTCAATTACACAAGTAAAATTAATTTTGAAGACTGATGAGTCTTTGTTGGATGATCTGGGGACTTTTACGAAAATAAAAGTAATTCTTTTATAAGTGAGCTGGGGGAATTTTATTTGCACAGAAGGACCACGTCACTGCGAGAGGTCGTATCTTTCTTAAGTAAGTGTTGTTGTTGTTGTTGTTTGATGTTTGGCGCGAGGAGCTGTGTCTCATAAACGCCAGTGATTTAAATAAGTGTTCAGTGGCGAATGCGAGTAGAGTCTCGTCACTGTGACGTGACGAAATTACGCGTTCGAACCCTTAAACAATATTTTGGTTCGTTTTATATGTTGATCTTGAGAGATTAACATCAATCTTATAAGCTGATTTAGTTTGTAGCTGTCCTTTTATCCAGACATATTTCATTGTCATTAGGGTACACATTTGATCCGTTGACTAATGAAAAAAAAAAAAAAAAAAAGTTAGGAGACTGTTTTCGCATGAAAACCTTACACAAGGTTTCTGCACCTTTACTCCTCTTACTAACAATCTCTTCAAAACCAAATTATTGAACTCGTTTAAATGCATTCGGCACCGTTGAGTTGTTTTTATGATATTCGAGTATATCTGAACAAATTTAAAAAAAAAAATCTGTAATATGTGTGTCGACTAATGCATGGGAAACGATACGAAAATACACATTGTTTTCATTATAAGCTGGATATAGAGTAACTGCTTCTATATTAATCTCATTGTTGCTATGTTCATCTTAGGTGGAATCAATTGATTGGGAAATAAATTGATTGTTTTCTTTTCGTGAGAATTACAGAAATTACATTACAAAAGATAAAATCCACGTCACGCCACGTTCAATCCTTTGAATTCAGGTAGGATAGATTGCGAAATGATGAGATTAATACAGGGTGTTCGATTCCTTAGTGCAAATATTTTCAGGGGCGATAGGGAATGATATTTGAAGAAAAAAAATTGTTCTACGCATATGGTCAAATCTCAAAGTTTACGGAGTTATTGAACGAGATCGCAGCATGCTCTGCCCACGAACGGTTAGGGTTTGGTGAGCTGTCACGATTTTTTCCTTATTTTAGTGTGATGAAATTAATCTGCATAAGAATCTCAATAATAACCGTCGCGAGTGTTAGTGAATGCTGTGGTTATGACCACAGAGTCATACCTAAATATCATTTGTGTGTTGCCGGTGTAAATGGATTTCGAGAACGAGCCGATTGGTACACTGTTGCTTATTGTTGCGGATTACCCGGGTGAGCGCTTTCCATCTTACTGATTTATTTGCCATTTTTCCAAAGAGGAATGTAAATTACTTGTCGAAATATGCAGCTGACAATATTGACAGCCTTGGTCGCAAGAAGTCATAGAATAACAATTTCTAGAACATCAACTTATTGCGATACATCTTTTGATTCGAACTTTTTCGGTTATTTATTTTACTATATAAGGTTAATGTTGATCACAAGAATATAAATGAGTTTCGTATATCACAAACATCCTAAAGGTCTTGAAACGGTAAATTAAATTGTGTTTTTCAAAAGATTGATTGGCGACTAATCAGTACTTATTCATTTAGGCTGGCCTACTTCCCATCAGGACCCCACCTTCATAGTAATATTTCCCCAAGAAACTCGATTGAAGGCTGCTTGTTTCCTCAAGTGACCACACTTCTTTATTTAACTACGAGTATAGGGAAGTCTTTAAATGCATGTTTTGATACATCCATTATTTGATATGCGTATTTGCTTTTATAGCTGAATATAGGAATAAAGTACCCTGTCTTAAGTTGGTTCCTTTTAACACAATTGCAGTTGAACACATCATTTGAAACCCTGAACCAATATTTAGTGGTTGAATAAGCATTGCATAGAATTTTTTTTTCTTCGTTTTTAAAACACATAATTTATTCCACAGGTCCAGATGTTCGATTGATATTTGGATAATGAACCAAAATATTATGCTTCGGCTTAAGATCTTTTTTTGAAATGTATTTGATACAAATTGTGATGATAATTTATTAAATCTCGTAGTGCATCAATGTAAAATAAATTTAAAATAACGGCTGAATATGCCCATTTCATTGGATGTTGAACTTTCGACGAAAGTAGCTATAATGAACTATCGGACCAAAACTTAGACACGTGGAATTTTATAAAATAAATTTAATCACTCCCAAAATTGATTTAACAATTGACAGTGTGGGGTCAATTCATAACTTTTCTCGTTTCAGAAGCTTAATTCTAGGATATATCCAGGACACAAGGAAGGAACACCTATCCCAGTTTTTCCCCTTTTCTAATTTCAGAGAGCGAACAATGGCGCTTAAACCTATGCTCATGAGCCAGGACAAACGGTGGGAATACCTTTGTCTTTCTCAAAGAAGTCAGGACAAATAGAGTGACATTATCCTTCTTAGCAACGTCACTCCTAACAATTCACCTAAACCTACAAAATCGAGACGGAAGGACGGTTGTCCCCGTTTCCTCTTTCTTACGGTTTGAAAATATTCGTTGATTAACTCATTCATCAAGTGGATAATTTAATTGCCGTTTATTTTTGAATCATCTTTTACCCCCAACGCTACATAGTGGGCCTGGCCGTTTTAATATTTATGCCATATTACAGATATGCCCCAAATATTAATGTTGCTAAGAAAAATACTGGTTACAGTATTTTCCAGGATGCTTTTAATTACTGGCTATGTGAGCGTTAGAATAGAATAGAATAGAATAGGGGAGGGGGAGAGGTGGGGGGTTAACCAAAGTCTACGATCCAGAAAAGTCTTCGAGAGGGGAGGGGGGGGGGGGGCCTGAGATTTTCAAAAATGAGTCTTCGTGATTTATGGACAGGCCCAAAGCAGATTCGCCCATTTTGCAAATTTCTCCAGATATGTTTTCAAAACAGTAACTCACGGCTTCCGGGAGATCGCAGCAAGCCGTGCTTGGAAACTGACGTGTTTTGTTTTTACTGCGTCCTTTTCGCGAAAAATAAAATAAAAAACTTATTCGTAATTCAACTTAAACGGACAGCGCAATCATAAAATCTTCACGTGTGTTGTGTAAGATGTAGTGAATATTTATTTGTTAATTTATTTATTTATTTAACACAATAATTCAACTGACAACAAATGTCTAAATGAATAAAAAATATGATTGATTTCCTCTCGAAATGTGTGATGGTCGGTAGTTTTTCCCCGTTTTTTTTTTTTTGGTTTTTTGTGCCCGCACCCGGAGGAAGAGTTAATTTCAGCTTAGTTGTGTTTGTTAGTGCTGTGAGTATTGTGTCACGCAGACAAAAATGATTGAGTTAGAGTATTTTTCCGCTTTGTCGCGAGTGAATTGATGATTATAAGCAGTTTAGAAGTCGATATAGAGTCACCTCATAGCGGGGGATTTCGATTATTGACAGAGTGTGGAGAAAGAAAAAAGAAAACCAGTGCAATGTAGAAATGGCCATTTGCTGGTCAGAAGCAAAGAACGAAGCTAACGCGCATGCGTGCGTGAGTGGCTGGCATATGATATTCTCGGAAGTGCTTTTTTTACCTGTGATTTTCATTGTATTGCATTTGTACAAATTGTATTCGCCCTGTTCCATTCGAAAAGGATGATGTGAAAATATTTGCCGAATAGCGGAATGCCATTTCTGTGGGTAGAGACATAAAAGAAAACTTTAGCATACCGCCATCCAAATGAAGACTGCAAAGAAGCAACAATTTCCGGTGAGACTCCATCTGATTATAACTAAATTTGAACGATACTGCTAAATACGTGCCATCCTCAAAACAATAAGATTTGATGATGGAAGTGTAATCAAAATAAAGTCCATTTAATGTTCGTACTGTGTTTATGCGGGGCTTGTTGTAAGTGAAAGTGACCTCGGAATGGACGTGAGTAACCAGGAATTCTAAAATGGGTCACTGAAACCCAACAGAGCCAACTCCCCGGTTAAAAATGTTTGTCGAGTCGATCAGCAGTTTGCTTAAGTGCAAACATTTTTCTTCCATAAAAACGAAAGCGTGAGTTGGCGGCCAGTGACATAAACAGCAAAGTTGACTTCATGCTCGTTGATGTGAAGAAATTGATGTCATTGAATTAATAAATTTCTACTATATGCCTATTCAGTCTATAGAACCATGAAACCCTATGCGTATTAGTGGGGGAGGTTCAGGTTCTTCTTCTGCTATTGGTTCTCCACGAAAATTTCCTATAGAAACTGCAGTTCGGCTCGAATTTACGGGTTCATGATATTTTGTTTGTTAAATCAGCGCCAACATTAAATTAAGGCGAACTTGCTTTTGTAAACAATGGCTTTCGTAGTCATTTGCTCTTGAACAAGAGGTCACAAATACAAATTAAGCGCTCTTTAAGGAAGAGGAGCTTTATCTCTATCCGCTGATATATTCAATTTGAAGGAATTGTATACAACTTCCGATAAATTAGCAGACAAAGGGTTTGTTTAAAAATGCAGATTCGCCCTAATCAAATGTTGGCGCTAAAATGTCCAACGTGCTTGTAAGTGTGAGATGGATCCTGTGTTTACGGAGGGAACATGGTTCGCGATTGAAATGTTCTTATCAGTTTTCTTAGGGGTGCAGGACAGCCTGAGTGTTTGGCGGCACGTGATACTACGATAAAAATAGGCATTTACTCCGTCTTCAACTCGAGGTTGTACGGACTGAAGATTGAACATACACCCAAAAGTTGAGAAGGTGGCAAAAAATGCAATTGCAGTTTTTGCAGTCATATCTTGAGAAATCCGCATGATTCAAAAAGGCAATTTTGCCCATTTTGATCCACAAAGCGTTTTATGGTACAAATGAAGCCATGCAATTGTGTGCAAGCGACTGGCAAGCAAAAATAGCTGGAAACAAATTTATCGCTGTAGGATCCTTATTCAATCATCACCAACATATCAATATACAATATGGATGAGTCGATATCACAAAATGCCGCAACGCTATTGGCCACTATTGTATTGCCGCCGTCAAGTGTTCTATGTTTGTTCTCACTGACACACATCGACAAAGCGTTTTATGAAATAAACAATGCCATGCAAGTTTGATAACGACAGGATGCACATAGCTTGGTGGAAAATATGTCCATTTGTTTCAATGCTGTACCCTGACTTCCTCGCCAAGTGAACTAACCCTAGGGTTTCTATTGTACCACTCTAGCTTTGTCAAAGTGGCTGAATGGTTGCCATCAAGAGCCGCCGCGCTGACGTTCACGGTTCGTATCCTGATCTCGTAATTGGTATATTATATTTTGGTGAGCCATCTGACTTTCGGGACACACATCTCTTACTCATCAACTAAATATCACTGCGAACAACCTCACGCACACGTTCAATTTTTCATTTCGAATTGCTGTTGCTATTTTGCCCACAACTAATGTTAGATTTTTCATCCAAGTTACGATCAATAGCAAGAACGGAACAAAATCAAGCGAAATTGTCTTAAAATCTTACTTTCTTAGTTTGGGTGTAGAGCGAATTACGAAGAACTTAACCTAACACCAAGTAGACCAGTTTGGACATTTTCGTTTTGCAAAAAGTTCCACAGGCTGGAGCGGAAATCGAACCCTCAACTTCATGACAACAACCGCTTGAACGACGGGTGACGCCGCTAACCACTTGACCACGAAGATGATGTAGGCGATTGATTTGGCCATTTTCTCCGGGACGCGGCATTTCAGCAACGCCATGTTGAGCCGGTGCGTGGTAATGAACATTTCGATGAGCTCAAGAGAAATTTCAATCAAACATACTCTTTAGTTGGCAAATTGATTTGGTCGTCCTGAAAAGGACAGATTTTAGTTGTTTACGGAAGGATGATTTACGTCAGCGTTGACGTCGGGCTTCTTCCGCTTGCCTCGTCTAGCGAACGTGCCAGCCACATCAGGGGCGTCCACTCGATCTCTAACAGCCGGGCGAAAAGCTCGGAAAAGCGTTTTTTTATCACGAGAGCGGGATACACACACGTCTGAACGTGTCAATGATCCAAGACCGAATGATAACTGTTCGCCACGCCAGGCCTGTTTTATATAATGGCATATACAATTACATAACAGGAAGAGGGTTCTCAACGAAGGTAATGCAAATCAAATTTTACAAAAGGGGACGGGCCTCAGTTGTTACGCCAGACAGCAGCGTGGAAATGAAATCATTAGTTTTTATTAGAGCGACAGGGGTTTCCGAGGTTAAATTCGCATCTTTTCAACTCAGGCAACAGAAAAACGGCCTTTGTCAGGGCCTCAGAACCCCTTCCAAAGGGAGTTGAGATATAGACACACTTGCTTTTGAAACTGCAAAACAATAGAGTTTTTAAATATTGGCCAGAAAAATTATAACTCACACTTTAAAACTACCTAAAACTAATCTTGTCTATTATCTGCAACTAATCCACTATGAACCTATGTACAACAAGAACTACAATGAAGCTAACCTACCCCCAACACTGAATATGTGAAACACATAATTGGTGTGCCGTGTTACAGTTCGGCTCAAATTAACTGTTAATATTTCGTTTATTTAATATCCAAAGTGCTTGCTAGTTTTAACTTGGCAAATAGAGATTTATAAATGGATCCTAATAAAAAATTTTTTGCTCATTTTCTCCAGAACGCGGCTTTTCAAGCAACGCCATGTTGAGCCCATGCGTGGTAATGAAAATGCATGAGCTCAAGAGAAATTTCAATCAAACATACTCCTTTTGTTGGCAAATTTATTTGTTCGTCCTTAAAAGACCGGGTTTTAGTTTTTAACGGAGGAACATGGTTCGCGATTGAAATTTTCTTCTTGGTCTTCTTGGGCAGCAGGACGGCCTGAAATTTCTATCAAACATACTCCTTAGTTGGCAACTTGATTTGATCGTCCTGAAAAGGACGGATTTTAGTTGATAACATGGTTCGCGATTGAAATTTTCTTCAGTGTTCTTGGGCTGCAGGACCTCACTCTGTGAAATGGTCACACCGGAGAAATTGTTTTTTTCACCTCCTCGTCGTTGCGGATGGCTAGCTGCAGGTGACGTGGATGATTCTTCTTGGTCGGGTCATCTTGTTTTCACGGGCGGCGTTTTCTACCAATGTGCTCCGCAAACACGTCTGTCGCATGCGGATGCACAGCAAGAACTGATGAAGATGATTGGTCGGTCGTCCCCTCATGTTTGATATTCGTTGGCACGGTAACTGTGGCAGTATGAACCAATCAGAGCGTGGCGCAAACATGATGTCATTTTCGACCAATAGCGTTGTGCATTTAAACATTTGTCTTTAAAGTACTTTTTAATTAGTTTAAACAAATGTAATGAATTTAGTTATCAACCGGGATTCAGCTTTGATGTTCTACCTTTCGAATGAAATACTTATCGTAAAATGTCTGTAGGCCAGAGAGGAGATATGATCGTTCAAAGTCTCCAAACCAGCGTAACGCTTGCGATTTCAGAAATATTAGAACGGCGCCCCTATACAGGAATAGAAAAGAGAGACGTAAGTCCTACGTCAAAACACTGCCGGACGGTGAGCGTTGAATTGTATATATACTCACACACACAGTTCAACGTTCGGCATTCCGTTTTTTCTCCACATCATAATCCGAGATGTTGGGTCAGCCTTGATTTTCCGAATGACCTTCACCCGCAGTTGACGATCAACGGTTCCACTCCGACGCTTGATTTGCACTTTGCGGGCAGTTTTTAATGTTTCCTTGTACGTTTTAATCAGTCGCGCCACAGTTCTTTTAGGATAATCCAGCAGTTTTGCAAGCTCCTGAGTTGACGCAGATGGATTTTACAGGTAACTGTACACAATTATGTTTCTTTCGAATTTTCTTCCGGTGGGTGTTGGCCAAATTTGGATTTTTCAGATATAATCCTAAATAGGTTATGCAGTATTTTTCACACATCTTGTAACCTAACGTCCGTGCTCCATCACAATATTTTCTATTGTGATGTGTCCAACTCAATGGGTAAATTGAACTGAAGGTGAGTTTGAAAGAAGGGGAACTTGGAGTAGAGCACACGTACCCACTGGTTGACACTAAATATTGGCCAACGTGCTTTTGCACATTTGTTTTGAGTACAATTCCAAATCTCTATGGAACTGATAATCGCGGCAAGCCGTGCTTCGAAACTGACGTGTTTTGTTTTTGCTGCGTCGGTTTCGCGAAAAAAAAATCAAACAATAATTCGTTATTTAAATTGAACTAACAGTGAAATCATAAAATCTCCGCGTGCATTGTATAAGCCGTCGCGAATACAATCGATTGCCTATCAAAATGTGTGAGTGTCGGCAGTATTTCCCCGTTTCTTGTTTTGTTTTTGTGCTTCGCCCCCGCACCTGGAAGAAGAGTTACATCAGCTAGTTTTGGTTATTAGTGGTAATATTGTGACACTCGGGCATAAATTATTAGTTTAGAATGTTTTTCCGATTTGTCGCGAGTGAATCGATGATTATTAGCAGTTTTGAAGCTCGATATAGAGTCGCCTCATAGCGGGGATTTGCATTATTTGCAGAGTGTGGAGTGAAAAAAAAGAAGACAAGTGCAATGTGGAAAACGGCCTTTTGCTGGTCAGAATCGGCAAGCGAAAACAACGCGCATGGGCAGGTGAAAAGTTTGCACATAATTTAAGGTGCATTCACCACGGGGTGTACAGAGTTTTATTATGCACGTTGCATATCTAGCGGGCTGTTTAAAAACGTTAATTTTTGCGCTTATTTAATCACGAGTGCATGAAATTAATTACGAATCAACGTCGAAAATTTTTATTTTTACGAATGAACAAGATAGTGTGATAAAGGATGCGGCCATGGGTGAGATTTATCTAATTATAACTATATAACAATAATCTTAATTTCAAATAATACTACATACGTGCCTGGTTTGGAAATTTAAAATTTCCAAATCTGGAAGTGTGTTGCAGTGCCCTTATCCAAATGATATCGGTAATGTTTACATGCGGGGCTTATTGTATGTGAAAGTAACCTCGGAATGGGCGTGACTCTCCAGACCTCACTCTGTGAAATGGTCACACCGGAGAAATTGTTTTTTTCACCTCCTCGTCGTTGCGGATGGCTAGCTGCAGGTGACGTGGATGATTCTTCTTGGTCGGGTCATCTTGTTTTCACGGGCGGCGTTTTCTACCAATGTGCTCCGCAAACACGTCTGTCGCATGCGGATGCACAGCAAGAACTGATGAAGATGATTGGTCGGTCGTCCCCTCATGTTTGATATTCGTTGGCACGGTAACTGTGGCAGTATGAACCAATCAGAGCGTGGCGCAAACATGATGTCATTTTCGACCAATAGCGTTGTGCATTTAAACATTTGTCTTTAAAGTACTTTTTAATTAGTTTAAACAAATGTAATGAATTTAGTTATCAACCGGGATTCAGCTTTGATGTTCTACCTTTCGAATGAAATACTTATCGTAAAATGTCTGTAGGCCAGAGAGGAGATATGATCGTTCAAAGTCTCCAAACCAGCGTAACGCTTGCGATTTCAGAAATTTTAGAACGGCGCCCCTATACAGGAATAGAAAAGAGAGACGTAAGTCCTACGTCAAAACACTGCCGGACGGTGAGCGTTGAATTGTATATATACACACACACACAGTTCAACGTTCGGCATTCCGTTTTTTCTCCACATCATAATCCGAGATGTTGGGTCAGCCTTGATTTTCCGAATGACCTTCACCCGCAGTTGACGATCAACGGTTCCACTCCGACGCTTGATTTGCACTTTGCGGGCAGTTTTTAATGTTTCCTTGTACGTTTTAATCAGTCGCGCCACAGTTCTTTTAGGATAATCCAGCAGTTTTGCAAGCTCCTGAGTTGACGCAGATGGATTTTACAGGTAACTGTACACAATTATGTTTCTTTCGAATTTTCTTCCGGTGGGTGTTGGCCAAATTTGGATTTTTCAGATATAATCCTAAATAGGTTATGCAGTATTTTTCACACATCTTGTAACCTAACGTCCGTGCTCCATCACAATATTTTCTATTGTGATGTGTCCAACTCAATGGGTAAATTGAACTGAAGGTGAGTTTGAAAGAAGGGGAACTTGGAGTAGAGCACACGTACCCACTGGTTGACACTAAATATTGGCCAACGTGCTTTTGCACATTTGTTTTGAGTACAATTCCAAATCTCTATGGAACTGATAATCGCGGCAAGCCGTGCTTCGAAACTGACGTGTTTTGTTTTTGCTGCGTCGGTTTCGCGAAAAAAAATCAAACAATAATTCGTTATTTAAATTGAACTAACAGTGAAATCATAAAATCTCCGCGTGCATTGTATAAGCCGTCGCGAATACAATCGATTGCCTATCAAAATGTGTGAGTGTCGGTAGTATTTCCCCGTTTCTTGTTTTGTTTTTGTGCTTCGCCCCCGCACCTGGAAGAAGAGTTACACCAGCTAGTTATGGTTATTAGTGGTAATATTGTGACACTCGGGCATAAATTATTAGTTTAGAATGTTTTTCCACTTTGTCGCGAGTGAATCGATGATTATTAGCAGTTTTGAAGCTCGATATAGAGTCGCCTCATAGCGGGGATTTGCATTATTTGCAGAGTGTGGAGTGAAAAAAGAAGACAAGTGCAATGTGGAAAACGGCCATTTGCTGGTCAGAATCGGCAAGCGAAAACAACGCGCATGGGCAGGTGAAAAGTTTGCACATAATTTAAGGTGCATTCACCACGGGGTGTACAGAGTTTTATTATGCACGTTGCATATCTAGCGGGCTGTTTAAAAACGTTAATTTTTGCGCTTATTTAATCACGAGTGCATGAAATTAATTACGAATCAACGTCGAAAATTTTTATTTTTACGAATGAACAAGATAGTGTGATAAAGGATGCGGCCATGGGTGAGATTTATCTAATTATAACTATATAACAATAATCTTAATTTCAAATAATACTACATACGTGCCTGGTTTGGAAATTTAAAATTTCCAAATCTGGAAGTGTGTTGCAGTGCCCTTATCCAAATGATATCGGTAATGTTTACATGCGGGGCTTATTGTATGTGAAAGTAACCTCGGAATGGGCGTGACTCTCCAGACATTCTGAAATGGGTTGCTGGATCTGCAGTAGAGCTATCACTTTCTGGCTCCCGGATTAAAGCTGCTTCCAATGGTCACTTGAATGATTGTTGTAAACAGATTTCTTCCATAATTTGCCGGCCGATGGGTGTTAGATTGGACACACACACACTTTGGAATGTCTGGTTATGGACGATGTAACCAGCAACCTCCCAACCGTAATGGAAAAACGTGGACTCTTGGGAGTTTCCAGCTGGAATACAACTGGCGCATCCCTCATTCTACGCTGCTGGAAAGGTGGATATCTTTCTGGGTGCAAAGCATTTCTGGAGTGCCATGAAGAGCGGCAAACGTAAACTTGGTGTTGGATTCCCTGAGCTATGTGAAACGTATTGTGGCTGGGTGGTAATTGGAGCTCGATCGAAAGGGTTTTCCACTGTTCAACCTTGAGCTGCAGCGTTCTTTCTCTCGAAGATCTCAATGACACTGTGCAACAGTTCTGGGAAATAGAACATGTCCCTGGTAGTCCTTCCTTCTCATCCGAAGAAGTTACTTGTGAGGAGTTCTATCAGCAGTCCCACAGACGAGACATATCTGGTCGCTACATCGTTGGTCTTCCATTCAAAATTAATGATGCTGAGTTGGGTGAGAGTCGTACAATGGCGTTGAAGCGGTTCTTGTTCCTTGAAAGGCGGTTGGATAAAGAAGCCGAGCTTAAGCAAGGGTATTCGAAGTTCCTGCGAGAATATGAAGAGTTGGGTCACTGTCATCTAGTGGACGAATCGAAAGATATACCTGGTAGGAAATTCTTCTACTTGCCCCACCACGCGGTGCTGCGACCATCAAGTACTTCGACAAAGCTAAGGGTGGTATTTGACGCATCAGCAAAATCGTCATCGGGAGTTTCGCTAAACGATCTGTTAATGGTCTGTCCTACAGTTCAAGACAGTCTATTCGTTATCCTGCTATGATTTCGACGGTTTCCGATTGTATTCAGTGCTGATCTCTTCAAAATGTATCGGCAAATTCGTATGGATCCGAGTTGTACTAAATTAACAACGAATCTTCTGGAGGGGAAATTCCACAGATCTATTCATGGTGTTTGCTCTATATACGGTCACATATGGGACAGCTTCTGCTCCATTTCTGGCCGCTCGAACACTTGTATAGCTGGCAGAGGATAAACAAGCAGTGTTTCCCATTGGTTCTAAAATATTGAAAAAACTATAAGGGACAGCCCAATGGGGTTGTACGCAAAGTTGACGTAGGACTATGTAGCAATGTGTAATGAATTTTATTATTATTATCTTTTATTGCCGGTATTAGAATAGAGGCTGCATTGATCGATTGGATCAAGAAGCCTTGCCGAAAATTAGTGTATAACACACGACCGGTTTATGTAGACAAAGTTAAACCGTTTGATGCATTGTCTGGTTCAACATGGTACATTAGTTTCGTTCGTTTCATAGAGCAACATTGAAAAGTAGGTGCTGTTATAATGGGACGTTGGATCGGCATAGATAAGTAAGTATGTGTGAAAATTCTATTGTACACTCTGTAGAAAGCTTTGGTGGCTCTGAAAAGGGCCGTATGGTTTGAATGATGAACGGACACGGTCGTATTTGCTACGATGGTTGAGAGGGTCCTGATCTTTATGGCATGAAAGATAGTTGAGGACCTGTTCGAAATATGAATTTTATATACAAGTACATACAAGATTTCTTTAAAGAATATGTAACTGTATACAAATCATTGTGTTAATTGGTCATCAATTTAAACGGTCATTTTTTTTTGCAGAAATTCAAGAAACACTAAATAACTTCTCCAAATATTTGAAAGTCGACTTTAAACTCATGCTATTATTTAAAATAGCTTAAAGAATTATTCGCTCCGATTGCTGCTCTGATACTTTGCAGCCATATTCTGCGACATTTCACTTTATTTTTCAAACACTTTCTCTAAAATATTTGATTCCTATTGCAAGACAGGGACTCTATCCAACACACTAAAACGAACAGAAACACTTTCAAGCATTGATTGGATTTTGAAGAGAACATTACCAACATTGAACAACTTGTTATAATAAAATTATGTCTGTAATAGGGAAATCATAACATGCCAGCAACCAGTGGGCTGCGATTACAAAAGGCAAATAAACTTTCAACGACCCTGAGTTATTTTTTATACCGAAACATGATTTTAAGAAATATTTGGTATTTATCGAACAGAAATTGTGCAAAATTTAGGATCGGCCAGGATTTACGAATTAGGTAGGTGTCATGCAGATACAATTAATAGTTATTGAAATTCTGTCGAAATTTGGGAACCAGAGCGCTAAACACAGATGGTTCTACCCCGAAAAAAGCCGTTCTGCCTGTATAGACATAGTGATTGCGGATTTTTAACACTCAACGTTGCGTCTTATCTACATCATCTACATATATATCGATATCATCTTCAAACATATCAATATCATCATCAAATACATTTATATCATCTACATATATATCGATATAATCTACAAATATATCAATCTCATGACCATATACAGCTATATATTTATCTTTATCATCTACATGTATTTCACAATCAGCTATGTACATATATATCTAAACATATACATGTACATCATATCGTGAAATGACTACCAACTGGATCATACATGTTTCCCTTCAAATTTGATAAATTTGAGACGAGCTTGGCATAGCAAATGACTGCTTTAAAAATGGCGGTCAAGCCAGCCACTCGCTAGCGACAGCCGCTGAGTCATCATTCTGGCTGGTTGCTCACCCGTGTACCCTCCTGCAGGGTTCTTGCAACCGCCAGCTGCCAGAACAGTACTGGCCCGTTGCCGCTCTGCACAGCTCCATGGCTGCCGAGCGAATGAAGAACATTTGAAGGTGTCCCCCTTTTATATCGTGCACTATTGCATGTGAGACGTTCCTTTCTTAAATTTGAAGTCTTTGATAGGCAAGTACTGTGCATTTAGTAAATTTACTCTGAAAAATCGGCATTATAAGACATAACCTTATATTTGCGTTAATTTCAATAGTTGAATGTTAAAAATCAGTAGTTTTAAATATTGAAATCGAAGCGCAGAAACTGCCCCGACCGGTTGGTGCAAACATTTTGGAAATCAATCGTGGAATGACATAGTTATTAACGTTCATAACCTATATATTTTTCGTGACGCTCCAAATTTTCGCAATTCGAACGTGTACGCCAGTATTGAAAACACAGACGTAGTTCTACGTCAAAAGATTTTTATGTCAACGATTGTCTCTGCTGCACAGGCCATTTACGAGCTCAGAGGAATTTTTGGCAAAGGTGGCTTCTCAATTCATAAATGGTGTTCGAACACTCAAGAACTATTAGATCTAGTACCGAAAGAAGAATGGGAGAAGCAAACCGAAATTGCATACAGTAGCACCACACAAACGGTGAAGACGTTAGGATTACTGTGGCTGTCCAAATCCGAGCAATTCCTTTTCTGTACGAAACAGGATCTTTCGTCTGATGAATTCTTACCTACGAACCACTTGGTTCTATCAACGATTGCAAGAATTTTCGATCCTCTTGGCTTGATTTCTCCTGTAATTGTACTTGGAAAATTACTCATTCAGGATTTGTGGGCAGAAGGTCTTGATTGGGACGACCCGTTACAAGATGATCTTTTACAGCGGTGGGTCGAATTCAAGAGTTCTATGTGTCTAGCGTCAGAGATCACCATACCGAGAAGTGTGTCCAGTCCTTTGCCTGTACGCGTGGAACTACACGGCTTCTCCGATGCGTCTAAGCGAGCATACGGAGCCTGTGTATATTTGTGGTATATCAATTCCGATGGCACTATAACGGCGAATCTCTTATGTAGCAAGTCTCGAAACGCGTCCAAACCAGAACTCAGCATACCACGATTGGAGTTGTGTGCTGCCCAATTGTTGACTCGATTAATTCTGAAGGTGATAGAAGCTTTAAAGATGGACTTTGCTGATGTTGTGCTCTAGTCAGATAGTCAGATCGTTATAGCGTGGTTGAAAAAGAATCTGAACCAATTGGAGGTCTTCGTTCGAAATCGCGTCACAGAAATTGTTACTGGAACCAGTAGGTTCACATGAAAATATGTCAAGTCGAAAGAGAATCCAGCAGATCTACCGTCCCGAGAAAAAACCGCTGGAGAGCGTCTGAGCAACAATACCTGGTGGCATGTCCCTGATTTCCTTCGTCAGCATCACTATCCAGTTGAGAATCCTTCAGAATTGGAAAATGAAGAGATACCTGATCTCAGAAACGTCGTAGTCAGTGCACCACTTGTGAAGATAAATATAGAAGATTTTCCTATTCTTACCAATATCAGCAGCTTCCGGAAACTTCAAAGAGTGTTTGGCTATGTGCTTCGCTTTGCCGAAAACTGTAGATCCTTCCGGGTTGCTTGTGGTCATCCGTCAACGTTTCTGGATAGTTTAGTGAAAGACTACGCGTAGATGCGTGACATGTTTTAGATCCAAGCCAAGTGAAGCCAACTAATTGATGGGAAATTTGCCTGGATGTCGAGTCATCAAAACGGCTCCATTTGAAAACACAGGAGTAGACTTTGCCGGCCCGATGTACATCAAGTATGGAGCAAGATGACCCACATCGCAGTTTTTATTTGAATGAGTCTTGACTGCGGAGGCTTTCATAGCCGCACTTCGTCGGTTTACTAGTCGCCGAGGATATCCCCACCGCATGTTCTCTGACAACAGGTTAAATTTCGTAGAGGCGAACAAAGACTTGAAGGGGCTGGTTCGACTTTTCAAGGATCAACAAACTCTGAAAAAGATGAACCAGTTTTTCGAGCCTCGTGAGATCAACTGGAGTGTTATCCCACCGAAAGCTCCACATTTTGGAGGAAACTGGGAGGCAGGAGTGAAAAATGTAAAAACTCACCAGAAAAGAGTACTAGGAAAGACACCACTCAACTTCGAAGAATAAGATCCTAACGCAGTCCTAACGCAGATAGAGGCCATTCTTAATTCTCGGCCATTATTTTCCAACAGTATTGATCCTACGGAACCTTCGGCCATAACGCCTGGCCATTTTTTAATCGGTAGAGAGCTGACAGCTATTCCAGAGCCGTTGTACGACGACAGTCGAAATGCATCAAGTCGTTGGAAGCCCAGCAAATCATCAGAGATTTCTGGAAGCGATGGTCGGCGGAGTACCTCACCCAACTCCAGTCCTGAGGAAAGTGGGCCACGCGGTCTCTGAACGTGAAAGAAGCATTGGTTGTGCTGCTGCGAGAAGAAAATTTGCCGCCCAAGCTTGGAAGCTAGCTGTAATCACTGGTACTCACCCAGGAGAGGACGGAGCTGTTAGAGTAGTAGATTTGAAGACAGCTGATTCAGTGTTCCGGCACCTAATCTCCAAAATTCACCTCCTCCAATCGATTCTTGAGCTTCGATTATTTGCTGGCGGGTGGATGTTCAGTCTTACGTCTGAAGTTTTGACATCCAAGTTTTTTCTGCATAAAATCACCATCGAACCCACCGGCCTACTACGTTCAGTAAAACGATCGTCGCTTTGTCCCTCGAAAGCGGAAGCAGCAGCAGAAGAAAAAAGGAAAAGCGCGTGGGGCAGTGAACGAAATATATCATTACAGTCCATACCTTTATACGAGCAAGTCGAAATACATTTAAGTTGAAGTTAAATCTCGTGTATGTTTTTGAATTTTCTCGTGACAAATCCCACACTCACTACAAACATTATTGCAAGGAAACGGAACAGCACAGCACACGACATTTTAGGTTTACTATTCTTTTGCTATATAGTTTCAGATCATCCACGGATATCACAAGTTTTATGAGATAATATTTTTTTCTCGCAGTTACATTGTCTAAACTTTCAGGTTCACAAATGGAATTTTTATTATCATTCTTATATTTATTCATCATATTATTTATCATTATAATATTCATTCACTATATTTTTTATAATTATTATATTAATTCACTATAATTTAAATATAACTATATGAAATTGAATATATATTGGGAGGGGAGGGAGCATCAGGGTATCACTCAAGCTGGAATTGGACAATAGAGTGGTATGTCAACCGGCGTCTAGGAGGGATCAAACAGTACCATTTTCTTTATCCTACCGATTCGATTGTGATGCTGTGAATTCTACCCTAACAGTTTCAGTGAGAGTGACGCGCCCTTCTTAACAAGCCATCTTGTAGAAAGCTTAATAAGTATTGCGAATTGGGTTATTCGATTTGTTAGATCGTATCGTTGGAAGGAGAATCTTATGTTCCCGCGAGTTTCACGTAAGTGGCTCTGCTTACGGGTCCGAACCACCGTTTTTGGCTCTTCATACAGCGTTACTGTGAATGCAACCCGGTAACTCAATTTGATCTTGCTATTAAGTGGAGCTGCATACATGACAAGGGCTAAGAAGGGATGGTGGCTACCTTACATACATACATACATACATACAAACGTTCGTATTTGCTCTGTTAGAAGTTATTCAAACTTATTGGAACTTGCGCGATCGCTGTTAAATGAATTTTTGATTCAATTTAAATCACTGTACGGTGTTGAATTCATGACAAGTAGCATACACAATCAATGTCATGTAGTAGACGAAGTTAAAGAATTTGGTCCTCTATCAGCACTTTCTGCATATCCATTTGAGAATTGCTTGCATTCATTAAAAAAAAATGATTCAAATGGGTCCTAATCCATTAGGTCAGGTAGCAGGTCGCATCACATAAAGCATGCAAACATATGAGTCCATTAATATCCTTCAACAGCATAAGTCATCAGCTATTACCACTGTAGGATGTAGAATGATGTTTGTAGATGAGAATAAGTCAAACGATAATAAGCTTGTGTTATCACAATTTACTCCTTCTTCAAATTTCAAAGATAAATGGATCTTAACTAATGATCAAGATATAGTAGCATTTTTAAAATTGATTAAAACTACTTCAGGTTATTTTGTTGAAGGGCAAATTATTCTGTCTAAAACGAACTATTCAGAAGAACCATTTAGATCCTCTTATCTTCACATACACAAAGCAGTACTTACGTTTTCCGGAAGCGGATTATTAATATTGACTGCATATTTTGCAAGTTAGTTGCAATCCCTAGAGAAGAATGTGTGGTATTTATACCGCTTATACATACAATTAATTGATAAATATATTTTATATTTTGGATTTTTCTCTTCAATTAAAAGCACGAATGAGTTTTTATTGTCAAATTCAACCATTCTTAACATAGAAAAAAAAATAGCAAAGCAGTTCAAACATTCGTGAATATAGAAAAATAAACAGTTCATATCATTTAATCAAGCAACGTATACTTCAAAGTCATGTTCATCTCTTCATCGTCGTCATCGTGTTCAATGTCACCTTCAATTGCTTCTCGATCCATTGTCTCATCTTGAGAATCAAGCTCGTTTTCTTCAGCACTGTCGGTTTGAACTGTATTGTCTAGGTCAATAGGATCATCGCATTTGATGTTGTTTGTAGTTTTGTCGCTTTGTCCTTTTCTGTTTGCGTGCTGGACGGCATGTATATCTACGCAGCAGCTTATTAGTGCTTCGAGACTTACTGTACCGAAATAGGCGGTTACTACAGAAAGTCTCCAATTTCTGTGCACTATATGTTAGATTTTCAATGCATACTAATCCCACCAACAGCTGCAGAACATTACCGAATTCTCTGAAACCTCGCTTTGATTTTTGGCCACGACTGATACCGGTCCAGATGAAGCGGGTCCAAAATTCTCTTGTGAACAAGCAATCCACGATCGTATAGCATGCATTATCTCCTTTGTCACTATATGAGTTCGGTGGAATGATCCGAGTGAAGTATACGAGCTTTAAATAAATAAATTAAATAAAAAATTAAATATTTTCTGATGAGATCTTCGTTTTCCTACTAAACATTCCAATCGTGTAGCTGAACCTCGTTATCGATGCGCATGTGATTCTCAACCGGGTCGTCAACCTTATCCGATACGGGCTTAGTGGAATCTTTTGCGTTCATTTCCATTAAAGCGGCCAATCGAGAAAAATGATCATCGAAGCTTTTCTCTACGATAGTTTCCAATCGGTTAATGAAATCGGTTTTTGGATCACCACCGGTTGTTCTAGCTGCGGTAGATTAGTCTGAGCTTGTACAAAAGGCATTTCATCCCGTATTGGTTGTGGAGTTAACTGTTTTTCACTACCGGTTTGTCGACGAGTTGATCCAGCGGATAGAAATTCCTGATTTTTGATCGGTGCTTGTTAAATATCTGTTTTGAAGGAGGGTAAACATTATTATTATTATTATTATTATTATTATTCAATATAAGAGTGAATTTACCTGCAAACATGGCATTGTAATCCTTGGAGGCACCATTCAACTCTGCACCACTTACACGCAATGCCTCTATTTTCTCCGTTGCTCAATTTTGGCCACATTAAATTACCACTCTTAATCCAAGACATAGGTACCGCCAGCACTTGAAACTTTATATTTTCTATAAATTGAACAACCGCGAACATTTTAAATTTGATAAATTTGGTTATTTATTTGTTATTGCGCTGCTGACCCGGAACCCAACTTCGATTGCGTGGCGTATTTTGTTTTGGTGGCTTGAAACTTTGCATAGCGTGATGCCAGTTTTGTTTGCATTAATTAACTTTTAGTTCATTATTCAACATGGGTAAGTATTTTTGCAGCAATTCACCAAATTGTCTGACATAAAAATAAAGAAAATTAGTATTTAAAAGTAGTCGAGTAGTAAATATTCAAAAAGAGTCGAGTAGCCAATATAGCGGAATAAAGATTTGGAAATATTCCACAAACGTTAGAATTTTCATAATTTATTCGATTTTTTTAGTTGCACTCTATTTCAATATATAAGTACTTCTGGGAGTCGGTAAAACGTTTAATGCCATCATATAGCCGCTCACATGACATCGCCCATTTGAACATTCATACGACTTTGGTGATAATATCGTCGTTAATATGTGAAACAAAAATCGGAAGTATATAAATTGAATACAACGTATGTGTTGGTTACCTGTTGAATGTCAAAGCGAAAAAATAACAACTCGTTTAATTTTCTAACTGGTGTTGTGAAGAGCAGACCTACCTCTCAATGCAACCATCTAAAGTTCAAATCCCAATCGAAGTATAAATATCTGATGAATTTCAAAATGAATATGAAAGCTATAATGTCAATGTTGTCTAAGGATGCTGCATCGCAATAATATATTTAATTAAATATATACATGCAGATTGAATCAACCGATTTTTATTGTTTATTTATAAATTATGACAATCTATAAGTCGTATATTATTGCAAAAAATCATTATAGAGTCGTTATTATAGAATAACATTGAAATCTTCACATCATTTAAATGTGTGGTATATCGTATGAATGAATATAATTAATCGTATGACTGTTTGAATAAAATCGGGAAACTCAACAACAATTTTACTTCTAACGTATAACACGACAAAGAATATCGCCGTAATCAACATGTATGCATGTATAGGTGTTAGTGTTAGTGCGAATTGTGCTGGCTGTGCTTTATTTCGCGCCTACGATTTTACAGTTTAATAAGTGTTTTCAACACGTGTTCGATTTTATTTGTTGACGAAGTGATATAATCCCATTGTTTGGTGTCGAACTGTTGATAGTATCGATCATTAATTGTATGTGCAGTACCATTTGCAGTCTCATCGTTTCACGATTGCTGTTGCTCACCTATTATCTTTTGGTAAATAATCGTCACCATTGTTATTGTTTTGAGTAAATTTCCGCCTCCGTTGAGCTGTTGTGGTTGTATTGCGTGTGCATACTTTAAGGCGATTACGCCGATAAACCACGTGTGTAACGATAAGTGAAAACAAAAATTGCGCCAAGTGCGATGAAGCGATTACTGGCATAGAATTTTGTCACATGCCGAGGATACTGCGGTGGCATGTTCCACATGACATGTTCAAATGTGTCACGGGCACTTCTAGGCTATTTCACGCCGCATCGCAACAACTTGTTTTGGATGTGCGATAAATGTGCTGAGCTATTTGCAAATTCACATCTCCGTTGTATTACTAAGGCGGTTGATGAAAAAACTCCGTTGGTGTCTCTCACTGAGGCAATCAGTAGCTTACATACGGAGATTAAGCTGTTGTCGCATAAGCCCGCACCGTGTTTGCAATCACCAGCGATAAGGCAATGGCCCCAAATCGGACAAACTCGAGCTGCCAAACGACCTCGTGGATCTGATTTGGAACAAAAGGCGTTCGAATGTCAATCTGGTTCCAAGCGTGTTGACCAGAATGCAGTGTCCGTTCCAATTACCGCTCAACCAGTGAATAAATTTTGGCTCTATTTGTCTCGAATAGGTCCTGATGTCACCAACGAGGAAATTTTGTCATTGATTCGAGCAAACCTTGATTTGACCCAGGACTCAGAGGTTATCAAACTGGTGGCCAAAGGGATACAAGCAACACGACATTCATCTCCTTCAAAATTGGTTTGGACCCTTCCCTGAAGACAAACGCGCTTGACCCTTCGACTTGGCCGGAAGGCATAATGTTCCGTGAGTTTGAGGAATATTCAACTCAAAAAGGAAAACGATTTGATGCTCCACGATATGACATTCAACCACCTGTTTTCACACCGGGACGCATCGAATTTAAAGTAATGGAAGCCCTCGAGCCCCCCATCGTAGTCGAGCCATTCCCGCCAGCGACCCAGTGGGGGTGGGGAAAGGGTCTTCCAAATCGCAACTACAGGCAAGTACGACTTTCCTATTAGCCCGACAAGACCTGATTCGCTCTCCGATTCCAGCTTATTTCAAGGAAGTTTGAAAACAGCACCTCAAGGAACAACTAGTGTTAGCCGAATGCCGAGACGCACCGAAAATTGCATTATGGAAGCCCTTGATCTCCCCGCCGTAGTCGAGCCATTTCCGCCAGTGACCTGCAGCCGTCTCAATCCTACGTGTGGGTGTGGGGAAAGGGTCTTCCAGAACGCAAATTCAGGCGAGTACAATTCCGTTAATCCCCAGACAAGACCTGATCCGCCCTCCGATTCCAGCCTACTTTTGGTTCTGAACACCGTATGTCAGCGTTCATCATCCGGAAGCACAGCGACTGGTGAACCAAGGCGCCTGAATTCACGTAAGCTACGCATCTATTACCAGAACGTCCGTGGCCTGCGAACAAAGATCGATTCGTTCTTTCTAGCTACTGTTGGTTCGGAGTATGACGTAATAGTTCTAACGGAGACGTAGCTCGATGATAGCATTCTGTCAACGCAGTTGTTTGGAAGCTCATTCACGGTATTCAGGACAGACCGAAGCAGGTTAAATAGTCGAAAATTGCGTGGTGGAGGAGTTTTGATTGCCGTCTCCCATAAGCATTGTTGCTGAATTGATGCAGCGCCTGTTAGCGATGCCCTTGAGCAGTTTTGGGTAAAAGTTAAGTTCGAAAGAACATTTGCTAGTATCGGGGTGTTGTATTTGCCACCTGATCGTCGAGACGATGTAAACCTCATTCGGCAACATGTTGATTTCATTGGTTCCGTGCTATCGTTCTTAAAACCGAATGATATAGTTCGGGGACTATAACCATCCGGAGTTGCAATGGGTTATATCGGAGGACGGCTCCTCTCTTGACATCGACACAAGCAGATCACGGTTGACTACATCTGGTTGTGCACTGTATGATGCATTCTGTTTCCATGGTTTGACACAATTGAATGGCGTAGAGAATGTGAACTCCCGCATCCTGTATTTAATCCTTACCAACGAGGCAGCCTTGCCAAATTGCTGCGTAGGGAAGGCAGCAGATTCACTCGTTGCAATAGACCCGGCACATCCAGCCATTGACATTTTCCGTGTCCGATATCGTTCCATTATGCTTTGAGGTAGTTGAGGAAATCCATAGGTTTGATTTTCGACGGGTTGACTACAATGTGATTTTATATGAAGCATTATCATCGGTCGATTTGCAGTTTTTAGACTCACAACGGGATTTGGACGACGTTGTCTATATGTTCAACGCGGAGAAACGGCAAGTTGTTGAAGCACATGTCCCTCTTCAACGAACCCCAAGTAAGCCGGCTTGGGGTAATGGGCATCTCCAGAAACTGAAGCGTCACAGACGAGCTGCTCTCTGAAAATATTATCAACGCCGCTCGAACACGTCGAGAAATCGATTCGTGCTAGCTAGCAATGAATATAAGCGATATCCCTCTGCTTCCTATGCAGGCGCTATACAGATCGTACTTAAACAAGTTAGCGTAGGAATCCTAGGAAGTTTTGGTATTTTTGTCAAAACGTAAAGAAGATGGAATGCCAAGCTCTATAAAAAACATATTGTGGACTATTCTGCTAATACAGCCTCCTCCAAATGCGAGCTTGCCTTTGTCGAGCTCTTCAAAAGTGCGTTCTCTCCTAGAATCGCCACACCTGCAACACATCGATGCTACCTTACGTGACAATCCGCTAGATAGCTTTAACTTTGGAATGTTTGAGATTACTGCCGAACATGTTCGTGATGCTATTCGCCATTTAAAGCATTCTGCTTGTCCCGGACTTGACGGAATCCCGCCGACCTTGGTGAAAAACTGTTCGGACGGACTGTTGGAGCCTTTGGTCAAGCTGTTCAATCTTTCTTTGCAATATGGAACGTTCCCTGCTAGATGGAAAATCTCGAGTCTCACGCCGATTCACAAAAAAGGGGACAAATGCAACATGTGCAAATTACCGCGAAATAACGTCGTAAAGTTCCTTGCTCTAAAATATTTGAGGTAGTTGTGAAAAACGCACTCTTCGCATACTGTAAGAATTGCATATCTTGTGACCAGCATGGTTTCTCGCCCGAAAAGATCTGTCGCAACTAATTTAACCCAGTTTGCTTCCCTATGTATTCGCTCGCTGGACGCTGGCCTGTAAGTGGATGCTGTGTATACTGACTTTAAAGCCGCCTTTGATCGTGTGAACCATGATATTCTTCTTCACTAAGCTAGAAAAAATGGGAGTATCTGAAGACTTTGCGAGATGGTTCAAATCATATCTTACTGACAGATCTGTGTGTCGTTTGGATTGGGACATTCGCAGTCCGAACCTTTCACTGCATGCTCTGGTGTGCCACAAGGAAGCAACCTTGGACTGATATTGTTGCAACGACGTTGCAACTATTCTGCCACCTGACACGCGGCTCTTCTTTGCGGGCGACGTGAAAATATTCATGATAATATCATGTCTCGAGGATTGCCAGAAGTTGCGGCATTTGCTGGATTTATTTGACGATTGGAGCAACCGAAACCGAAGGTTATGTAAAAACCTTGTGCGTTGCTAAATCGTTTCCCATATCATTACGTTTTGTAGAAAAACTTCAACCAATCAACTTTCGCTACAGTTTGTCTGGCCAAACCCTTGAACGCGTCTGCAAAGTCAAAGATTTGGGCGTAATACTGGACAGCGGACTTACGTTTCGGATGGATTACGAGGATGTAATTTCTAGGGTGAACAAGCACCTGGGGTTCATCTTCAAAATCGCCGACGGATTTCGAGACCCGATGTGCGTGAAATCTCTGTACTGCGCACTAAAACGTTCGATCCTGGAATCCGCTGTAGTTGTCTGGTGCCCGTATAGCAGTATTTGGATTGACCGCATAGAGGCAGCTCAAAAAAAATTCGTTCGTCGGGCCTTGGGGTGTCTTCCCTGGCGTGACGCGGTAAACTTGCCACCTTATAAGCCCCGTTGCAGGTTTCTGGGAATTGAAACATTGGATAAAAAGGCGTTTTTATGCTCAAATATCTTTTGTGGCAAAGGTGCTGACTAATGAAATCGATTCTCCTGCCATTCTTTCGGATCTCAGCCTGTATGCACCAGTAAGGCATCTCAGAAGACGTAACTTTCTTCATCTTGAGTCGAGAAATAGTCGCTATGGACAACACAATCCGGTAAGGTTTATGTCGTCACGATTTAACGAGGTTGCTGAGCTATTCGACTTCAACAAGTCTACCAGCGAATTTCTTCATCGCCAAAGAAACGTGTTACGTAAAGTCGAAGTTTTATGTTGTTTTAGTTAATTTTATTCATTAAGACCCCAATTGGTCAGATGAATGTTTACAAATATACAAATATATGGCCTCCAAGTTTGTACGTATATAGTTTTGTAGTACAATATATACGGCTTCTTTGGCGGTATATAATAATGTGTTATTTACTTGAAAAGAAATATAGCAATAAAAATGTTAGCTAGGTTGATAAAATCATATAGAAAATAAAAAATTTAAGCAAAAAAGTAAACATTCAGATAGTTTTAAAAATGAAGCATATTTCTTCTGTAAAAAATAATTGTAGCTTTTGATTATTTCAATGTATCACTTTCAGAGCAAACAGAGATTAAAAAAAGCAATGAAGACAAATGTTCTGAAACACTCCGCTGATGCGAGTAAGAGCGTTTGTTATTCTTTAATACGCTACTATAATTGCGGTACGGTAAGTTTTTATTAGAAATAATAGGAACAATACGCTTTTAACGAACCACAACTATACAAGAGCTAATCCTACGATGAAATAAGAACAATTATACAGTGATGGACAGTACAATAAGACAAAAGCTAGATTTTCATACAAAGTGGTCAAATTGGGGGGCTTGTCTACCATTTTCCGTGAAACAATTGAGCTGAAATTTCGGCTGTGGTCCAGAAGTAGCCTAAATTTGCATCTGCATGAAATCCATAACTTTACATTCAGCATTTTAAAATTTACAGACACCGCATACGACAAAACAATAAGACAACCTTTTGACTTCCATGAATGATGCTCAAATTTGAGGATCTGAATTTCGAGTTTTGATGTACGGGTCATTTTCAAAACAGTACACTACAGATCGTAATTCAAACTCATCAACATGGCCTTATCTATGGAAATAAAAAGGTGGTCTTCTTGTTTTGTCGTAGATCGTGCCTGAAGAGGTAAATGAAAAATTATGAATTAATTACAGAAGAAAATTCATGTTGTGTTTAGGCTGTTGCCAAAATTTCAGTTCAATTGCTTCAAAAAAGCTCAAAAACGAGCCTTCAAACATGACCACTTTGTATGAAAATTGGGTTTTGGTCTTATTGTATTGTCCGTCACTGTATGTACTCTCACAAGCGACAATATTGTGTATAAAACCTTACTGAAATCTCTTACATCCTTTATGACATAGTTATCATGTGAACAAATCAACTAATCGTAGAATATACTACTTACTGTTCCTATCGCAAGTATAAATAAGAACAACGCAGAGGGGCCTAAGTGCTTAAATGGTTGCATCACGTATCCATTTGTTCTGCTTCATTACAAGCGTGCACCCGTCAGCAATAAAAGCGCAATCATGAAAATCAAAACATATTTTTATTTATCCTTTCACGCTGTGATCAATTCAAAATAATTCGCTGTTTTATTCCGGATAGCTCATCCTACCAACACGACAAATAATTAATTTCACGGATTAGGTTTTTATAAATGACTAGTCTATTAGATCGAATCAATTACATGCAGGCGTACACGAGGCAAAACAACAATGTTAATAGAAGCAAGAAGGGATCATCCCTTCTATTTTTGATAAATAACTATCCACCCTACGAAGGTGATTCGGGACAATTTTAGCACTTGTCATATTGTGTATCAAAAGTATTTGAATAGAGATGGCTAGAGGTTACAATAAATAAAAAAGTGATAAGTATTTTTCATAAATTTTGATCACTTTAGAAATAAAATCTTGCTTAAATGCAAAGTTGAAAGGCTTGATGAGACGAAACCGATCAGGAGATTTAACTTGTTGATCAGAGTCAGACAACATCCCTATTAAAACAGAAGGCTAAAAGAATGAACTGACAATTTATAATGATTCTTGTTTATTATCTACCAATTTGAAATCACTTGAGGAATCAGAAGCAGCAAGAGTTTTCTCTTGCTGCTTCTGATTCCTCTATTCTCTAGCACCCATCTCTCGTCTGTATAACTTCACTTGTGTTTGCTAATGCAGAATGGCTTCTGCTCTTCACGCATGTTCGTTGAAGCTGGTGGCAAATACCTCCTGCCAACACGATGAGTTTCTATTATCCCTTTTTATAATTTTGCGCAATTGCTCTTGGACAATTTCCAACGCTTGATACGAGTCAAGTGGGTAAAACAAGGGCCGGAAAATCACAGGGATGATTCCATGTTTAATTTTTTATAAGGGTCTGAGTAGCGAAAACCTGCCTTATGCTTGGTGAGATTATAGAGGCGTAATATCTTGTTTTCATAATTTGGAAAACTGTTTACAGAGGGTAAATCGGGGTGGGAATTCCTTAGCATTGAGACAACGTTTATGTGCCTTATTTTGCTTATTATTAGGGTAGCATGTTTGTAAACACGAGAAGTAGATGATGGTTTTTGTTTTGTAAAGTCTATGCTCGATATATGTTGAGAGTAAACGCGTTAGGTTTCTTATAGCGAATGGATATTCCATAAAAAAAAAATCTCGGAATTGAATGTTTCGAACCTACCACAACTCATAGAGCATTTATCTTTAATGTTTTTTTTCCAATTCTCCGTAAAACCTAAATAAATATACATGTTGTTTGGTTCCTTATTAAACATATTTTAAGAGGTGATAGAGTATCAAATTTGATGGAAAAAATCGTTCTACGCATAGGTTCAAACCTCAAAGCTTGCTGAGTAATTGAACTATTATTGTTTTGATGCATGTTGCCCGAATAAAAAGTACATAACACATACAATAAAACTTAATATTACAATGCTATAAGAGAAACAATAAGGTATAGCCTGTAAAATCTACAATAAAAGTACAATTTAATTTATGGCTTGATAACACAATACAATAGAATACGGAAGTTTTTAGGTTCTTTTATCTATTTAACTTTTCTCCTTGCAGTTTCTCCAAAACACTATCATTTGTTTTTCTACCCAAGTAACCAATAAGCAGTTCCAAAGCGTCTTTACGGTAGCCTTAAATGCAACATAAATGCCACTTTTGGCCCAATATATTGCTGTTTCACTGCAATGCTATTATTTGCCATGGTATTTTTATTACAGGCTACAAGCATTTAAATAGAATTTGAAATCCAACTTTACAACAGATAGTACACTCAGTAGCAAAAAAAAGCCGAGCAAAATTTTGCTTCCATAAACCGTCATATTCAACCTTCTGTAACTTTGTCAATTATCAATATTTTTGGCGGAATTTTTGACAGAACTATAATTAATGTATTGACCTTATGTGACCAAAATTTCATGTTAATAAAGTTTACAAATCTGAAGTTTTAATAACATATGTCAAAAAAGTAGTTTTTGAACATACCAATTTAAAAAATACGTACTTTTGTGAAAAATGTTATCAAAACTTCAAATTTATAAATCTTATCAACATGAAATTTTGGTCACATAAGGTCAATACATTAATTATAATTCTGTCAAAAATTCAAACAAAAATATTGATAATTGACAAAGTAACATAAGGTTTAAAATGACGGTTTATGGAAGCAAAATTTTGCTCGGCGTTTTTTTTTTGCTACTGAGTGTATTCAAGATGCTGATATAATGCTAATATAATGCTTGTAACATCTGAAATTTTGATTTAGGGTTGATTTACTACATATGCCAATACTTATGGGTTACCTGGGTACTGTGGATTTTTTTCATGCGTGAAATATTTCATTGGAATTTTCTTGAATTACATCGGTTTTTACACAGTTTGTTGGTATAACTTTATTTGTAACTTTGTTTAGTGCTTTAATCGTGCGGTTATGATGCCCTGGTTTTCAGTGAAACTTGGCTTCGTGCGGATATTCAGGATTGTGAGCTATCGTCGGATTACCCAATATTCCGTTGTGACCGTAGTCAATCTACCAGTGTACTGTTCAGAGGTGGTGGTGTACTACTTAATTGCTGTCAATTATAGGCATTCATGCACGTCGGTCTCGCTTGAAAATTGCGATCATTTGGAGCAAGTAGCTGTGTAGCAGTTGCATAAATCTGCTACACCGCTCGCTAGTCATTACTGGAATCTACCTCCGTCCTCTCTCCAGCGCATATTTATACACGTCTCACACTAACGCGCTGCAGACAACCAGATAACAACCTCCAATATCTGAATTGGACCTTTGTTGATGATATTTACCATCAAATTAATCCACCGAGCAGGAACTGACTCTGACGGAACCGATGCTCACCAACGGACTAGTCCAAATCAATTCACTTTCAAATCAAAATGGAAGACTTTTAGATCTGGCCTTTATTACTAAACCAGAAGCTGCCACTCTACTTGAGCCTCCGATTCTACTGCTGAACATTGATCATAATCACAGACCATTCATCTTAAAACTAGACGCCCACTGTAGTTCACCAATGATTTCGGAGTGTGACTCAAATCCATCTGATTTGAATTCTAGGCTTCACGACTTCGTCTCCTTGAATAACGAACTGTCTACCAAGAATTGGTAACATAATCTGGAGGGTGATTCCGTCGATGCTACTGCTGACCAGTTCTATGACAAGCTGTACGAAACATTATATGCACGATTATATTTAACTACGACGACGTGTTAGGAGACTGACTTCAGCGCAACCATCGTGAAACCCAGAGCTATGAAATTTAGGGAACCCCGACTAGAAGAGCATAACAGAAAAAGTATTAAATTATTACATGTTGATTTATATTTAACTCATTATAATAGATTTTTTTTCAGACTGTTACTTAATTATATCTAATTATGTTTTAATATTTTTTTAAATATAAAGCAACAAAATTATATCTGTTTAAGATTTTTATTTATTAACAAATTTAAAACAAAATTAGTTACATTTTTGAAGTAGTGATTTTTGACCATTACAGTATTTTTAATGTATTCTTTTTGGTATTGATCTTCTACCGGGTTATATTGGAACATATCAATCATTCTTGAGTTTTAAGTACACTTGCACTTAGAAGCATTATATGTTTCATATACTTGGATGGGAGCAAGTCGTTGAAACAAGGGTAAATACAGTGAAAAAGTATTGTTTCCCATTCACTGGCCTTGAATTTGGAATATTGAGCTATACTCCTTATCCGTCTTGGGAAACTGCTTGGTAATCGAACACTCTGTAGCCTCTGTTCTATCAACTTTTTGTTATTTCCAATGTAGTATGATTGTGATTTATTCTCAGCGTCACCTTCAACAAACAGATGCCATATAAGCTTCATGAGGCCCAAATTAACCAAATGCATATAATCTGGGGGCAACCCTTTGATAACGTCAAAATCCGGAATGCCAGTTAAAACGCTTAAGCCTTTTATTCCTAGAATAGTTTCCTTTGTCTTTGAATCATGAACTTGCAGCATAAGTTTTCAGGTGAGTTTGTCATCTCAATGCTTGGATTGTTGATAAGGGTATCGGATTTGATCGTTGATTACTTTTCCAGGATGAAGACATATAGTACACGGTGTTCAATAAGTTCGAATACAAGTTTTCATCATTGCGTAGGTATGCGCCATGTACATATTCTGCATTGGTATTGGTGTCAGCTTTAGCTTCATTCATACGCTACCGAATGTGCGCGGTGTTGACATTCTGTTAGTTGTTGTTTGTTTGTTACGCGCGATGAAAGAGTATCGGGACTTCGTAATTAAGCGTTTTTTGAACGGTGAGCGACCCGGCGATATATTCCGGCTGCTGAAATTGCATGGGGTCAAGCGGAACTTTGTCTACACGACCATCAGGCGATACCGGGAGACGTCCTCGACCAATGACCGTGCGAGATCCGGTCGGCCGCGTTCAGCGAGGACGCCACGGGTCATCAAGATCGTGAGGGAGCGAATTCGGCGCAAAAAGAACCGCTCAATCCGGAAAACGGCTGCAGATCTCAACGTTTCCATTGGAACCGCTCACACCATACTCACCAAGGACCTTGGTTTCAGGCCTTACAAAAAACGTAAGGTCCATGGCGTTTCGGAGGCTACCAGCAAAAAGCGGTTGGATCGAGCTAAGAGGATCCTCTCTCGGCACGCTGGTCAGGAGTTTGTTTTTTCGGACGAGAAACTGTTCGTGCTGCAGCAGCCGCACAATGTGCAAAATGACCGGGTGTGGGCGCCATCGAGGGACAGCATTCCTGAATGCAATATAAACATCCCTCGGTTCCAAAGTGCCGCGTCGGTGATGGTTTGGGGGGCAGTATGCAAACGTGGTAAGCTACCCTTGGTGTTTATTGAAAAAAACGTCAAAATCAACGCGGCGTACTACAAAACTGAGGTTTTGGAAAAGGTTGTTGCCCCCAGTCTCCGAAGCCTCTACGGCGATGAGCACTACGTGTTCCAGCAGGACGGTGCACCAGCCCATACGGCAAATGTGGTTCAAGCCTGGTGTCGGGACAATTTAACCGACTTTCTGGACAAAACTTTGTGGCCTCCCAGCTCCCCGGACTTGAATCCTCTCGACTTTTTTGTTTGGTCCTATATGATGGCGAAGCTGAACGAATACAAGGTCAGCACTTTGGATCATTTCAAGACGGTAATTCTCAAAATCTGGGACGAAATGCCCATGCAGTCCGTGCGTGCCGCCTGCGACGCGTTCGAGAAACGTTTGAAGCTCGTTAAGGAGTACAAAGGGGGGGTCATTCCAAGAGAAATGTTGTAAACGTTCCTTGTAAACATAGCTTTCAATAACATAAATCCAAAAAATAAAAAAACATGTTTTCATTTTTTTAACAAATTTTGAAAGTGTATCCGAACTTATTGAACACCGTGTACATCCAAATTTCCCGTTAAACTGCTTTGAACAGAAAACTTCGCATTTGCCTACTGAGTCCAAACAATTTTGAAAAACTAATATTTTATATTGTCCGGATCCAATTTTGATACCTTCACGAAGTCTTTGGGTTTGTTGAATGAATTTTTTTATGGAATAGTGCCATATTTGGTTTTCCTGTGTTAAACCGTTGGAAGTCGTTGGGTTTGTTGAATGAAATGTTTATGGAATAGTGCCATATTTGGTTTACCTGTGTTAAACCACAGGGCACCAATTAAGAGGTTGTTTTGATCGAATCTCAATCGTGGAGGCAAATTGTTGATTGTAACAAATAAAGAGTAGAGTGGTTTTTTGGTTGAGCTTCTATATGCTGCAGCACTGTCTTCATTTAGAGAAAGTGTAATTAATTTGCTATCTTCGCGTGACATAGTTGCCTGTGCTACAAGTCCTCTATTAAGGTCACAAATATCGTTATCAATAACATGTTTTTCGTATTTTTTTATCTGTTTTGAATATTTCAAAATGGTTTCGCGAATTTGCTGCTCTAGCGAGAAAACTATAAAGAAATCTTTTTTCTTCGCATTACAATTTGCTGCAGGGCACACAATTTCTGCACTGGGTGTACCATTATACCTGAAAAGTATTGATGGTGATATTAATGATATTGATCAATATGGAAAAATATTTATTTGAATCATACCCAAATTGACAGTTATGGCAGTAATAAACACGTTCTATTTCATAATCATTCGAAAACATCTGTTTAATTGTTTCAAAGGTCTCTGGAAATGTGTTATCAGAGGAGACCACGTTGAACATGCGAAATAAATTCTCTACACCTTGCTGTGGTAGCTTATACTTAATGTAGAAATTGAGTATCATAAGTAACACATCGTTTACTAGAATGTCTTTCTTGAATTTGGTAAATTTATTACAGATGTGCTCCTGAAATAAAAATGAAAATGTTTGTAAGCCTGCATTTATTAACGTATGTTTTTTTTCTGAGCTTGATGAATCAAGACAGGTGGTATTTATTACTATGCTGAACCAGAAATAAAATCAAAATTTCACTAAAGTGTCTTGTCGTGATTCATCCCCAATGTTCCAGCCAAACCCTTTTTTCTTGTCTCTCGCAGGTTTGCGCCTGTCCGTGCTAGTGATTCAAGTAACATTGAAGTATACTTGGCACACAACCCTGCGTGATGGCAGGAAAAAAAATCTTTTTTTTCAATGCCAAAATCTTATCGGCTCAAAAGTCCCTTCACCATTCTGGTAGCTCAAATCGTTAGAGAGAATATCTGATTCATCAATTATATTTGCGAAACTGTCATGCACAGATTGTGAATCTGATTCATTTGTGTCAAACCAAACCAAACGTTTTCATATACTGCTGAGTAGGAACTATCAGATCCGGATGAATTATTAACTGGATCACTGCCTTTAGCATTTTCAGAAGAGCTATCTGAAAGTATAGAAGTTGTGCACAAAGGTTCAAAGTGGCCAAATATCACGATGTTATACCTGATTGCGGATTTCTGCAGAATGTTGGAACAACTTCATCATTTCTTACAGGATTAGGAATACCAGCCGTATTTTCCTGGGACGGTTTTGTTTTTATTTGCTATAATAGGTTAAAATAGTATAGTAAGATTACCTTCTTAGTATAAGAAAGTCACCTACTTTTCTGGCATAATATTGGTTATATCAAGGGTCCATTAGCCAATAGTGATTAGGTCTCCGTTTTTCAGCCATTTTTATTAGAAGCTGTGGAACTCTGGTCTCTCTTCAATTGTCGAATATTAGAAGCTGATATAATCGGCAAATTAATTATTTCAAAGCTAGAGCAAAACAAAACTTAAAATGGAACTTATCCAACTTGGGTGCCAACTTTTTAAAAGCGCGAATACACTTTTGTGATCCTAGTTGCTTTCGGAGTCTATTTCTTTTCTCCTACATGTAAACTCTCAACACATTCAAGTAACTTTATGTTTCCTCTATCAGTTGGTATCGGTAATTTTGCATAAGCGAAGTTTTGTTTTTATTTTTGAAATTGTTGATTGTTGTTCATGAAAGAAACTATGCTCTAATCAAAAGTTGTCGCTGAACAGATACGGGAACAGCATATAAATTGACTTATATAGACCATTCTATGAGATGACAGGAGACAGGCAATTTTGGTCAGTTTGATGATATTGATGTTGGTTTTACAGCAGTTGGGCAATTGCTTCGTGTCAAATTTCATACATAAATGTAAAAATCTGTTGATCAGAAACGTCTCGTGAAATTGAGCACGAAATGCTCTATTGTTGATGCGATAGAAACCTGGAAAATTGTGCTGGTGGAAATCTGTTTAACTCTTTCTGATAGTTGTACATAATGTCGGGAGTAGTGAGCTGTTTTGTTCTATTCAGCGGGTTACTTCTGATGCAATGTTCAACATTTGAATCAAGAGTAAATTCAATTTTCGCTATCCCCATTTTCTGGTTTTCTCTCGTAACCACAATATGTCAAATGCAAATTTGTTTGGATAGCAAAGTTGCCATTCCAGATGATTTATTTCAAAATCATTATTTATGTCAATCACAAAAGCTCACACTTTTGCGTGCCAGCGGGCAACTGACGTGCAGCCGCCAAGCAGGTTGGAAACCTGAACGTATTAATATTAAAACCATAGCTTTTCGGTTTTGTGTATTTTATACTGCCGTGAATCGTCAAATTCATCTGTTGAAAAAAGGTTAAAAAAAACACAATTGTTCCCCCCATTCCCTAATAAAAACCAGGACCCCCATGGGGTTTCGCAAATGACGTAGGACTATTAGCATGTTAATGAATTTTATTATTATCTTTTTCGTAAAGCGCCTCACCCCCCGCCCCCACACACACCACCCGCTGCCAAAACCCCTTACCTCTCCCCACAAAAGGGTCCCCAACCCCACACACAAAATGATCCCCAAATCCATTTCCCCCATCCCCCAATTTCCGGTAAAAAACCTATAAACCTCCCTTCCCTTTTCCTCTTTTTTATTTCCTCCCTCCCCAAATGCCCGCACCTTGGCCTTAACCCCGGCCATAAGATTCTGCACAACCTGTTAATCAACCGTTTTTTGCATGTAAACCCATACTTTCTTCAGTTCCTCGACTGTCTTCACTACCTTAGGTCGTTTAAGAAGGTGCTGCTTCATAATCGCCCAGTACTTCTCGATGGGGCGGAGCTCCGGAGTGTTGGGAGGGTTGAACATTTTCGGCACGAAATGGACCTTATTGTCCGCATACCACTTCAGCACGTCCTTGGAGTAGTGGCATGAGGCCAAATCCGGCCAGAAGATTGTTGGGACGTTGTGGGCCTTCAGGAGAGGAAGCAGCCGCTTTTGGAGGCACTCTTTTATGTACACCTGTCCGTTCATCGTGTCCTGGGTCACGAAAGGTGCACTCCGCTTCCCGCACGTGCAGATGGCTTGCCAAACCAGGAATTTCTTCGCAAATTTGGACATCTTCTGAGTGCGGACATGCTCCGGAACGCTGAACTTATCCTTGGCCGTGAAAAACAGGTTGCCGGGGATCTGTTTGAAGTCGGCCTTCACATATGTTTCGTCGTCCATGATGCAGCATTCAACTTTCGTCAGCATGTTGAGGTACAACTTCCTGGCACGGGTTTTGGCGGACTTGTTCTGCTTCTCGCAGCGATTAGGGGCCTTTTGTACCTTGAACGTTCGAAGCCCAGCCTTAGTTTTGGCCTTCTGGACAAAACTTCGGCTTAGGTGCAGCTTCTTAGCCACATCCCGAACGGAGGCGATCGGATTTCGGTTGAAGGCCCCAACTACGCGGTTGTGATTTTTGGTTTTGTACGGAATGCTTTTTCCTTCACTTCTGGGCTTCCGATCGGTGGTCAACCGTTCCTCGAACCACTTAATCACTTGCGACACCGTGGAATTCGCGATTCCCAACGTTTTAGCGATGGAACGATGCGAGAGATCCTTGTTCTCGTGATGAATGCGCAAGATTTTATCACGCACGAGCTGTTCTTTCGACTCCATTTCCGCGAGTTTTGATCACAGGACTTTAAAACTTGTAGGATGTAAATAATGCACTATGAACTAAATCCACCCAAATTTTCATTAAATTCTACCCAACGGTTAAAAAGTTAAAGCAATTTCATAGTGTGGCAATTTCATCGTGGACACCCTTTACATTAGTTTCGTTCGTTTCGTAGAGCAACTTTGAAAAGTAGGTGCTGTTCTAATGGGACGTTGGATCGGCATAGATAAGTAAGTATGTGTGAAAATTCTATTGTACACTCTGTAGAAAGCTTTGGTGGCCCTGAAAAGGGCCGTGTAGTTTAAATGATGAACGGACACGGTCGTATTTGCTACGATGGTTGAGAGGGTCCTGATCTTTATGGCATGAAAGATAGTTGAGGACCTGTTCGAAATATGAATTTTATATACAAGTACATACAAGATTTCTTTAAAGAATATGCAACTGTTTACAAATCATTGTGTTAATTGGTCATCAATTTAAACGGGCATTTTTTTGCAGAAATTCAAGAAACACTAAATAACTTCTCCAAATATTTGAAAGTCGACTTTAAACTCATGCTATTATTTAAAATAGCTTAAAGAATTATTTGCTCCGATTGCTGCTCTGATACTTTGCAGCCATATTCTGCGACATTTCACTTTATTTTTCAAACACTTTCTCTAAAATATTTGATTCCTATTGCAAGATAGGGACTCTATCCAACGCACTAAAACGAACAGAAACACTTTCAAGCATTGATTGGATTTTGAAGAGAACATTACCAACATTGAACAACTTGTTATAATAAAATTATGCCTGTAATAGGGAAATCATAACATGCCAGCAACCAGCGGGCTGCCTTGGCAAAAGGCAAATAATTTTAAACGACCCTGAGTTATTTTTTATACCGAAACATGATTTTAAGAAATATTTGGTATTTATCGAACAGAAATTGTGCAAAATTTAGGATCGGCCAGGATTTACGAATTAGGTAGGTGTCATGCAGATACAATTAATAGTTATTGAAATTCTGTCGAAATTTGGGAACCAGGGCGCTAAACACAGATGGTTCTACCCCGAAAAAAGCCGTTCTGCCTGTATAGACAAAGTGATTGCGGATTTTTAACACTCAACGTTGCGTCTTATTTACATCATCTACATATATATCGATATCATCTTCAAACATATCAATATCATCATCAAATACATTTATATCATCTACATATATATCGATATAATCTACAAATATATCAATCTCATGACCATATACAGCTATATATTTATCTTTATCATCTACATGTATTTCACAATCAGCTATGTACATATATATCTAAACATATACATGTAAATCATATCGTGAAATGACTACCAACTGGATCATACATGTTTCCCTTCAAATTTGATAAATTTGCCACGAGCTTGGCATAGCAAACGACTGCTTTAAAAATGGCGATGAAGCCAGCCACTCGCCAGCGACAGTCGCTGAGCCATCATTCTGGCTGGTTGCTCGCCCGTGTACCCTCCTGCAGGGTTCTTGCAGCCGCCAGCTGCCAGAACAGTACTGGCCCGTTGCCGCTCTGCACAGCTCCATGGCTGCCGAGCGAATGAAGAAAATTTGAAGGTGTCCCCCTTTTATATCGTGCACTATTGCATGTGAGACGTTCCTTTCTTAAATTTGAAGTCTTTGATAGGCAAGTACTGTGCATTTAGTAAATTTACTCTGAAAAATCGACATTATAAGACATAACCTTATATTTGCGTTAATTTCAATAGTTGAATGTTAAGAATCAGTAGTTTTAAATATTGAAATCGAAGCGCAGAAACTGTCCCGACCGGTTGGTGCAAACATTTTGGAAATCAATCGTGGAATGACATAGTTATTAACGTTCAAAACCTATATAATTTTCGTGACGCTCCAAATTTTCGCAATTCGAACGTGTACCCCAGTATTGAAAACACAGACGTAGTCCTTCGTCAAAAAATAAATTTAATCTGTTATAGGATATAGCTGCCAACTTTTCCAATCACATCACAAGTTCTTCTACATCTTTAAATAATGTTTCAAAAAAATTAGATCAATCAAAAGCATATGCTTCATATGTTACATATGCTCATTCCTATGTTTCATGGTTAAAAAATCCTTTGTTTGACTCTTAAGCTGATGTCTAACGTCGATGACTTGGTATTTCTTCGAAAAAAAAAATACCAATTGATGCAAATTTTTCACATGAAGCTTGACGATCATTATAAAGAAATAACAAAAACTAAAGTTCCCTAAAATTAATAAAAGATGACAGCAATGTGCTGGCTACATAGAAGCTAAACAGTAAAAAAAAATAGAATATATTTATATGCTAACATTTCACTGTGAAAAATATTGATGCGAAAAGGCTACCGGAGCAAATTGTGTTGGGCTATAAACAGATAGCGGTTTTTGGTAAACTTTATACACTTGGTAAAATATCACGCATACCATAGGTGGCAGTACTACCAACTAACAAATATTTACATTGATTGTTTAATGAGTGTTCAAAGATTAACTTATGGCTTAATGTCTGCTTGTCTGTGATATAAAAATACAAAAATATTATATTTATTAATTAGAAGAAAAATCAATTTACCTTGCTTGCTCGAATTTGAATATAATAAAATAGATGGCAACCATGTATCATCATTGCTGTCATATGTCCACCGTGTCATTTTCAGTTAGCGTGCGTGTTGATTGTCTCATCGTGTCTCTTCAAGTTTCATGTGTTGGATTATATTCACTGAATAGTTAAAATGAGGAAATCGTCGAATAAATCTGCGACAAAGCAAGTCGCTACAGCAAAAGTGATCCAAAACGTTCGAAATGAGGCTAGTTCTAAAAATTTACCGTTTCTACTGGATCCTAAACAGGTTACTTGATGCTCCAATCTTACCTCAAATCTGATAATATCTAACCCAAGGAACTAAAGAACAATTATTAGCCAAGATAAGCGGAATACGGATAACGGTAAAAATAAGACAACCGCGATAGGTTCAGTTCAGTGTTTTCCCAACCGCCCGACGGTTAGATCAATTCCAAAAAAGAATGTTACACCAATAGCAGGAGCTCCGCCAGCTAAAAGATGCGTGATTCCCGTCCCATTGATTGATATGGATCCCGATGACAACAACCTCCAGCTAGATATGAAAACTAAGCTCCTTCAAGAGTGGGTTTCGGACAGCGATGATGACTCCGAAGACATGGAAGTTGATCTTCAGGAAGATGACGCTAAATTGAACGAATATGATTCCCTTGCAGATTATGTTTCATTTCCAAATGTATGATGTATGATGTTTTTTTTTTTTTTTTTTTTTTTTTTTTTTTTTAGACGGGATGGAAAATCTGCAACCGGACACCTGAAGAACTCAGGGTGTGGGGATGAGGGTGCCAACTCCTCGACCCACTAAAAACCCACCCGTGCCTTTAGCCCTGGACCCTCCCCGGAACCACCTTTCGGTATTACTTCGGGGAGGGGGCTATTGTGCTTGTTAAGCACCCACTATGTCTAACTACTTAGGGCTTTAGTAGTTAGGTGGTCCTTGCGACCTGCCTTTGGTCTTTTCGCCATTTTTGTTGGAGATCGAGGACGATCTGGGAGGCTGCTACGCATACCGCGTCCCAGACGTCCCGGTCTTGACACATCCTCTGGACCAAGTTATCCGGAGTCGTGTCGTGACCGCTTACGGCCATCATGCCGGATCACGCGCCGTCGAAGCGAGGACATGCGAAGAACACATGTTCCGCAGTTCCACTCCCGCGCACTCACTCATCGGAGACTATCCCATATTTATGCAGTATTGTCTAAAACAGCCGTGGCCAGACAATATCTGCGTTAAGTGGAAGTTCACTTCACCGTGTCGCCTACCGACCCACCCGGTTAATTCCGGGATTAGTCGGTGGGTCCACCGACCTTTGATGGAGTTGTTCCATTCCCTCTGCCACTTAACCATGGATGCGGCTCTAGTGGTCTTTCGGATACCTCTTGTTCTACGTTGCTCGAGGCACTCTACGTCCTCTTTTATGACAATGCCTATTGGCATCATCCCCGCTAGGACGCAGACCGCGTCGCGTGATACCGTTCGGTATGCACTCACCACTCTTAGGCACATAAGCCTGTGTGTACTCTCTAGCTTACTTGCGTAGCTCTTGGTACTCAAGGCGGTGATCCATGCCGGCCCGCCGTACCTTAGTATGGACAGGGCGACGCTAGCCAGGAGTTTTCGCTTACTCCCTTGCACCGCCGAGCTATTCGACATCATGCGGGATAATGCCGATATAGCCATAGAGGCTTTCTTGCAAGCGTAATCGACGTGACTGACAAAGGACAGCTTGTCGTCGATCATAACCCCAAGATACCTCAAGAACCTCCTCGATTCTATTGTGCAGTTACCTGCACTAATCGTCGCATGTTGCTCCGATTTCCGATAATTCACCACCGTGACCTCGGTCTTATGGTGGGCTAACTCCAATTGCCTGCAGCTCATCCATCTCTCCACAATGCCAATGGAGTGCGAGGCCGTTAACTCGACCTCCTCGATGGATTCACCACATATCTCCAGGGTGATGTCGTCTTCGAACCCGACTATCTTTACCCCGATCGGGAACTCAAGCCGCAGTACCTCGTCGTACATCGTGTTCCATAACACCGGACCCAGGATCGAACCTTGCGGGACGCCTGCGGTGATCTGCACACGTTTCTGGCCTGCCTCTGTATTATATACAAGTACGCGATTCTGGAAGTAGCTTCCGAGAATCTTGTACAGGTACCCAGGAACCTGAAGGCGTTGGAGCGCGTCGGCGATAGCCGCCCAACTGGTGCTATTGAACGCATTCCTCACGTCAAGGGTGACCACCGCACAGTATCGTACTCCTCGCCTCTTGCGCTGGATTCCCAACAAACATCGGTGTTGAATTAGAGCTTGTTCAAACAAATTTGGAGAAGCTATTCAGCTATTCTAGAAGAAACAGCTGAATAGCTTCTCCAAATTTGCTTGAACAAGCTCTAATTCAACACCGATGTTTGTTGGGTTGCCACCTCGGCCGCCTTGGTGACGGACAGGATGGCATCCACCGTCGACTTCCCTTTACGGAAGCCAAACTGGTTACTAGACAGACCGCCTATACCCTCCGTGTATGTTGTCAGTCTGTTGAGGATTACCCTCTCGAGCACCTTACCCGCTGTATCCAACAGACATATTGGTCTATATGCCGATGGATCTCCTGGTGGCTTCCCTGTCTTTGGTAGCAACACAAAGGTCTGAATTTTCCAGGCGTCCGGGAAGACGCCCTCGTCCAGACACGTTTGCATCACCACCCTGAACATTTCGGGATCCAGCAAGATAGCCGTCTTGATGGCCAGGTTCGGAATACCATCCGGTCCCGGCGCTTTGTTCACCTTTTGCGACTTTGCTATCGCAATGAGTTCATCATTCGTCACCGTCGCCTCGTCGCTGGCCCCCGTTGTGCCGTTGTCAATGCCCACGTGGTCACAGGTGTTCGGCTGAGCCGTCCACCCTTCCGTCGCTATGACAGCGTTAAGGTCTGGGATACTGGAACGCTGGTCATGGGACACGTCTACGGCGGCGGGGGGCCATGGACTTGGGTCGTGGCTCGGAAAGAGTCCCCCAACGATCACCTGCAGCAGCTCTGATGAACGCTCGGTTGGAGCCGCCGATCCTCTGATTTTGGCCATTACAACCCGGTAGGCGTCACCCCATGGATTCGTATTGGCCTTCTTACACAGACCCTCGAAGCAGGCTCGCTTGCTGGCCTTTATCTCCCTCTTTAGTGCGGCCTTCGCGGCGACTAGCGCCCCTCTACGCTCGATTCTATCGGCGTCTGACCGCACTCTTTGCACCCTCCGTCTTGCCTGGAAGCATGTTCTTCGGAGGTCGGCGATCGACTCCGTCCACCAATACACCGGCGATCTTCCATTCCTCGGTTTGACTTCCTTCGGCATGGTCGCATCGTACGCTCGTGTAAGTGTCATAACGAGTCTTTCGCCGCAAGGTTCCTGGGTTTCGCGTAAGTTTCGTTCCCTCTCAAGCGCCTCTTTAAAAATCCCTACATCAAAGTAGGGCGTCCTCCATCTGCGGGCGAATGGAGTGGATGCTCCTCCTTCCGCACGCTGCCTTGTATTGTGGACGATACAATAACGTACCGCCAAGTGGTCGCTATGGGTGTAGCCATCATCCACCCTCCAATTGCTAATTTGCCCAGGACTGCTAAATGTTATATCGATAATCGATAAGGCCTCCAGAAGAATCTGGCCCCTAGGGTTGGTAAGGCGGCTCCCCCACTCGAGCGCCCAAGCGTTGAAGTCCCCCGCTATTACCAACGGGTTCAGGCCAGTTAGCTCCGTTGTAATCCGATCGAGCATATTGGAAAACTGTTCGATCGGCCACCTTGGCGGTGCGTAACAGCTGCAGAAGAACACTCCATTCACTTTTACAACCACGAAGCCTTCGTTTGTGATGGACACAACCTCCTGAACCGGGTACTTGCCCGTCTTCCATAATGCCGCCATATTAGAGCTGTCCGCAAACCAGTTCCCGTTGCCGGATGGGATGCGGTATGGGTCAGAAATTATGGCGATATCCGATGCCGACTCGCTAACTGTCTGACACAGCAGTTGCCGTGCTGCCTCACAATGGTTCAGGTTTAGTTGGGTTACCTGCATTACGGTTGGCTCGTTGGTATACCCTTAGCGGCCGGGCACTCTTCAGCTTTCGATAAGATCAACCATCGCATTGCATTTGGAGGCAGCGTTTTATGTTGGTTCCATTCGTACCTAACAGAACGACATCTAAGCGTTAGGATTGATGACTGCACATCTGGTGAATTCCTTGTCACATCCGGTATTCCCCAAGGAAGTCATCTTGGGCCCCTTGTCTTCTTGTTGTACTTCAACGACGTGAATCTTTGTATGGAAGGCCCTAGGTTATCTTTTGCTGATGACTTGAAAATTTTCAATCAGGTCAAGTCCATCGAAGACGCATGGTTTCTTCAACACCAACTTGATAGTTTCGCTTCGTGGTGCAACACAAACAGGATGGTGCTGAATCCTACCAAGTGCTCCGCTGTTTCTTTCACAAGGAAGAAGAAACCGATAATGTTCGACTACCACCTCGAAGGCAGCATTATTAAACGTGAATCGTGCGTCAAGGATCTAGGAGTTTTTCTCGATGCCGGACTTACATACAAGGAAAATATCAGCTACATTGTTTCCAATGCAAACCGCAGTTTGGGATTCATCATGAGAATGGACTTTACGGATGTATATTGCTTAAAGAGCCTCTACTGTTTGCTGGTGCGATCCACGGTGGAGTATTGTTCAGCAGTATGGAACCCGTACTATCTTAATGGAGTTGATAGAAGGTTTGTGCGATTTGCTCTCCGTCGTTTACCATGGAATAATCCACGTGAGCTGCCTAGATACATACACTGCATGCAACTTATTGGTCTTAACACACTAAAAGTGAGGAAAGATCTATCACGCGTCATGTTGGTTCCCGATCTTTTCATGGCAAAAATTGACTGTCCGATGCTGCTTAACCAAATCAACATTCATGTTCGTTCTCGTGCACTTCGCAACAACATCTTTCTTCGAACACCATTCTTGTTGGTATACAACGAACATTCAATCGAGTGTCATCTGGGTTTGATTTCCACCTGCCTCGCCAAAGAATTAAAACTAATTTTTTGAATATTCTTAGGAACTATCATTAGGACCACATTGTGTCTGTTGATAATAACAAATAAATAAATAAATAAACCACCCACACTTGTGAGTGACCCCAACAGCATCCTTACCGTTGGTTTAAATAGATGCCAAAATTTAAATAAATTTAATGTGTGTTACTAGGGGGTCATACGGACTTCTAAAGTTAGAAGTCCGTATGACTTCTAAAGATTTTAGTTCCAACGGTAACATGTGCATCTATAGTTAAATATTTTATTCGCTGCGTCAGTTGAATTCAGCACACCGTTTACCAAAACGGATCCTGCTGCAAATTTAACCATTTTATCAAAAATCCCAGTGATTTCTCGTGGAAGTGCAGAGGATTTCTTGGTTTCCCTCAAAACGAGTATCACGTCAACATATTCCTGCCCATTCGCTAGTTAACCTGCATTCTGACGAGGCCGGCGCCGGTATTGTGTTAGTTTGAGATCACCAGTTTTTACACATTGAGGATGTATGCTAGTCCGCAAACATCATCAGTTGGCTATCTGTGTAATAACAGCTGATTAGGCAATAACGGAGTAGCATCCTCGGGTGGTCAATCATGCTCATGCTCAAAGTAGGAATCATCAGTGTTCTATCCTTTGAAGATATGTATTAGAATTAATATCGTAAAATAAAACAAGGCACTCAGTGCCCTAGGGGTAATCGCTTTTGCTAACTATTCTGTCTCCGTATCAATACTCGATTACAATCCAAACAATTTATTCGAAGAACAGTTTCTTGGAACAAAGCTAGCATTTGTTTTGTTGGCACTACATCGAAATTTTCTTGTTTACAACTTTGATGGAGACTGTATTTAAATCTAAAAATCAAATTAATAAGAATTTTGGATCAGAACCTCTCATTTCATGACACCCGGAAGGAGCGATGTCCAAATTACTTAAGACATATCCCTGTAGTATATTACTGCTATGAATATCTTCCGTGATGGAGTTGAGATAATTTTCTAATCTTGCGAAAAGTCACGTATTCGCAATGTGAAAATTGCTGTTCCGAGCAATAAAATAAATCGCAAATTTTCAAATGTGGTTCCAATTGCAACAGAAACCAGTGTACAACAATTTATGGACTACCTTAGAAAAAGCACCGAGGATGGATGTATGTACAATGTGCAACCACCACTCAGCCACCAAATTCGGGAGACGCGCTGTGTGTTGGTGGCCGGTCTCCCTGCCCAGCTTTTCCCGGTGGAGTGAACGAGGCCCACCGTGATCCGCGCGCGAAAGAGAGCGGAGTTTCGGGTGGTGTTTTGGCCGTAAAAAGAAGTAGCGTGCCGTGTGCAGCCCGATACATAGACTACCGAGTGCACGCTACCCCATTCAATCATTCGAATTACGACGCGGTTGGTAGTCGGAGATATTTTCCCGTTTTCGTTCGAGGCGTTTAGGACACAGCGAAAGTGAGTAGGTTGTGGTGGCTTCTTTCCTCTCCGGTGGTGTTGGAATTCCAGAAAGTTTTTCGCGATTCCAAAATCTGCCGACGACCGATCATCGAATCCCAGCCGGCGGCGTCAAGGCTCGATCAGTCTTCAAGGATCCCTCGTCTCGATAGCATCGGGTGCAGCTTTGCAGTGCAATTTCGCAGCTCTTGTGTGTGGTGTAGCAGTCAGTTTCTTGCCCTCGCAAAGAATCAATCGAACAAACCAACGCAGGTTGGAGTTCCTTTTTTTTTTTGTATATCATGAGGAGAAGAAACATTTGGCCGATTGGCGATACGCTGGAAGTGAGAACTATTCTTTTGGAAGAACGGAACAAACAGTTAAGTGGCTAGAGAACGAAAACAAAGTGACCATCAAAGACCCATTTCAAGGGGAGCAAATATTGACAAGTGAAAACTAAAACCAGTTCAAGGCGAAGTGTCAGAAGGAAACGAAACATTTGTGCGCTTTCTAGAAGAAAAGGAAATCTTTACACATTGTTTTTGAAAAAGAGAGATAGAGAGAGAGAGAGAGTGTGTCCAAAACGGTGCTATTTTTGAACGGTTGTGAAAAGTCATAAGGTGCTGAGCTGGAGGTGGAGACGCGTGGTTTCTCGATCGAAGCAAGCGGCTGTAAGGAGAGGATCGTGTGCAGTCTCGGTCATCAGGTGGCGATGGAATTCTGCTTCCAAAATTATGCAATCTCGAATTCGAAATGGTGAGAATGTGACGGTAAAGTTGGCAGCACCGACGAGTCAGAGTTGGCCAGGCGTAAATTAAAATTGATGCACCGGAGGAGAGCTATTTTTAGCGCCGCTGAGTCGGGTGAGGTGTGGACTTTTTTTTTGTCAAATGGGACGAGTGTGTGAAAACGAGGTGAAAATTTTAAATTTTGCTGAAATGCGTGGGTCTTAAAACATGTACGGCAAAGGAGGCCGTTGTGAACTGAAGCTGGTTGACAGCGGCAAAAGTTGTAGTGAGTCATACATGCCATTTGGATTTATCTGAAACGTTCGAGAACTGAGAGGAACTAGTAGAGTGTCCTGAAAATGTTCACTTATTGTAGCAAAATGTTGAGCTCTTCCAAAAATTTGTATATTTATCAGTTAGCAAAAAAGAGCTACAGATAGTTGTTATTTTTATAGAGTTTAAACATTTGCTCTTAGTTAGTCAATAATATGTAGTGTACTAATGACCTGACCCCATGTAATTGTTGCTTGCATAGCTTGTTTTGATTTTATGACATAATTACATACATTGTGTGCATAAGAGGCATAAATGATTGGATCTTTGGAAGTGACAAAATTGCAAGTGTTTCAATTTACATTAGCTAAAATGTGATTGTGTCGAAAACGATTAGATTGAATTTATCCAGACCAAAGTATGTTAGCCCGGATGGGTCATTTGGCAGCATTTTAATAAGAACATACGGATACAAAGCAGTACCGCACACTAGGTGAACTGAATCACTTAATCGGGAACTAGTTCACGAGTTTAGGTGAAAATCCTGAAAACGTGAACAAGTTCACGGTCCGGTTTTCATTTTTGAGAACGATTGTTTCAGTGTACTGGAGGGGGCTGGGTTCAATTCCCGATGTGGTCTTTTTCCTATAAAGCTTCTCGACTTCCTGGAAATTAATAATTAAATTTGTCACAAAAATAGACTAAGGCAAGATGTTACTGACATCGAAAGCTCTCAATTAATAACTGTTTAAGTGCATCGAGAACACTCAGTTTGATCACCAGCACTGAGATAATTGTTTTAAAATGCCGAGAAAGAAAGTATAGTTTGGACTTTTGATTTGATATTACCGAGTCAATACAATAAACAGTAAAAATCCTGAGAGTTCATCAGCCAACCCATGAATAAAGGATGCACAAAATTTAATTTAAAAGACATAATACTGAAAATAAACAGTAAAATTCCTTAAAATATTCAAATAACAAAGTAAATTATAGACAAACTACAAATATACGCAATACAAAATCAAACTGAAGTGTTTAATAGAAAGCGCATAATGTACCAATCTTAAAGATTGAATATTTCACAAATTTCAGCACATTTCTAAGAAATATTTGTTCTTAAATATTCAAAAAAAAATCATTCCGCATCCCTTGAAATATCCATTTGTTTCCTTTGTTAGCAACAAGCTTCGAGAAATGATGTATAAACCATAAATTATGTCCAAATGCATGTCAAACGAGAGCCTACAGAGCTGTTGGCGTTTTTGCCCCAACTTTTCGACTCCGATAAGACACTTTTTCAGCGGAACTGGCTCTTTTTTTTAGGAATGGTAGAGTCAATGTTGTGACGTAGAGATAAATTGAAATAGGCTGGTTCTAACTGGGTACCAAAATCCAAAAATGAAACAATTCATCATCTGAAAACATGATCTTAGAGAAATATACTTAATCCTAGCTTAATTTAATACATTTAGAGATCGTTCTTTGAAAGTATTTGTAGACAAGTTTTAAAAAAAAACATGACATCCTAATTGAAATCGTTTGCAAATTGAGTTCACGGGGTCATTGCGCAAGTAACAATTTTAGTATTATTCCAGCCTTCCCAAATCACAATTTTAGTTTTATTCCAGCCGTGTAGCACTCCTCACGGCTTTGTTGATAAAACTACATTCAAAACTGTTTTGTCTACCAAAACCTCCTCTATGCTTCTTTAAAGCCGAAATTTGTACAAAATGGTCCACTCTACAGAAGGTTGTGTAAACAAGTTAATGAAACCTTTATAATGCCATAAAGATTTTGAAAATGTTCTAGTGAAAGATGTTATGACCACTTGAGAACCTTCATAAAACCTATTGGCTGCCATGAAAACCAGCATACGGCCAAATGGCCACAGCTGTCTAACTTCACTGTGAAATCGAGGTTGGTTTTTGTTGTTCTGCTTTGTTCGATTCGCTGCTCTTCTGATTCATTTAGTAGTAAATAATATCTATGCAAAAAAGTTCTGTGTTTTGCGGGACATTTTGTTTAATAGCACAATATCTAAAACAAATTGAGTTGTTTTACAGCGTATCATACTCCCAATCATATGCGCATTTAATTTTATGGTGAGTATTGCCACGATAAGAGCTGAAAATTAATGCGCCTCGGAAATTATGCGAGTTCACAACAACAAAAACAAAATTAAAACAAATACATTCGATAAATTAATCATGAATTTCCTGAAAATTGATGGAATTCAATAAGGTTATCTAAAAGAATGTCAAAATTGGTTTCCGATCTCCGTTCATTTGCATTACATTAAAAATTTGGTGCATTTATTTTTCCACAATTATTTCTTATACTTCAATATGGCGACTGGAAAAAATCACAGTTTTGCCAAAAAGCCTATTTATCTTCGCAATGACTAGTATAAAACCAATTTGCCGTTTAATGCTTTTACTGGCGGCAAAATGGTTTTAAAATGTTTTTTAAACTGACCATAATAAGATAATATGAATGAGTCTTAAACCGGCAGTTCAAAACAACGCTTTACGAGTTCATAAAATCGAAATAAAACCTTTGATAGGAGTAAAAGGAATTTAAGAAAACAAGGTTTTAAGATCGTTGTAAACAAGCTGTGTAGGTTCTCATAAACATGACTAAAATATGAATCCTTTTAGCACCACTTGGTGCCATAGTAAAACCAGATTTATTTCTAATGGCTTTCATAAAACTTTAATAAAACCTAATAAAGCTGGATGGTGTTGGCGATGTTACTTGGCCCCCCCCCAACTCTTTTATCTTCCACCACCCCCCCCACCCCCCTTAAAACCCAAAATTTGAACAAAATGGTCCACTCTGTAGAAGGTTGTGTAAACAAGTTAATAAAACCTTTATAAGGCCATAAAGATTTTGAAAATGTTCTAGTGAAATATGTTATGACCACTTGAGAACCTTCATAAAACCTATTGACTGCCCTGAAAACCAGCATACGGCCAAATGGCTACAGCTGTCAAACTTCACTGTGATTAAGAAGTTGGTTTTTGTTGCTCTGCTTTGTTAGATTCTCTGCTCTTCTGATTCATGTAGCAGTAAATAATATCTAAGGAAAAAGTTCTAGTGTTGCGGGAAATTTTGTTTGATAGCAAAATATCCAAAATAAATTGAATTTTTTACAGAGTATCATGCTCCAAATCATATCCCGCCCCCTTACTACCTAAAGAGGAATCAACCAAATTGATTTTTTTTTTCTTTCCCCTTTCTTTTTTGTGTTCGATATTTTTTTCCCCTGTGCCTTTTTTTTATTCTCATCTCATTTTCCCTCAACGCCACAATTTTACCTTTCTCCTTCTGTGAGAGATACTTTCCTTTCGGCAAAGCTTCGAAACAACGTTTTTATCTACCAGAAATCAAAACAACTTCGACGAAAAGTTAGCTGTCTTAAAAGTACTGGACACCAAAATTCAATTTTTACGTTAGATGAGCTGTCAAAAAGGGCCATTTGAGAAGTGTTGCCGGGAAATCATTATTATTTGTCGATTTCTGGCTTTAGGTACACGGTAAGAATCAAAAACCCTTTAATGGGTAAAATTTCACCCATTTCCCCAAAAAGGGAGTCAACCCACTAAATGCGCAAACTCAATTTACGCATTTATGAGTATATGACATAAATGTCAGGAAATAAGTATTTTTTACCCATCTTTGAAAATAAAATTTTGTGGAAAAATGAGTAAAAAATACCCATTATCTGACATTTGCGCCATTTACTCAATAATGTGTGAATCGAGTTTATGAATACTCTCTTTTTTGTTAAATGGGTAAAATTTTGCTCATAAATGGGTTTTTGATTTCTAAGGAAAAAACACAAGCAACAATTTTATGAAACTTAAGCTTTATTTCTCATCATGAAGCCACACAATTAAAAAATAAATTGGACCAGATTCTTTGAGCTTTGAGCTCAACAACGTAACTATGGATGAAGGCATCTTAGCCGGACGCTGGACATTTCAGACCTGCAATATAAAGAATTATTCTAATACCACTTATTTATAACACCTACTCCTACTTACCCTGCAGCCTTTCGAGCGAGGGATTGTCCAGCTTATTATTGACTTCATCCATAGTGGGATTTGAAAAGACCTTCTGAACATCGGGGCGGAGGTCAATCCGAATAAAATCACTTGTGTGAAACTGATTAGAGGTAAGATTGATAGTGGATGGCAGGAGCAAAAAAAAAAAAGTTGAAATATTTTCAATACACATTTATGGGTAAAAAAATACCCATATTATTTTCAATAACAGTTTATCCAAATGGGTAATATTTTACCCATTTTCGTATTTTTTTATTCACCCATTTTTTGCCGGCTGCATACAGGTTAGAAAAATGGGTGAAATTTTACCCATTAATGGGTTTTCAATTCCTACCGTGTATGGAACAAAATATAAATAATACATTCAAGACTGATTTTATAGTAAATTTATGGGGTGTCTTAAATCTCCTTGACGTAGTGCAGTAACTATTGGAGTTGCCTGCAATCGGCTTCATTACCTACTACGAGATATATTTTCAAATCGTCTGCATAAACGAGTATAATACGAACAGCATTGGATCAAAGTTGCTACGCTGTGGTACACCAGAGCACGGAGAGAAAGGAGTAGACAATGTTGATCCAATTTTCACATTGAGTTGTCAGAATATCATGGTTCACAGTGTCGGTTATATCGGTGTAAAGGCATTTATATCGGTGTAAAGGCTGTCTAAAAGTAAAAAAAAAAAAAAAAAAAAAAAAAAAAAAAAAAAAAAAAACAAATCATAAACCAATAATAAAATCATCTTATCTCGTAATGGATTGACGTACAAATAAGTTCAATACATCAAAACAAAGGTAATTCACTGTACTTTATGGAAAAAAAATATCAATACAAATCATTTCTCTTCGATTCTAATGAAAATTCGCACTTTCTTCTTTATTCCTCCCATCAAACGCTGCACACCTCCGGAGTCAACTTCCTTGGCACATTTGTTCCACATTTTGGTCATCTGAGTCGCGTCCCGAGCCATTTTTCCACTTTTCTTAAGCTTCCGCTCCATTATTGCCCAAAATCTCTCGTGTTTTGGTGACGAAACTTTGCTTCAACGTTCTGTTTGGTTGCTTGCTGGCTCGAAAAGAACGAAATCCTGCTCGCAAACGAATTCTTCGAAAGGTACTGCGAGCAGCAGCGTATTTTTGTGCGATTTCATTATCTGATAGTCCAGGGTTTGCTCTGACGGTTCTCAACACCTTCTGGTTCAGCTTGCGGTCATACCACGCTCTTTCGCTCCCTGAATCGTTTGAGCACATCATACACGGTTGATTTGGCGATTTTCAACGTTTTTGCGATTTTTATTGCGGACCACGTTGGATTATCAACGTGGGTGTGCAGAATTTTTCTCTCCGTTCCATCTGGAATAACTTTTGACTCACTGCACGAATTCTTGCAGCGATCACTTTTCGTGCCGTTGCAACACAATAAGTGATTCCGGATTCTAGCTGTACAGAACTTTAATGGTTGCTTTACAGAACTTTTATTAAAGCTTCAAAGTTACAGCATGAGATGGTTACATTTCTCCAGTTTGAACGAAATCTCGAACCTTCCTCTTGATGGAGCCCATCAGCGCCCGCACAGTGGAAACGGACACGGAATCAGCGCATTTCTTCCATTTTGGCCACATTTGCTGAATGTCTTTAACTGTCCCGCCGCTTCGTCGAAGTCCCTGCTTTGAAATTGCCCAGTATTTTTCGAATGGTCGAAATTCCTCGCAATTCGGAGGATTCATTGCTTGGGGACAAAATCGATCTTGTTGGAAGGATACCACTCCAGAACCACCTTGGAGTAGTGGCATCTGGCCAAATTGGGCCAAAAGATGACTTTGCCCCTATGCTTGCGGCTGAACGGGAATACACGCTTTTGCAGGCATTCTTCGATGTAAACTTGGGATGTCATCGTCGAGGATGTGACGAGTGGTTAAGTTTTCAGGCCACAACTGCAAAACGCTTGCCAAATCATGGCCTTCTTCGCGAAGTTGTCAGCAAACACGAACTAGAATCTTCCCTGCACATACCCACGTCCAGTCGCAATGTTAACATTTTGACCGGGAAGCTGCTTAAAATCGAGTTTGACGTATGTTTCGTCATCGATCAAAGTGTAGCCCTTGTATTTCATCAAAACACGGTCGTACAAGAGCCGTGCACGCTTTTTTGGCTACGGAATGCTGCCTCATGTGCCGGTTCGGATGTTTACAGGCTTTGTAGCCAGTACAACCGGCAAGGATGTTCCACACCCTTTGAAAGTTGGCGTTGTACTTTCCGGCCACATCTGGGATCGAAAGACCGGGATTGGCTTTAACGCACCTCAACACTTTGCTGCGCAGTTCTCTGGTTGCAGTTTATTCGTAGGTCCGCTGATTCCTTTCCACACTCAGGGTTTCCTTGTAGGTTTTGAGCACTCGACAAAATGTTGTTTTTGGCATCTCCAGCACTTTAGCCAGCTTGGAACCGGACCAATCCGAATTTTTCGGGTGTTTTTGCACAATATTTTTTTCTATTTAACGTTATTTTTTAACGAGATTTGACTACTTCGATCAAACTTGCACCAGTTGTTCTCTATGGAATTGTAAACAAACAACTGTCAAATATTTTCAAACACTAGGGGCCTGCTAGCGGCGCGTGAGGGGCGTATCAATTTACTTTTAGTCAGCCTTTATTTCCATAACTGAAGCAATACGTAGCGCTCCATCTAAAGCTCTAGAATCTCTACTTGGTCTTCTTCCGCTAAATCAATTTATTAAATTGGATTTCATCGAAGGAGATCTTATTGGACACCTGAGTATCATAAAAGAGTTTCAATTAAGTCCACTAATAATGATGAAAGGACTGTATGCAGAAAATATTTTTTTAACCATAAATTCCAAGTTCACGATGTGACCCGGTTGGATTGGCATGGTAGGTGGTAGGTGCTGGAATAACTTGACCTGGAATTAATTTTTCGGTGTTCATGGGAAAATGGCACACATATGCATTTGTTCAGATTGACAAGCAGCGCTAAATGCTTCAAAATAAAAAAAATTACACGCCAAAACTGGTTTGAGAATGTTCTAAATTGTTACAGCAAATGTTCTGTCGCAATATTGTTCATACTGAGTTCATTGCGGGCATTGCGGAAACGATGAAAATGAAAAAGGAGAATCATCCAAGTTCATTGGACCCAAATCCTTTTTTGGTTACATTTTCTTGTGCTCTTAAAATGGAGCTTAAGAGCTGGGAGAAAACAATACAACTGGAACTATACCTTAAATGCCCGGCAATCACATCATCTTCAATTTTACTGACATTTCCGAAAATAAGAAGATGGAATCTCGTCGTCTCATTGAGCTTCTATTTCTATTATTTCTAGTTTTAATTCTCTTACATGAGCCTGCGGTTTCATCACGTTTAAATGGTTTTATTCAATTTGGTAAACCGAACCACTTGAACTATTTTTTTAAATGGGCGCGTTTGTTTTGGCGTCTCGTATCATGAATCAGCCATTTTGTTGAAAGAAAATTATAAAAATGGAAACCTTGTTCTTGGAATACTCCTATCGTTTATGAGTTGTCTCCCCAATTTGGCGTCTCCGGCAAAGGTGTTGGTAGAGCTGGAATATTATTATTTTAATATAAACATTAGTATAAACTAGTATTATTAGAATAGAATTGCGATACACAGCTAAATACAAAATCCCACGCCTATAAAAACGTGTATATTCATTGTATAACATTTCAAACTTAACTATTCTTGCACGTTTCCATCAATCAAAAGCCTCTCAGCGGGAACGCCTACACGAACAACCACAATATTGCGCAAACCATGCTACTTATTATAAGAAGGACTGTGTAAACATGAAAAGAAGCTAAAATTGGTGAGACCATTCCAACCATGATAAACATATTTGAGAAGGTTTCGGTTCACAACTATTTCGTTTCCGTTGCCAATTTTACAGTCAAGTCAAACGCACACGAATATGAGCTTCCACTGCCGCTTGACCTGTTCGTTTCTGGAATGGGTGAAAACAGGTATCGTAATAGTTGGACTAAAGTCTGCTTCATTTAGACTTTGTTCGCACAAAATGAGTCATTAATCCGAGAGGAAATATTTTACATAACATGTACATGTACATTTTATCTTCATAAAATCTCAACGAGAGAATAAGTGAGGAAAAAGTACTAGAAAAATATTCGTCAGCTTTTCGGATGAAGTATTGAACATTTTGCTGAACTCCACCTATTATTTCTTGCACAGTACTATTGACCACTTTATCTGCCAGCATTTTCCAGCATAACTCCAAATCAAATGTTTTTTTTTATTGTTTTGTCACATATCTTTAGATTACGCTTGATGATTGCCCAAAAAATTTTGATGGGAGGAAAAACTGGACAATTTGGTGCATTGATTCTTCTCTCAATAAAATCGACATTCTTCTGCTTATACCATTCTACGACTTCACGAGGGTAATGGCAGTTAGCTTAGTCTTGCCAGAATAATAGCAAAACAAATTCCAAAGACACTCCTCTTTGTAAACTTGTCCATTAATCGTCGCTCCTTTTATGGAAATGTTTGTTTTTCTATCACAACTGCAGATACCTTGCCAAATCATCAATTGGGAGCGAATTTATCTGCAAAGACAAATTTGTTTAGTACGGTAAAATATTTTTGCCCACCATTTGCGCAAACGACCAAGCTCCTTCTCACATCCAGATTCGCCAAGCTGTACTGTGCAAAGCAGGGAACTTTTTCGTCAAATCACGCCCGGAGATTCCAGAATTCTGTTGAGGTGCCCTGAATATTTCATTCGTAGTTTCCGAGGTCACATGTACTTCTTCTACGCTGGTTTAGTTTAACTCTATCCAACGTAAGTGTTTCCCGGTAACGTTTAAGCACGGTATTTACAGTCGGTTTTGGAAATTTGAAAACCTTTGCGATCATTCCTCCTGACCACGTTGGGTTTTTTTTTTCAACGTGAGTGAGCAGAATTCGGTCACGTCTTTTGCTTTCCATCTTCGGGAATAGTTTGAAAATGTGTAATACATCATTCTTTCCGTGTAACTGAAACGGTCTTTAGTAGATTTGTTTCCTCGAATAGCAATTCTTCTCTCTAGTATTGATATTTGCTACCGAATAATTTAACAATAAAATACTATACGTCATGGTTAATCATTGAATATCCAAGCGTTACGTCATGTTGATTCAAATTTACCAACTGCTCGCATATTCAGGCGAAGCAGAACATTGGAAATTGAAGCGAAGGAGCTCTAGTGGTTCATTCGTGAAGGTGAACACGTTGTGGTTGTGCCATGCTGAAGGGTTTATTTTCCCATTTTTAATGAGCGTAAATATTTTTCAAAGAAGCGTTATCTCACCAACAGAAATCAAAAGCTGTTCAAAACATGTTCACTGTGTTTCAGTTGGGGAGAAGAAAACGATAAGTATTCTATTGCATCAACAATATTTTGGTTTTGAACGGGAAAACTGCTTTTGAATAATTACAGCTGTTTGCACCTTGAGGAAATCAGAACCAGACTACCTGTTCAATGAACAGGTTGAACATGTGAACGAGACGCCACTGGATCAAAAATAAAGACCGGTGATACATCATCTTCAAAATAACTTGCATTTTCAAATAGAAGAGAATGAAGTCTCGCCGTTGACAGATTTGGGGGAGGTTAAGCTTCCATTTCTAGCTTTAACTCTCTTACATGAACTTGTGCACTGCTAGCCATTTTAACTCAGTTTTGAGTCGTTTTTGACGCACTTTCGTCAAAAGTGGAGTCACTCAAATTTGAAAATGTAACATATGAGTGTGTACTTTTTTCTTGCCAGCTTCTAGGGGTTTTTATTTTACCCAAAAAACCACCACCCTCAAAATGTTTCTCAAAGACCCCAGTTTTGGGGTTTTTTTGACTCTTTTAAATCTGAAGTGAAGTTACTCAAATTTGAGTAAATGTAAGTGGGATTGACAAGTCGACAAATCAAAAACATTCAAAAAAAGCCTGCCAGTCGATGTTTTTGATTTGTCGACTTGTCAATCCCAGTTACATTTACTCAAATTAGAGTGACTCCACTTCAGACTAAAGTGAGTCAAAAACGACACAAAACTGGTTTCTTTGAATCACGTTTAGATGGTTGTAGTTAATTGATTAAATCAAAACACATACAGAACTGGCAAGAAAAAAGTACACACTCATGTGTTACATTTTCTTCGAAAGATTATATTTTAATCTTTATAGTTACAACAATAATTTCTTTGGACGAAAAGGAAGCAATAGTGCGAAGAACAACAAAACGTATATCAAAAAAATTTACAAGACTTATTGTTTCAGAGTAAAATTTTTTTATTTTCTTATTTTCTCTTGGCCTGGAAAAAGTAAGCAGAGAAGAAGTATAACTAGGTAATCAAATTTAAAGGGTGTCCACGATGAAATTGCCACACACAAAATTGATTCGCAAAATTCGAGTTTTCATCCGATTGCCATCAAATTTTCAGGGATTGAGAAATAACTATTAAACTTCATTTTACCATTTTATTCGTATTTTATTTTACAGTCCATACGCAAATGCCCGCACCTTGGCCTTAACCCCGGCCATAAGATTCTGCACAACCTGTGAATCAACCGTGTTTTGCATGTAAACTCATACTTTCTTCAGTTCCTCGACTGTCTTCACTATCTTAGGTCGTTTAAGAAGGTGCTGCTTCATAATCGCCCAGTACTTCTCGATGGGGCGGAGCTCCGGAGTGTTGGGAGGGTTGAACATTTTCGGCACGAAATTGACCTTATTGTCCGCATACCACTTCAGCACGTCCTTGGAGTAGTGGCATGAGGCCAAATCCGGCCAGAAGATTGTTGGGACATTGTGGGTCTTCAGGAGAGGAAGCAGCCGCTTCTGAAAGCACTCTTTTATGTACACCTGTGCGTTCATCGTGTCCTGGGTCACGAAAGGTGCACTCCGCTTCCCGCACGTGCAGATGGCTTGCCAAACCAGGAATTTCTTCGCAAATTTGGACATCTTCTGAGTGCGGACATGCTCCGGAATGCTGAACTTATCCTTGGCCGTGAAAAACAGGTTGCCGGGGATCTGTTTGAAGTCGGCCTTCACATATGTTTCGTCGTCCATGATGCAGCATTCAACTTTCGTCAGCATGTTGAGGTACAACTTCCTGGCACGGGTTTTGGCGGTTTTGTTCTGCTTCTCGTCGCGATTAGGGGCCTTTTGTACCTTGAACGTTCGAAGCCCAGCCTTAGTTTTGGCCTTCTGGACAAAACTTCGGCTTAGGTGCAACTTCTTAGCCACATCCCGAACGGAGGCGTTCGGATTTCGGTTGAAGGCCCCAACTACGCGGTTGTGATTTTTGGTGTTGTACGGAATACTTTTTCCTTCACTTCTGGGCTTCCGATCGGTGGTCAACCGTTCCTCGAACCGCTTAATCACTCGCGACACCGTGGAATTCGCGATTCCCAACGTTTTAGCGATGGAACGATGCGAGAGATCCTTGTTCTCGTGATGAATACGCAAGATTTTATCACGCACGAGCTGTTCTTTCGACTCCATTTCCGCGAGTTTTGATCACAGTAACCTGCAGGATGTAAATAATGCACTATGAAGTAAATTCACCCAAATTTTCATTAAATTCTACCCAACGGTTAAAAAGTTAGAGCAATTTCATAGTGTGGCAATTTCATCGTGGACACCCTTTAATCCTGCTCGCCTCCGGTCTTTTGTTGCCCTCTTTGGGTCCCGGCTTCTTCCGCCCTGGCCTCTTTCCATGGGATTTCCCCAATAACCCTTCTCAATTGACTCCCAGGTCTCCTGTAGAGCTTCAAAGGGCAGGTTTTTGTTGGTAACATTGGTTTTGTCCATTTCTGAATCCAATATCGACTACAAATTCTGGATCGGATTCAAGCCCGGTGACTGGGGCGGCCATTCCAACACTTTGATAAGTGATCCACGGAAAAACGTTTGAGTTTTACGAACCGTATGTTTTGGGTCGTTGTCTTGTTGAAAGAGGAAGTCATGCTCGAGCCCAACCTTCAGCAAGGAAACCTCCAGATTTTCGGAGAGGATGTCGATATACTTGTCGGCCGTCATAATTCCTTCAATACGGACCAATTCCCCAACTCCTGACCAAGCAAAGCACCCCCACACCATAATGTTGCCTCCACCGTGCTTTACTGTTTTTCTTAAATTTTTGTCCATAAGTTCCTCGCCTGGTTTGATCCATACTCTCGGCCCTTGTTTGGTACCAAACAGCTCGAATTTGCTTTCATCTGTCCAAAGAACCATTTTCCAGAAGGAAATGGGCTTACCCGCATACTTTTTCGCAAATCCCAATCGTTTGATTCTATTACGCTTACTGATGTGAGGACGGCGTACGGCAAACTTGTTCTTAAGCCCTTATTGTTCCAATCGCAGACGAACAGTTCTTGCGGATATATTTAGGGACAAGCTTTCTCTGATCGCACGGCTTGTTATTTTCGGATTACTTCTCGCTTCTCGTAGTATTCGAGCATCTTGTCTGACTGTTGTCAAACGATTTCTTTCTCGGCCACCTTTATCACTCACATTTCCGCGCTGTTGATATTTTTTCCAAAGCTTATGAACAGCAGAAAAGCTGACTTCGAACTTTTTCACGATTTTCCTGTATGAGAGACCATTTTCACAATCTCTCACAATAGGTTTTCGCACTTGCAACAATATTTTCATGCTTTCGATGTACTTCAAACAACAAACTCGAAACTTTGCATCCACGACGCAAACACGATTACAAACGTTTGACACTTGCAATGGTTACGTCCAGTATGAGTGGCGAGAGGAGAGTTTATCGATATGGTGTTGTCTGTAGTGATAAAAAATAATGTGACTGTGGTGTGTACTTTATTTTTGCCAGCTTAAATTGTTAAACATTTTCTAAGTATAACTATCACAGATAAATGAAGCACGCCGTCCGCAAACTGACACATTCATTTAAATACATATGGAATATCGATAATTTTCCAACAAACTCATGTGGTAAAGTTTATCATAGTCAACATATAATCAATTTTAGTAGTATTTTTTTTTTTTATTTTGCTCAAATTTTGCATATGATACATGACTGAAAATGGCGTTTCGCATCATTAAACAGTCATTCTTTTTGAAGGATATAATATAAAGGCATTTGCTCTGAGAAACCTGTAATCGTTGTCAATTTGGTGTCTTTGGCCAAGTTGTAGGTAGAGCTGAGTTGATATTATTATTTCAATATTAGTATAAAACTAGAATCGATAGAATCGCGATACACAGCCCGCGATCCCACTTCTATAGGACTATAAGAACGTGTATAAAAATTTACGGCATTTCAAACCAAACGACTCTTGCACGTTTCCATCAATCAAACCTCTCAGCGGGAACGCCTACACCTCAAGCCGGAGTTACACCACTCCAACATGGCTCAATGATTGCTTGCCTGTCTGGCCTGATGCCAAGGCACGACTTCGAAAATCTCTTAGATCCCTACAAATAACAACCCGCACCGCACGGCCCATTTTTCTTTCCCATGGAATGCGCCGCATATCTATCTTCTTTTGCCCACCGCACTACAGTAACCGTCATCTTGATGTTTGTCGTCCGTGCGAGGAAAATCGTGAAAAACATTCACGTGTAGGTGGAACGATCACGAAATATGCCGCGGCTCACCGCTCGGATTCGATCCATTTATTTGACAGCTTGGCACGTGCATGCAATTAAAAGAAACTCATTCTACACATTCCAAGATAGCCACCGCTGACAGGAAAATCGCAATCCGATCAAAGCAAGCTATGTTGCTCGCAGGTGTTTCGACTCTATCCTCTTACCTAAAGAGAAAACCCATTACCCCGCGCACGCAAACCTCAGACAACAGTTACATTGTTGCAATCCGCTCCGCGTTGAGGACCGAACGAAAACGCGTGACTTACATTGCGCAAAAGTTTGACGGAAAACACGACCCGTCTAGTGCTCAATTTGTCTTATTTTTAGCGACAACCAACGATGCAACTGCGTGCGTCTTGCAACTTTCCGGTTGCACCGGGAGTTCATTATTGTTGTCATGCTAGGCAGCGCGTGCGCTCAACGCACATCAACCATGGCTTGCTTCGATTCGACTAACTCGTCTAATCACCACCTCTTATCTAACAGCTCTCGTCGAAATTCATCCATTCGGGTTACAATTGATTATCGGCATCCCAAACGAGCATCAGTACTTCCTTCGCGGTGCTCTCCTACGGTTGTGCAATGTAAAGCACGTACAAACTCATCCAGTGTTCTCTGCCTACCTGTTCTACATCTCTCTATCTCTCGTTCTCTAGTTGTGCATGTGAAGAAAAAAAAAACTCAAAGCCACTACAGATCGGACAAAAAGATTAGTTCTCCACTCTCCAGAAGAATAGTTTTTGTTTCCCCAAGAACGGAACTGGAAACTGAACGAATCCTCGGCCAATTGCGTGAATCCCGAACCTTAACGCTGTGAATACGTAACCGACCACTGCCTGCTGCGAAACCGAAAAAATAGAACATCGCCCAATCGCCTTACGACCCTTTTTTTTTACCTTCCGCCAATTTGCAGCTATTACTTAGAAAAAGAATAAGAATACAAGTGCGTGAGTGAGTGAAAAATTTCGACAGTTTTCCAACAATCCTAGCAAAGTAAATACTACACATCCAACCAACAAAAAAAATAAAAGAAACCAAGATGCCTTTCAAGCCAGCTGAGAACCCAAAGTGCCCCAAGTGCGGCAAGTCGGTGTACGCCGCCGAGGAACGAGTCGCCGGTGGACACAAATGGCACAAGGGATGCTTCAAATGCGGTAAGTAAAAGGGGGAAAACTGGCTATGATTACGCAATTTTCTTTCGTAAGACGGGGAAAGCTGCTCATGTCGATTGTCGTGCCGTGGCGGCCCGGTTCGGCTCGGGGAAAAGAAAACCGGATCGCGTGAACGCGCGTGCAAATCATTGTTGACATGATGTTTTCCTCGATCACGGGATGGTAAATATAGACCCGCGTGACGTACTAGATCGGTACCAGTGTTTACGTTTGGCTGGGAAGGTATTGAAATGGGGAAAGGGATGAGAAGCGGGATTAGTTACGACGACAAGGGTTCACACGCGTGCTCAAGCGATAAAATGAGGATAAAGTGGAACGACCTTCTGCGAGAAAGGAATCTGTTTAGCAAAACAACAACAGCGAGAGGGTGCCAGCAATTTTAGAAGTTTCTCAGTATTAAAATTCACTTGAGGTTTAGTGATGATGATAACTTCCAAATTTCTCCTCAAATCTCCTCAAGAATTGTATTTATAAAAATTCATTGTGATCCAGAAACAAGTAAATTGTTTTGATACTATAGCTAATTATTTTTAATTAAAAATACTGCAACCCTTATCGATGAGTATTCACATTGAAAACCCCTTTTTCTATTTTTTTCCATTCCCCCCCCTCCTCCCCTTTCCCCCTTCCTCCCCCCCCCCCACACACACAACCAACCCCAACCACCCACCCCCGCCCCCCCCCCCCCCCATAAAAAACACACAACAAATAAACAACACACCAACACCCCCCAACACCCACTACCCCTCACACCAAAAAATCAACACAAAAAAAATATATCTTCCCATCTCATTTTATTTTTCCATTTTTTTTTTTTTTAAAAAAAAACATAGAAAAGATAAAACTATAAAAAATCCGCCCACACAAAAAAAAATAAAAAAAAAAAACCGGACATAACCCAACAAAACCGATTGTTTATTCCACAATTATAGAGTTATATCTACAGTAACAAACAGTTGATTGAGACGTTAGTACATCTTTCTGTAACATTCTCGACTTTTTCAGAGGAACACCCGCCATCAGATTCCGTACAGAATCGTCTGATACGCTAGCAGTGGCAATTCTCCATCTTCTTTTGAAATCCTCGGTCTCATTTGCTTTCTTTTTAGTTTCAAAGAGTTTCCGCTTAACCAGAGCCCAGTATTTTTCTGTCAGGAGAAGTTCTGGACAGTTAGGCGGATTGGCTATTTTTGACACGTATTTGAGCTCTTGTGTCTTATATTATTCCAGGATGGATTTTGCATAGTTACAAGAGGTTAAAACAGAGCTGAAGAGTCGTGACTTCTTATAAACGGAAGCAACCGCTTTTACAGACATTCTTTCTCGTACACATTGATAGTACCGGGAGAGACGAAACTTTTGGACCACAGCTACATCTACCCCATCTTGGATTTTCGACAACATCTACATATGGCCTGCCAAAACCAATACTTCTTTAGACATTTTCAGACATCTTCTTTTTACGAAAATACTCACGGCCTTAAGTCACGACCAGCGCGATGCGCACAATATAGCTAACTGAACAATGTTCCAAGTGTGCGAAATATTCGGAAATGTTCGGTCGAAATAATATCCGCACTTTCCACAAAATGCTTTCGTTACTGGAATCCTGGTACATTTTTGATTTTCCAAACGTGACTTATTATTAGCATATGCTTTGTTAACGGGTGTTCAATAAAAAATGAGAATTTTTTCAGTCATACAGTAAAAAAAAAAATTTTTTTTCAACGAATTCAGTATTTGGTCTGGTCAGCCGTACGACGCAACTTAGTCGCAATGCTCTCACAAGAGCGCTGGACGGCACTGACGTCCATCTTCCGGATACAATTCCGGATCGGCGTGGTCAACTGCTTCGTATCCTTGGCCCGCCAATTTATTTTGTACACTAGAGCACTTAGGGAGCCGAAAAAATCCTCAACGGGACGGTACTGAGGCAAGTTGGTCGGGTTCCTTTATTTCGGCACGTACGGTATCTTTTTCTGCTCAAGAGCGTCTTCTTGGCGTAATGGGAAGACGCATTGTCCGGCCAGAAGACGTACTTCTCATCCGCATGATGCTCCTTTAAGAACGGCAGAAGAATTTTCCCAAGACACTTCTCCTGGTACACTTGTTGATTGATGGCCAGACCGCTTGGCTTGAACCACGGCTTTGTAATCCCTCTGTCCGAAATGGCGATGTACAGCATATTTTTTTTCAAATTTATGCTTAAACTTATATTTACTTCGGGGAGTGTGGCCGACTTGTCGCTGGAATAATAGCTGTCATTTCCTGGAATGTGGGTCTTCGAGAGCGGAAAATAACTTTCGTCGTCCAGCACGAACGACGTCCCGCGGTAGTTCTTCGTCATCCACCAGCACTGCGATTTTCCGGTCGCTATCTGCTCATCCGTGTAATCAGGGGACAGAGTCTTCTTCCGACAGATGATGTCCTCCATCTTGAGGGTTCGGTGAATGAAGGTATGGGAGCAGTGATATTTTCGGCCGGCGTCACGCCAACTCGTTCCGTCCTTATTTTCGAACAGCTTTTTCAACGCTGCCTTCTTATTCTTCGTCATTATCTTCGCCGGACGGCCGCTCCACGCTCAGGGATGCCAGGATCCGGTAAACTGTACTCACGGGCACGTTTTCGTCTCGAAAGTGGTCTACCGTAAACTTTTTTCCACGATGCCGATGCGTTTCGTAAAACCGTACAACACGCTCGCGGAGTGCTTGCTGTTTCTACGCCATCTTCGATTGAACTGACAGTTCCCGAGCGAATAGAAACATGCCACCCATTTCTTGGAAGTCCAGAGAGCAATTCTCTTGGAGAGAAAAAAAAATTTACGCTCTTTACTTTAATTACAGCAAGGTATTGACATCATTCTCATTTTTGATTGAACACCCGTTAGCCATCCACCAGCTTTTTTAGGAGGAAAAAAAGATGCGGATTATTTCAGAAAGACAAAAATGTGGCATTGATCACCACCAACAAATTAATTTTTTTCTCACACACATGATCGAACCCCCGGAAAGTGATTTTTTCCCCCCCCACAACAGCATTTTTAGAGGATATTTGAGCAGGTGGCACTCACCCATCAGCAAGTTCTTTTTGATTTCTAACGGAAGTGACTTCGCGATCTGTAGAATATTGTTGATTCAATATATGCTTACAAGAAGCAATAAAATGTTTTTCACCTCCTGAAAGAAGGAGCAGCGGACAAAAGCCCTCCAACTACACCACCCCCCCCGGTTTTTGACCCCCAAAATTAAATTTTCGGGAGGCAATAAGTTCACAACATTGTCAAATATATCCTGAGGTAGTACTGCATCAGTAGGCCACACTTCCGCTTTGCACAATCTGGTCTCGATAGAACGAACTAACCTTTCGAGTTCTGAATGCATCAAATGTATGCCCTTCCCCCCGAAACAAAACCCAAACAAAAAAAAAATATTAGAACTGCATATTTAGTGTTGCACAATTTACAGACCCCCAAACTACCAAGTTTTATTACACACAACGCAAGCGTTGTAGGTTTCACACATTTAAGTTTCCAATACATGCCATGCCATATAGTGGACCCCTATTAGTTTGAACATCTTAAGGGCTTACGCTGAAGCACTCTCGACGGTACCTATAACCTTAAAATTTATAATTTATATAACTAAGAATCTGTACTAGGTATTCAATGTTTCATCACATCAGTTTGTATTCTTACTTGCTGTGAGCAATCTGATGGAGATCGATTCGATGTCCATTCACGAACAATCAAGATATATAAATTTTAAATAGCAAGGTGAGTTTGCGTGAGACACAGGGAGATAAAAGATAGGAAAAAATACATGGAGAAGCAATTATTCGGCGCTCATATAGAATTTGCTCAACTGCTACCTACACAACGGTGAGGAATCGCTTTATGTACCACTGTACTGAGATCAGTTGAAGAAATTCACTTTGAACGCCGAGTGTTTTTGAATGTAGCTATTCAAACTAACGGTGGTCCACGGTACTTCATGCTAAATTAATTTATTGAACATATGAGATGCTTTGTTTCACTGAATTGAGCATGAGCATGAGCATGATTGACCGCCCACGGATGCAATTCCGTTATTGCCAGATCAGCAGTATTTGCACAAAGAACCAACAGATGATGTTTGGGACAAACATACATCTTCAATGTGTAAAAACTGGTGACCCATTATAAAGCAATACCGGCGCCGGCCGTGCCCGAATGCTGGTCAACTAGGGAATAGGAAGGAACGTGTTGACATGATACTCGCTTTGGAGGAAGCCGAGAAATCCTCTGCACTTCCACGAGAAATCACTGGTATGTTGGATAGTTTGGGAAAGGTTAGCAGCAGGGTTCGTTTTGGTTAACGATACGCTGAAAGTACATACCTACACTATCCGCCAAAAGCAATAGACCGCTACAATGTGACTGAAAATAGACAAGCATATCGAAAAACAAAACAAAACAAAATAGACAAAATAAAACAGGATATTAGGTATTCTCTTCAAAATATGGTAAGGATAAAGGATCCACATCAACTCGACCGTCGCCGATGTGTCGGAAACCTTCCGTTAGTAACATGATATCTTTGTGATGATGCTTTGTTTCACTGAATTCATGAAATACTCATCAAGTATATGAATGCAGCATTCTCCAAAGCATCATTCAACTTATCAAGGACATCCTCGCCCTGGCAGAACCGATGAAGAACGTTTGAAGATGCGTTGAAATAACCCAAGAGTGCTATGACTAACGACTGTTCCAGAAAGTATGAGCACACCTTATTTTAACGGTCACTTTGAATATAATGAAATATTTCAACATGTTTTGGCTGCGTCCTTTTGTTTGCACATTTTTGAATGACATAGCATCAAAAAAGTGCTCAGTTTTGTGTTACCTATAAAAATGCGCGGTCTTACTCCGGAACAACGAAAAAGTATCGTGCACTCTCCTTGAGAAAATTGGCCAAGGAAGAGGGTGTAAGCGTCGGAGCGGTACGATCTGCGATTCGAAAATATAGAGAACAGTGTACGTTTGAAGAGTGGTCGGAAATCCGGTCCTGTTAGTCCGGATATTGATAAAAAGATCAGGGATGCCTACAAGCGAAAACCAGCGACTTCCGTTCGGGATGTTGCGAAAAAACTATGGACCTCGTCGAGTAACGTCATGTGTGCCAAAGAAAAACTTGGGCTAAAAACATACCGGAAGCAGAAAAAATCCCAAAAGGAACCCAAAACAGGCCGCGTTCGTGAAACCACGGGCCCGCAAACTCTACGATTCGTTATTGTGTAGAAATTCTGGGTGTATAATAATGGACGATGAAACGTATGTGAAATTACAAAGATTACAAAACGCTTCCCGGACCACAATTCTATACTGTAAGCGAAGACAAAGACATCCCCGAAACGGAGAAGGCAATTTTTACCGAAAAATTCGGTAAGAAGGTTATGGTTTGGCAGGCAATATGCGAGTGTGGTAAAACATCTAGTCCGTACATCACAACGGTGACGATGAACACTCAGAAATACGTTAAGGAATGTCTCCAGAAGCGATTATTGCCGATGATCAGGCAGCACGAAGGTCAAGTAGTGTTTTGGCCTGATTTGGCGTTATGTCATTACGCAAAGGACACTTTAGAATGGTACAAAAGTAGAAATGTATGTTTCGTGCCGAAAGACAATCCGCCGAACTGCCCGGAGGCACGGCCAATCGAGACTTTTTGAGCTTTAACCAAAGCAAAGCTTCGAAAATTCATAAAACCAGCGGACGACATCCAAAAATTTAAAAAAGATTGGCCAACAGTGGTCAAAATGGTGGCTAATGGGTCATGTTCGAGGAAAAGTTAGGAGTCTTGGCTACGATTAAATATTTTGATTAAACGAGATTAAAAAACCATATAAAACACAAATACAAATATGATTTGCCAAATAAAATTATTAAAACTAAAAAAAACATGATTTTTTTGTTATTTTGAAAGTGTGCTTATACTTTCTGGAACTGTCTATAGTAGCGAATGATTGTTTGTAATTATGTTTTTCCCAGCCGAACTTGTTGCCTCATCGTAGCATAAGGCGTCCCAAGCAACACAAAACTGCCATAATTGGTTGCATCAACTTGAATGTGACTTAATTGAGTCATATTTAAGTTATTTTTACCGATTTGCAACAAGTGTGCTGCTAGGAAATCTCCTGAAAAAAAGGTTCTAAAGCATCACTAAATAACGAACTTAAGATCTGTTCAATGAGACATAACACAAAATACATCCCGAGTTCCATCACAAGATGCCACACTACACCCTCACACTGAAAATTGTACAGAACGCTTCGTTATTGCTGCGTTTTTGGGTTCAATGGGTGACCGCCATTAGGATCAGTTTTCTTCAACAATTCAGGGTGGAAAGTGCATTTTCTCATACTGTTCTGAAAATGGACCTAACACCAATAATTACTAGCGAATGGAAAGAAAAATAAGTAATTTCCATTTAATTCCAACTACCTTTATTGCTTAGCCTGACAGATACGCCTATTTCGTCTGCAATGTGCAGACATCTTCAATGCCATATATCAATAATTAGTTTTCATGTTCAGGATTTGTTTGTCTGATTTTTTTTTCATCCTACATCCTTACTGTATAAAAGTAGCTTTAGTGACTAATTTTCGGAAAATAGTGACTTTTCAGCAAAATAAGTACTTTTTAGTGACTGCCTTGAAAATAGTGACCAATTCACTAAAAAGTGACCGGGATCCCGCTTGTAGTCCATTGTTCCTGCTTTTACTACTTATTGATGTCAAACTTTTACATCAGGAGCAAACATTTTGTACAAATATTTTTTTCAGAAGCCGATTTGTGTTTCAGATAGCAATTTGTGTAGAAAGGTTTGCACATTGGAAAAAAAAACTGCGTCTGTTATTTGGGCCAACCCTGTACATCGTACAAAGCTCTCAAATAAAGGGTGTACAGAATCAAATAGCATCACAAGAAAAGGTTCGGTAAAACTCGCGCATTCAACCGATCGTATTCAATCGTTCAGAGAATAAAAGAAAACAAATTGTTTAACTTTCCTTATATTCGCTGTATTAAATTGCATTACCAAATTACCATTTTTTGTGTCGAAATCCATTTTTCTTCATATCTTCCTCCGATTTCACCTCCTTAGGATGTTGCCGAAGTGCCTGATTCTGATGGCACAGTACCTCTCAATTGGCCGCAGTTCCGGTGCATTTGGGGGATCGAGATGCTTCGGCTTAACCTCCTTAGCCTTGTACCTTGTACCACTCCAGAACATCTTTCGAATAATGACATGAAGTTAAATCTGGCCAGAAAAGCGTAAGACCATCGTGTGACCTCAGAAGTTGAAGTAGACGCTTTTGGAGGCATTTCTTTTAGGTATACCTCCCCTTTGTCCTCCCCGTTTCCACGAAGATGGTGCTCTTTTTTCCCCACCAGCGAGTTTTATACCCCAGTATTTTTTTTTTGGCTATCTTGGCATTTTTTTGTTCCCTACCCCCCCCCAACAAAAAACATAATTAAGACAGGAAAAACAACCAGCCCCCAAGTTGCCCGAGGTCTGCTTTCTCATAAATCTCGTCATCCATAACGAGACAATGCGGTTTGGTCTATAAAGGGTGTCCACGATGAAATTGCCACACACAAAATTGATTCGCAAAATTCGAGTTTTCATCCGATTGCCATCAAATTTTCAGGGATTGAGAAATAACTATTAAACTTCATTTTACCATTTTACTCGTATTTTATTTACAGTCCATACGCAAATGCCCGCATCTTGGCCTTAACCCCGGCCATAAGATTCTGCACAACCTGTGAATCAACCGTTTTTTGCATGTAAACCCATACTTTCTTCAGTTCCTCGACTGTCTTCACTACCTTAGGTCGTTTAAGAAGGTGCTGCTTCATAATCGCCCAGTACTTCTCGATGGGGCGGAGCTCCGGAGTGTTGGGAGGGTTGAACATTTTCGGCACGAAATTGACCTTATTGTCCGCATACCACTTCAGCACGTCCTTGGAGTAGTGACATGAGGCCAAATCCGGCCAGAAGAATGTTGGGACGTTGTGGGCCTTCAGGAGAGGAAGCAGCCGCTTCTGGAGGCACTCTTTTATGTACACCTGTCCGTTCATCGTGTCCTGGGTCACGAAAGGTGCACTCCGCTTCCCGCACGTGCAGATGGCTTGCCAAACCAAGAATTTCTTCGCAAATTTGGACATCTTCTGAGTGCGGACATGCTCCGGAACACTGAACTTATCCTTGGCCATGAAAAACAGGTTGCCGGGGATCTGTTTGAAGTCGGCCTTCACATATGTTTCGTCGTCCATGATGCAGCACTCAACTTTCGTCAGCATGTTGAGGTACAACTTCCTGGCACGGGTTTTAGCGGACTTGTTCTAGTTCTCGTCGCGATTAGGGGCTTTTTGTACCTTGAACGTTCGAAGCCCAGCCTTAGTTTTGGCCTTCTGGACAAAACTTTGGCTTAGGTGCAGCTTCTTAGCCACATCCCGAACGGAGGCGTTCGGATTTCGGTTGAAGGCCCCAACAACGCGGTTGTGATTTTTGGTGTTGTACGGAATACTTTTTCCTTCACTTCTGGGCTTCCGATCGGTGGTCAACCGTTCCTCGAACCGCTGAATCACTCGCGACACCGTGGAATTCGCGATTCCCAACGTTTTAGCGATGGAACGATGCGAGAGATCCTTGTTCTCGTGATGAATGCGCAAGATTTTATCACGCACGAGCTGTTCTTTCGACTCCATTGCCGCGAGTTTTGATCACAGGACTTTAAAACTTGCAGGATGTAAATAATGCACTATGAACTAAATCCACCCAAATTTTCATTAAATTCTACCCAACGGTTAAAAAGTTAGAGCAATTTCATAGTGTGGCAATTTCATCGTGGACACCCTTTAGGAGCCTATACCCCTCTACCCTTTTCCCTTTCCGCCTCTCTTCTTTTTACCCACCACTTTTTCTTTTCCCCAACTTTTAACATTTTTTTCCCCCCACAAACCACTGTTCCTTCCTCCTCACCACTTCCTATCCTCACCCCCACCCCACTCACCCGACCTTTTTTCACATGCAACATCTTTCCCCACACTATTAATTTTACCAAAATTAATAATTTTTGAACATTTTCCTCCACCAACCAAACAAAGGTTTCCCCCGCTTTTTGTGGACCCAAGTTTTTTCGCGGAAAAGGTTGATCCCTGCATTAATGATTTTACAACAGCTTCATCATGTTTCCTCATTTCCCCGACCCTACACTCGAATTACCGAATTTAATATCATACAATAATAATGCGCCTAAATTCTATGAATCTATATCGATCGATCGAGCACTACAATCGCCAAAATCACTTGGCCAAAATGCATTTACTTCTTATTTTTTCAGTTAGCGAGCAATGGTGCTATAACCATAAGTATTTAAATACTAGAACAAGAGTTAGTGCTAATTTTCCAACCGTCAGAGGAAAAATGGAGCATCACTTAAATTTTCAACAATAGATGCTCCCAACGACCGAACAAATTAAAAATAATCTTGACGGAATGTACGGTACACGATAGGGCATATGAAGGTAGTATACAATCGGGCGCATAATCTTTTACCTCTTAAATGCTGCACGAGGTGAGGATGCCCGTTTGACTAGTATACACCCAGATGCCTACCCCGCATCAGGATTATAATGAAAGATTATGCGCCCGATTGTATACTACCATCATATCCCATCCGATCGCTTTCAAGAACTGGTGTTAGATTAGATCAAGTTTCAGAACCTGACCGTTACAAGTCCATACTTGAACTATCAAAAAAAACTTTAAAAGGATTTTCCTCTCAAACCTCATAAACAGTTGTTCAGTTCATCCCAATCGCGTTTTTTTTATGAAGTACCACGCTGCTCCATTACACTTGACTAACCCCAAGAAGCTTCATGTCCGTGGATCAAGTTTAGTGTCATATTTTTTTGTACCGAAAAAACCGATCGTTCAGTTTCTTAAGTCAAACATTGTTTACCCTAGTTGTGGGAGATAGCAAACTTGATTGATTGATCGCGGTATCTGTCTCTCTGTCTAGTCTAAATTTAAATTCTCTTAAAAATAACCCCCGCGTTGGTGTTGTTATGTAGCACAAATCGCCATTCAAGCGCCACAATCCAATCCATGCACCGTGAACATTATTCTACACCGCACGACAGTGTAAACAATGTGCTACAATGTGTAAATTATACATCAGACTCAGATATTTATTTTTTTCCTTCGCCCCAAATTAATGCCATATCTTGCATCATCGAGTGCAAACTGGTGCCGATTTCGAAACGTCTGGACAGTGTACCTCGGAGCAATCTCCGTAACTCCTCTCGTTAGGTAATTGATGGAAATTCAACCAACGATCCAACCAACCCACCACCCACCCGTCGTGAACCGAAGGCAGATGATGGAAACGCATGGGCCAAATAAATTTCTCTAATTGAGAAATTCTTGGCAGCTCACCCCGCTTGGAAACATATCGACAAGTGCGAGAGCGCGATCAGTTGACCCCATTTCGCGCACCACCCGAAATGTTAATTAAAACTTGATGCGGTGTTTTTCGCTTTCTCACTGGTGCTAATGCTTTGTGCATTGGCACCGGGCACGAATTTTCGGCTCATTAGTGAAACGCTTAAAAAAAGAATAACAAGAAGCCGGGGACGTGGAACACGGTGGGATGAATTTCGAACCAAAGTGCCCAAAATGATAAACAAACTAATCGATTTTTTTTTCTGGTTTACAGGAATGTGCGGCAAGATGCTCGATTCCACAAACTGCGCAGAGCACGAGAACGAGTTGTACTGCAAAAATTGCCACGGACGCAAGTACGGACCGAAGGGATACGGTTTCGGCGGAGGCGCTGGCTGTCTATCGATGGACACCGGTTCCCAATTCCAAGCCGAAGGGTAAGTTTTAGTCCATTTTTCATGTCCACAAAAAATGTACCTTCGGCCCAGGGGGGGTTGGGATTGAGCTCGTTTTGATTTCTGTTTCACATTTTTCGGTTGATTTGTCTGTAAAATGAAAAATAAACGTTCGAGACGAATTGGATTCGTTCGGGGCCTTTCCTTAGACTTTCACTCTCGTCGAAGTGCCAAATACTCCTGCCGGGAAGCTACCACCGGAATGTGGTGTGTTTGCACTTTCGTTTCATTAGAATCATTTCAACTCCATAAATATACTGCAAGAAAACGGTTGCAAGCCATGATTCGAGTCTATTGGAGTGATTTTGTATTTTTATTCTTCGTTAGTTCATTACGTTATGTTGTTACTTTATTTTTAAGTTTGTTTGGTTCGTTTTCGTTATGTTTTTTTTTTTTTTTTTTTTTTTACTTTTAAATCTCGACTCTGTTTCTGATTTATGTTATTCCCCTGTTTTCGTGAAAGGAGTTAGGTCATTGTTTAAATACCATTCAAAAACGAATAAACGAACAGATATCCACGTGGTTGTACGGTACAAACAAAGGAGCATGGTCAAAAAAAAAAAAAAAATATATTTATTAATACAAACACGCACAAAAAATATATTTTATCCCCACCCCAACAATGTGTAACATAAATTTACCCACACAAAATTTTCCCACACAAAAAATAAAAAAAAATACGGTAAAAAATATCAAAAACCCAAATATTAATAATAAAAAAAGGGGATTTTAATTTTTTTTCAAACATGTACTAGAACCAACGATAAACGATTACATACTCGTGTGCTTTTCAGAAATCGCAAACATAATTTGTGATCGACCCTCGGTCCCTTTCATTTCATGTATCGTAATTTTTGAACACATCTTGAATTGTCAAGATTGACGAAGAGAAACGTCACTGTGATGTCTGTTTCCAACGTATATAAAATACAAGGTATATATTATATTCGCTGCAATGTTTATGTAGTGGTACGAAAAAGACAAAAACAAAACAAGTTATGAAATGTCTTCAGAAATGCATGAAATTTCGGCAGTTTCGATTCTAAAGTCAGCCAAACGCAAGTTTTTTGTTTGAATGTTTGCATGTAGGTATTAACTATTGTACTTTACTTGAGTATACAAATTGATTGGAGGAATACGTTATTCCTGAATATTTTTGAGTCAATTACCGCTGATATTTGAGGTGTTCGAAAACGCGATGATCAATTGTTTCCCAATTTCGAATATCACACTTATTCAGGTTTTTTTTTCTGATTAATGTTACGAAGGAGCTTAATTTTTTATGTGAAGTTAGAGTAGACAAATTTTATTATTTTAATGAAATCTGCATGCACACTTAGAAAATAACACCGAACTCGGTTCAATTTTCTACCGAACCACATCGGTTACCAACAAGAAACCGAATAAATCGTTATATATGCTGTTTTCGGGTGTATTTTTTTAGTCAAACACGAATTTCGGTTACTATATGATGTATTTGATAGATAAAAATGAGAGATGAACCGAACAGTACGGTAAAGCAGGGATATTCAAAAGTTCGGTACACGAAAACCGAGAAAACTCGGTAAACTGAACCAAGCATTCGCTGAATATTCTTAAACGCCAAACACTTTTCTTCGAGTCAATTCCACGACGGCTATGTTTACCGAAAAAGTCGGTTATTTCAGCTGACTCAATAAGGCCTAAAAAATCGTCAGCTATTTTATAACGCGTGACATTCGGCGCTGTCCTTTTGCGAAAATCCTCCGTACTGTGTTTTTTTGTCAGGTGAAAATGGAAAAAAAAATACCGAGAGACTACAACAGGATGATGCACGTTTATTTGAAATCTTCTATAAGTATTTGATACTAATTTTGTAATTATATTTGCAGGCATCCTACGCTATAGTCGGGTTTCACTGCCATGAACACGTTTCAGGTTTCGTCTCTGGCTTGCAATTTGAAAAAAGGAAAATGTATGAGGATTTTTTGTATCAATAAACAATATAACTGACAAAACTGGTTTTATTACTATGAAATTCGAAGCTAGATTAGAAGCTATTTCGAAATTCCAGCACAGCTAGAAAGAACCGAATTCCGTAATTTCAACAAAAGAGTCGGTTTGTTTGACAGCGTTCGGTAATATTTGAGTAACCCGATGTTCGGTTATTGCTGGTTGAATTTATTTTTGTCAACCGAGTTTTTCGGTAAACTTGACAGAAAGTAAAAATTTAACGAGAACTCGGTTGTTCCATTTCAAACCGAACAGACTACCGAGCGTTCGGCGGATAAAAACTCGGTTGAAATTCAACCGAGTTCGGTATTATATTCTAAGTGTGTGGGTGCGCAAAAAATTAAGAATTTAATTTTTAGGATTATGATTATCGTTAGAACATACAGTATGTAAAAAAAGTTTATCCACCCCCAGTGAAAAATTAGATTTCTTCCAAAAAACCCTCCAGAAAACTAGAACGCGTTTAATTTTTGTTCAGTTTATTATTATTTATGTAAAAACAAAGCCAATTCATGTGACTTCAAAATAAAAAAAAAAACAAATTCTCTTGCGTTTGAGACATGATGTTAAAAAAAAGTTAAAAAATAACGCAAAAAAAAAATATCCACCCCTCTGGCTCACATAGTTTTAGTACTTCGTTTGACCACCTTTGGCTTCAACAACTGCTCGACATCGTCGTGGCATGGACTCAACAAGCTTAGCAGTTGTTTTGTCCCATTCAGTTGAGATTACCTGCCGCAATTGCTGGATGCTTGTTGGTTTTTGCTACTGGACCTTAATTTTCAAAATTGACCAGAGATGCTCGATCGGAGTAAGGTCGGGAGACTGTGTCGGCCATCCCTAACCCTGATACGTTTTTCCTTGAATCACTGCGAAACCAGCTTTGAGGTGTGCTTCGGATCTCCGTTTTGTTGGAACGTATATCTGGGCCCCAACTTTAGCTTTTGTGCAGACGCTGGTAGTTTTCGCTTCAAAATGTCCAAATAAACCTCCTTGGTCGTGATTCCATCAATGAACTCAAGTTCTCGAACGCCGGATGTAGCCAGAAAAAAATCAAAGTCATGCTCAGTTGGTTGAAAAATCAATATTGGTAAAGTAACTCACCACCGCCATGCTTGACTGTAGGCCGCAAACATTCCTTTTTCAAACTTTCACCGGTTCGCCGCCATTTTCTTGTGACACCATCAGATAGCAAATAGCATTACTTTCGTCTCGTCTGACCAAATCACCTTATTTCAGTCATCACTGGTCCATGAAATGTGGCCTTGGGCCCACTTCAATCTTTTTTTTAAATATTTTTTTGCGGACAACCATTGCTTCTTAAGTGCTGCCCTCTGCCCTTAAGACCTTCCTTATGAAGACGATTTCGTACGGATTGTGATGTCAGTTGCATGGAAAACTCGCTTTCAATCTGTTTCGTAATTTTCGGAGCTGATAGTCCCCGGTCCAGCTCCGCCTTCTTCACGATAGTTCTGTCAATTCGGTCAGCTGTCTTTGAAGGACGCCCCGATCGCTTAGCTGGTGAGATAGAACCACGCTTTTTGTACATCTGCACAATCCTAGCGACCGTTTCTTTGTGAAGCTGGACAATATCGGCAATATCACGGTAGCTTTTGCCAGTTTTGTGTTTTTCAATATTTTTTTTTTTTCAAAATTTTCCATAATTCACTAAATGTTTTTTTCCGGCTTAAGCCTAGTATGCAGCTGACAAATAAAGACCTGAAGTAGTTTTTGCCAATTCTACCGAAGTAATTTTGACAACTAGGGTATGTGTCCCTTGACTCAGCCTAATATGCAAAGATCGATTACATTTTTTATTATTACTCATACAATATTTAAGCTAAAAGCGATAATTAGCTTGCTATACACTTGCTTAGATACGTTTAATAAGATGTTTGGTAATATGTATCACAAAAAGCTATACAAGTTAATTTATATAAAGTCAGAAACTTTCGAGGGATATGGATGTAATATCGGTCTATAGGCATCAAATTGGGTCTATTCATGGATGCAACTTCTTCCAATTCCATCGATTTTTTATTAAATGTAGTCTTCGTGCGGTTTTTCTTCCTGATTTTATGATTTAAGGCATTGCCAGCTGTATTCGCTTTATCCAACATAAAATATCACAAAACAAACTAAACCTAAACTGATTGGAAACACTTAAGAGATTTTCTCATATGATTTATTGTCGGTTCGATAGTGAAATCATAATAATTCACTCTGCACTGGTTTGGTTCCTTTGGTTTTTGTTTAGATGAGCCATTTGGAAAATACACATCCGAAACGTATACATTTTCACTGAAAATTTTACCACTGACGACATTTTTACTAAGTTATTCTGACAACAGGTCATAGTTGGGAACAAAGAAAAACATATGTCCCTAACATTGGGTCCACGGTTTTCTAGTTAAATCATTATTATTTTATCTGTGTGATCCGTTAGTTTATAACGTGTGACTGTTCTCTGTACATCTAGGTTGCACTATTTGGTTTATTGGTTCAATTTAGGCAAATTTAGATCATTCGAAGATCATGGAGATAATTTGTTCAGCTTAACCAGTGAAATCATGATGTCTTAAAAGTTACGAAAATCTAAAATTACACGGAAGTGAACAACAATTAATTGATTAATAGTGTCCGAACTGCTTTGAATTCAATCGGTCATCATGATGGCAACATAATTTTGTTGATTATCGCTGAATTAATGACATATTTGGTACATAGGCCGAATAAAGGAGCTAGGCTAACATTACATCCCCTTACCCTACTCCAGTATGGGTAAATGTCAGTTTTCCTGGCAGAATAATCGAACTGAATATTATTCCGCAAGAAACAGTGACAGCCCCATTAACATTACATGGGCAGGCGTTACTAACGTTACGAAACTGTCCGTAGTTTGCATTCCTTGTCAGCTGCATACAAGACACGTAATTCCGACAGTAAAAGCATTTCTTGACCATTACTTGTCCTATACTAATGCACACTACTTTTGAGCTGCATACTAGATACTAGCCTTTATAGCCCAGTATGCAGCTGGCAAGTAACGATTAGAAGTAATTTTTGCCATTTTTACCGAAAGTAATTTTGACAACCCAACTAACATTTTTCATTAGGTAAACGCTTCATTGGCAATACGTATACAGCGTTAAACTGAGTAATGGTTAAGTAGTGGTTGCACATGCGCCCAGCCAACATTTTCACAGGCAAATCTGGCGAATCTACACAGCTTCATGAAAATGCGAAAAGATAGCAAGAAGCGTGTATACTGCTTTTAAAAAGTTAGTATTATCACCAATTTGCAGCTTCTATGCTTGATAATCATTCTCTCAACTTTATCCCAACTTGTATACAGCTGATACTTAGATATTTATTCGTTCAAAGCAATTTCTATTTTTAGAACTGAGGCAATCGGCGTTTTATTGCTAGTCTTAACACGTTTATATAAACGCTTAAACTAGTTACTATACAGCAATCGAAAAAAATATGTATGTCAAACACTGTTTACAATACTCGTGACGATATTACGGCAATGTTGCTTTTTTACCGTTGTAGAGCGCAAGTAACATTTAACTAAATGAATTATATATTATAAGATTTTTATCTATACATAGATATATATCACTTACCAGCGTACCAGATTCGAACTCTGCACCTTCGCCATAAGACCTGTGACTGTATCCTCTGATCCATATCAGCTGTAAGGAATTCCAGTACCCAGATTTTAGTTCTAATAATGCTGAAAAACAATTATTGCTGAATCTCTTTATCAACTGGTTGATACTGTTTTGAAAATCAGTGTTACCACAATTATTATAATCTAAACATGATAACCATCCAATTTTCGTTGTTATCTGTGCCTTTCTCGGACCATTTGTTATTATTATTTTTTAGATACTTTATTACTTCTGAGAGTAATAAAAATTGTACAATCAAAACGAAAATCTTATTAAAATTAGGTACAAGAATTTCCTGTGATTAACAAAAAAGACCGGGGATTGAACACCTGATTTACTGCTCAGTGGCTCGATAGAATAACCACTAAGCCACCGAGACATATTCCACAATCTTTTCACTAAATGTTTTCACTAAACACAATAAACTTCAACAGAAATTGTTCGTTTAAATCCAACAAGATTTTATTTAATCCTATACACACAAATTTGTATCCGTATATAATTTAACCGTTTTACGGTGAACAAAATCCTCACCAACTGAAACTCTTTGCTTAGATCTGCATGACAGTTTCAAAGGCAACTTTCTAGGCCTTTGTGTCAATATTGTCCACCTGGAATATCGACAACCGGAGTACTCGAAGGAGTTCCCAACAATGTTCTAGGATCTGATGGTAGATGAATGTTATTGTATTGATTTTTATGTATTGCTAAGAGATCCTCCAATGCGAGGTGGGATATGTTATGCTTCATTGCCTATTCCTGAAGATCATCACGAGAGGTATCATCAGTTTTTCGGTAGTAAGTACCGCTTTTTTTATATGTCTTCAAAATCCTTCGAAACATTATGAAATCTAAATACTCTGCTTTATAAAATGGACGGTATTCCTTTCATTTCGTTTGACAGCTAAGACGAATGGTTGTAAGGTGGTTGACATAACATGAAATGAATGCGCTTACTTAGCTACACTCAGCTCAATTATCCGTACAGTTTTCATACGATCGGAACTGAACTACAAAGCAAGGGTCCAAGACTCATTCCATACGAAATCGTATGAAATGATTCGATGCATGGTCGAGTAAAACATGTCTTTTATACACTTTCATTTGACATCACTTATCATGCGTGTATAGTTTCGTGGGATTGTGGCTCGTCTCTGGATCCCGAGGTTCATGGTTCGAATCCCACTTGCAACTTTTTTTTCTGAACTTCTTTCCATTAGAGAATCGTATGAAATTTGCAAAAATATCTTCCGGCAAATTTCCATACGATATTCCTATTAGTTCCTCTCGATTCGTTTGCTCAGTGTATGAATTGCAAATCAATATAAATAACTGCAAAGATGCTGCATACTCTGTGCCGCAACTGCTTATACAACATTCTATACAGCTATAATCACTTAGCTATATGGCGGCTAAGGTATTTTTAATATAAAGGCTTTTGAAAAGCTGTAACAAAGCTAACAAATAAAACTGTGCATAAGAAAATAAAATGATAATTCAAAAGCTTAACGGATTAATTTCTTAGCTACATAAACAAGCTGAGTTAACGTAGACAAACATTGTTCGTATAAGAGCTTTCTTTTCAAAGTATGCAACCGAGAGCTAAATGTTGTGTTAAAGCTGTGTTACATTACGCATAAGTACTGTATCGATTGTTTAATTCTGCTTATAGCTTATTCAGCTTCATTTGCTTTTATACAACTATAAAACAGCTTATAAGTTATAAACTTCGGCTTAGGCAACTAAAAATGTTAGTAGGGAACTGCTCCAGTATGGGTGAAATGTCAATCTTCCTTGCGAAATAATCGAATGGAATATTATTCCACAAGAAAAAGAGACAGCCCCATTTAGTTTACATGAGCAGGCGTTACTGACGTTATGAAACCTTATTCAGTTTTCCCTACTTTTCAACTGCATACAACGTAAGATATCCCGTTAGTAAAGGCATTTCTTGACCATTACTTGACCTATGCTAATGCACATTACTTTTGCGCTGCATACTGGCTTTATCCAAGAAAGTTTCCTCCACTGTGGAAAATTTGGCAGAATTTTTTTTAAGATTATATTTTCTCATAAAAAAAAATTTGGAAAAAAAAAATGTTCTACGATGAAGCGTTCTTGAGTTATGAAATTTGGAATTTAGTGAGGTTCGTGAAAATGGGAAAACTTCAATTAGCGTTTTCAAGAAAAACTGGCAACCCTGATTTTATATTTTTCTTTTTTTTTTTCATTTATTCATGAACTCTACGAGTGAACAAAGTTTCGCAACAATCTGAGACCCTTCGGACCAAACATGTACGATAATAAAAAAAATCCCCTAACCATTTATTTATTTAGTTTTGAGTTGAACTTATTCATAAACATTAAAAGAAAAATTTATGAAAATGAGTATTCTTTTTATTTTGCCTCCGTAAAAGATGCTATAAAAAACATTTAAGTCCTTTTGAAAAAAAAAACCGTAGAATTTCATTTTAATCAGCAACCAAAACAAAAATAGAAATCAGGAGTCAATGGGCCGGCCTTCGTCGGTTCCGCGTTAAAAATAATGTGTGGGTGGGTATTCGTTCTGTTCATTGATCGCTGGCTGCAACCTTGAAAAGAAGTGGCTGCTATCTGCTCCATGTCCATGGTTTTAATTTTCAACTACGATTTAGATTTTAAATTAACTTCCGAAGCGCAAATTGACAAAGACTAACGTTCCGACCCATTTTATATTATTGAAAAAAATAATATGTAGCTATCTCAAAATTGAGTTTGGCGTAGTTTTCTTGTGTTTTGAATATCAATAAATCAAATTCATAAAATACGGTTACTCAGCGTTTGAAGTTTTAGATATATTTATAAAATTGAGTAAAAGTTACTCAACATTGAGTTAGCTCGAATGAGCATGTATGTGAGAATAATATGACAGCTGGCAATATACTTTACCTTGTTATCAAGATACTTTGGTCTTTGTTTGCACAACCAGGGAACGGCAAGAGCATAACAAGATCTGTCAGCCCGTTTACTGGGGAGTGCTCATTCGAAAGGGACCGTTATTAATTGTTGAAGAGGACACAGAAATGAAAAAAATATGTGAACCAACTGTTCCGTCTTAGCATTCTTCTTTGGTTGAACTGTTACGGTGTTACGGATACGTTTGCGTTCCGTTGAGGCAAATCTGACAAAAATTCTGTGGGACGTATCAATTGAAGGCCAGCCTTTATTTTCTATTATATACAGCAAAGTCAGTGTCAACTTTTCAAAAGTGTGAATCTGCTTATGTAAACAATGGCTTTCACAGTTAACTTCTCTCTAACAAAAGGCCACACATGAGAATTGAGATTTGGCAGAAAAAGAAACATCCCCTCTACCAGCTGAAATCTGCAGTTAGAAGATGTTATTTTCAATTCCCGAAAAACTAGTGAATAAAGTAATTGTTCAGCCTCCAAGAAGGAAGACTGCTGCCAGACATTTGACCATTTAATAATATTTTTTTTAAATTCAAAATAAAACAAGTTATGATTGTCCAAAATCCAGATTCCAACCATTCCACTCAATTCTTCTGTATTCTAAAAAAAACATGCTCCTGGGAGGAGAAAAACTACCATAGCCTTCAAAACCGATGTGAAATAAATATGTACACTCTAGAACTGCATGCTGATTTTTCTCCATTTCTCTGTTTTCCATTTTTCTTGTTACATAAAAAATATGCGACACCTTCAACTACCACCACCACCACCACCACCACTACCGCCAACCACAACCACCACCGCAAATGCTACTACAATATTATTTTATAACAATCCACTGACTATCACCAACCAATCAACCAACCACTGCCATACGTATTCTCGTGCGTCAATATTGCAGCAAGTAAAAAATCCATCCAGTTACTGCCAATTGTTAGAAGGAAACTACCTTACTATAAAATAAAATCGTCACCCAAATAACAGCAGAAAAAAAAAGCATAAGAACCATTACATTTAGGAGTGAAGACCGTCTCTCTCTCGCCCGATAGGGGCCCAACAATTCATGTATGTTTAATTCTATTTTGTAAAATCACTGATCAACCAATCAATCAATCGAATCCAGCGTGAAAAAGAAAGCAATGAAGATGAACGAAAGTAGGCTAAATTCGAAAATACCCCTCTCCCCTTTGTTTGGCAACACTGCAAAATGTCACTTTGAGCGCGCGCACACACACACAACAACAACAACAACATCACCAACAGCAACGATCATGACGCGACAAACCGCCGTTTGCCGTTCATAGGAAGTGAGGTTGAATTTTCTCTCTAGTAGTTTGCTTTGTTTTTTTAAAATACATAGCCTAAGCCTAAGAAGATGAAGAGCTTTTGCTGGTTTGATATAGGAGTGAGATTTCGTGAAATGTCCTTTGTAAAATTTAGCAACACACCCATACATACATACTTACATACATACATAGAGCAAATACATTATAGGGGAAGTTGAGCGAAACGAAATCGAACTCTGCTTTGCAAATACTTTCCTACTCGTTTTTGTCATAAACTATTAATGGCAGTAGTGTTCAAACGAAGGCTAAGTTTGGTTATTTTGAATGATGAAAAGGATTGTGCTACTTTAAAAGAAAAAAACTAGTTTTAAAACTGTATTGAAATCAAGCAGAGGTTTAGTTTGTAGGAAGCTTTCTGATTTGCGTAAATTAAACGGATTTTTTTGACGAAATTGCCCTTATGTGTAAAAAAAAACAGAATTTGAATAAAGTCGATTTTCAGTAAACCATTTGTGACTAATTTCATTAGTTTGTACAAAATCAACCGTCACAGGAACGGAAGGAGTTTGGATATTTTTGTGAGTTTCGGGAGATTTGAATCGCGTGAGGATTTGAGAGGGAGAAATGAGAAATACTCAGCAAGGCACAGCACAGTTTCTACACGAAAATCACAAACTGTTCACATTTGTCTGAAATTAATAAAAACAAGCACGCTTCGAATACAACGGCAGTTGTTAACATTATGCTCGAAAACACAAAAACATTCAAAAACCTTACTCGCCGTCTTGTTGTGTATGAATCCATGCAAGTTACCCTTGGCAGCCCACCTGTCAATTGTCCAAAGAAGAGAAGAAAAAGTGGTGTCCTGTGTATTCAAAACTCCCAGAGCGATTTTATGTATGTAAACAAAAATATACACTGGACCGTGTCAGAAGGCTTGTTGTGTGTCGATGTAAACAACTACCAAATCGAACCAAAACAAAAATCGTCTAAACAAAACAAGCCACAACCCGAAACGTCTGGCGTCTCGTTTCTCCCGCCTCATGTACGTGTATTTTGACATTCGATATCGGTGAGATATTTTGTTCCTTGGTGTTTTATCGTGTTTAATTTGTTGTAACCTAATGTCTCCTCGAGAGCGCTGTGTTATTTTTTTTTTTTGTGTAACCCCTTCCACACTCCGAACAGTAAGCCCTCTTTTGACAGGTGACCTACCGAGTTTGTGTTTTTGTTTGTTTTTGTGTCTCACCAAATGCAAGAAGGATTTTTCGCTTACGCTTTCATGTCACAATTTCACACACTGCATGTATCCTCATCACTCACCATCGCTAACTGTCACGTTGACATTTCTCGTTTCCACTAACCTACCGAACTGTCATTCCTCTCAACTTCCTTCAACTTCGTCCCGTAACCTGGCATACCTACGATGGTTTCGGGCAACGGTCTTCTTTATCTTCATCTCTAGATTTAATCCCTGTCTTCATTATTTCTTTCGTATTTCTATCCTAGAAGGGATAAGGAAAGTGCCCTGGAGTAATCGATATTTGCATTTGAAACTGCTACGTTTTGCGAAACCACATTTATGGAAAACCAAATTTTCTGATGAAACAAAATGATGCAAGCACCTTTCGTGAAAGAAACCAAAACGGGGGACTTGTCCTTGTCCCGAGACTAAATTAAGTACGCCAAAACAAATTAAACACTCATTCTCGAATCCGAAGCTTGCGTGGCCAAACTGATAACTTAACTCACTTTTGTACTTAATTTCTTCTCCGTTGTTCTCTCTCCTATTTTCTGCCAAAAAAAAAACAAAAACTGATATTATTCGTAGCTACGTAGATCCAACTGAGACACACCTACACCTGTCTGCAAACAAGCGACTGAAATTCACTAATTCTCTCTCTTTTTCTTTGTTTCGTTTTTTATTATCTCATTCTCTTCACCATCCGTTCGCACTTCCGTCACTGACACGCGCACGCACACCCACACCCACATAAACACAACCACCGTATGATGCGGGTCGAACGTTTCATACACACACACTCGTCACACGATCGTCTCGAACGACAAAACAAAACCGAACAAAACAATCCGACCAATCCGCAAACAGAACTAACGGGCACGTTGAGCCGAAACCGATCACAAAAGCACCCGAAGGAGAAGGTTGCCCTCGTTGTGGTGGATACGTTTACATGGCCGAGCAAATGTTGGCACGTGGCAGAGTGAGTTGATTGTTGTTTTCCTTATTCTTGTTCTCGTTTAGCGTAATATACCTACTGAATGCATTCTTCTAAAACCGTAGCTTAGTTAAATCCACTAGTAGTAGTAGGCTTTGCTTCTTTAAGGCACACCCAATAACAATGCGCTTCTTGGATGGTGAATTTCAGTGTGAAAATACATTCCCGAACAACTGATGACAATTGTAAAAAAAAAATTAACGCATTTTTTTTCAGAAGATTCGAAAATTATCAAACAAAACTCAGAATGAAATGAAAGAAAATAAGTTTGAAATTCTCACTTAAATCTCAATTAAATCAGCGTATAAATCTGCAGGAATTGTTTTTAAATTTGTTATTTCTAGGTACATTTGCTCTCAGGAATGAGATTTATTTAAAAAAAAATTGTTTGAAGGTTTTGGAGAAAATATCTTCTCATCAACATGAGACCCTAGGAGTGGACAGAAATTTCTGCTAGAACCAAAGATATGAAGAGAAATTATTGATAGTTCCGTCAGAGTACGGCAGGCTGTGAAAATTGAAATGAAGCAGTTGAAATTCAGCGGAGGGCTATTTTGAAAGGCAGTACCCGCTCAAGCCTTTCACTGCATTTCAAAATAGCCCTCCGCTCACTTTCAACGGGTTCGCCGACTTGGGTACCACATCGATATTCAGCCGCTCTATCTCCTCCAACGATCGCTTCGGGTAGTGGGCCGACGCCAGATCCGGCCAGAACACCGCGTCTTCGCCCTTATGGTATTTCTTGAGGAATGACGCAACTTCCGGCAGGCATTTCATACTATAAATTTCCCCAATCACAGCCAGTCCGGAGCGAAAGAAGAGCGGCTTTGACATCCCCTTCTCGCTGATTGTCAGCCACAGCAGCCCCTTCTTGGGGAACTTGGTGTGTGAAATGAACTTCACCTTGAAGCTCACTTCCTTCGTGGGGGAAGTAAAATACGAAGTGCCCTGCCAGTCGTTGCCATCCAGGGTGAGATAGGTCTTGTCGTCAATCACCACCACCACGTCGCGATTCGCTGGGAAAATCGAGTTGACCATCTTATTCAGCCGCTGCCGCTGCGTCATTGCCTGCAGCTCCGAAACCAGTGGACGCGACTTCCACTTCCTGACATGTATGTTCATGTTCGCCGGGTACATTTTCACTGTTTGGCCGGTTGAACCGACAGCCCGGCCAAGCGCACGCAGCGATGTAGCCACTTTTTCCTCGAACTTCCTCTTCAGCATCCTTTGGAGCTTCTTGTCACTCAGGGTCGTCGGCCGTCCGGAACCGGGCTTTCTTTCGATGCTCTGATTGTTGTCTAATAGTGCCAAGATGTTGTAGATGCCGGAACGGGCGTACTCGGCGTCCACAAAGTGCCGCACGATGTCCGTTTTTGACGCGGCGGGGTGCCGTTTTCTGAACGCACACACTTCTGAACGGAGTTGCTTCACTGTTTTCGCCATCACGGTTAGAACTCGTCTGATAGAGCTGTCAAATTTTGTCTGCTGACTCATGGGTTACTATGATTGATGCTGCATGGGTAGTTTCGTCAGTGCGTGTGAAGATAAACCCATGAAAAATCGGCAATGTTTGTCCATTTTTTTAAATGCAAACGTTATTGATAGCATTTCTCACATCCAGGGTGACTACTGCACAGTAGCAAACTCTCCACCTCTTACGTTGGATTGCCACCTCTGCCGTCTTGGTGACGGACATGATAGCATCCACCGTTGATTTCCCTTTACGGATGACAAACTTCTGACCTTCCGTGTACTTCAACAACCTGTTGAGGATTAAACTCAGGACTTTACCCATCGTATCCAACAAGCATATCGGACGGTATGTCGATGGATCACCCAGTGGCTCACCTGTCTTCGGCAGCAATGCTATAGTCTGGCTGAAGATCATCTGAAAGTAAGCAAATTAGTGCTTCTTTTTATTGATAAGCCATTATGACACTAAGATGGATTAAAATTATAAATCCTTCTGGCAACGCACCATGTTCTACAGTGGATTCATGTTGGCTTTTGCGAAATTTAAACGTCTCTCAATATTGGAAGGAGAGTCAATGTTGGAAAGGAGTCTCTCATATTGCTGAACAGAGAAATGCTAAGAAATCTATATGCGGCTTCTCTTAAAACCAAAGACTCAAAGTTTTCACCAAAAAAAGTTCTAAACAAAATTATTTATGAGTATATGAAGATTTTTTTTTTCTGACTCATTGAAAACCCCCTTTCTGGACGAGGGGTACGAATCTGTCTAAGATGCAGCGAAAATTTCAATCTGCTGTTCTGAGATGCGCGATCGCTTAGTAGGTAGAGAGAAGACTGGTAATGATTTTCATGATTCCTGCATGATCCATGATTCTTTTTCCAAAGATGGAGGGCGATGCAGGGAGATGTAATTAGATGCAAGAGCTGAAACACGCTTTTTTTTTCAAAAATTGATCATCTGATCGAAGAGACCACTCTCAAAACCTTGCTTAGAATCCTTGATAAGGTCTGTATCCGCAATAATTCGGACACCTCAAACCATGCATAAAACATAAATTTCGCTTTATATTTCCGTCGTAGTTGTTTATTTCAGATTCATGGGATGTGTTTTACAATTCGTGAAGACAAAACATAGTTATTCGGTATTTGCATAAAATTTTCGAACTTTGCGCTTAACTCCGTCCATTAGGGTTTGTACAGACTCTTCAGAAATCGTAGAAGCCGTCTTTGTCCAAATTTGCTGGAAGTGTTTGATGTCTTTGATTCCTTGCTTCTTTCCAGAAAGCTTCCGCTTCATCAGAGCCCAATATCTCTCGATTGGTCGTAGCTCTGGGCAATTTGGCGGGTTTGAGGTTTTTGGTACAATGTTCGCTTGATTTGCTTGGTCCCAATCCATCACAGTTTTAGCATAGTGGCATGATGCCAAATCGGGCCAGAACAAAGGTTTTTCTTTGTGACTTTTGATGAAGGGTAGCAATCGCCTGTAATGACGAAAGATTTACTCTTTTTGCCACACGTGCAGATTGCTTGCCACACAAGGTATTTTTTGGGATATGTCGATGCCTTCTTCGTTCTGAAATGCTCAGCTGTAGCATTTCTGGCCATAGCAAAAGAAAAAACCAGCCCTGGAAGCTGCTTGAAATCCTCCAGGACATAAGTTTCATCGTCCATAACAACGCATGAAAACTTCGTCAAATATTCGCAGTACAAACGTCGAGCCCGTGATTTTGCTGCCAAGTTCCGTTTGTCGTTGCGATTTGGAACTGTTTTTATTTTATACGACTTAAGTCTCAAACGTTGTTTTGATTTTTGGACAAAACCAGGCGACATCCCTATTTTACGAGCCACCGTTCGAATGGAGAGATTTGGGTTTTTCGTTAATATCCTTTTCACCTTTCGGTCCATGACAGGATCAGTGCGTCCAATGTTTTTGTCACTTCTTGGTTTCCTCTGCACCGTCAAACGTTCTGAAAATGATTTAAGCACATCGTGAACAGTGGATTTAGGCAAATCCAATGTTTTTGCAAGGTCCCGTATTGACAAGGCAGAATTACCCGTACGCCCGTACAAAATTCGCTCGCGCACTTGTTTTTCTTTCGTCGCCATCTTGAAAACTAAACATAAAATGTAAACATCAATCATAGTCTTTTTCATCATAGACTCTCAGCTATACCACAGTGAAAGTTTTCATTCCTACGTGCAATATTTCAAAAGTTACAATGATTTGAAGGTGTCCGGATTAATGTGGATACAGACCTTATTATACACAAATTATTCCTTCAAATTAATCGAGGAAATTTTCCATACGTAATTTTCCGTTACGCGATAGAGAAAATCTGCCAATATCTCTTTGAAAAACAACTACACTCTACGATTGACTAAAAAGAGTGATCGCCCATCGTTTTAGCATATCTTGGATAACTTCTAGTCTAAGTCTACTCATCCGGAATGTAATTTCACATTCAAATTTCCCTCCGCACAGCAATTGCCTGACCGCCCCCAAAAATCAACAAACCCCATCCCACCTTCGAAACCGCCTCTAATCGCTTTCTTTCTGCCGCACCCTAACCGACTAAAACCCGCAGGGCTACCACCGACGCTGCTTCAAGTGCCTAGTTTGCAACCGCACCCTTGACTCCACGATGCACTGCGATGGTCCGGATAAAGAAATCTATTGCCGAGGTACAGGGAAACCCCCATTGTTTGATGTAGTTGTTGGGTTAAGCTTAGCAATCGCAAGCCAACTGTATTTAGCCGCATTCTTGATTGTTACTAATCCCAGTCAGTGTGTGTGAATGTCTATGATCCATGTTTGGTGCTATGTTTTTCCCTCCGTAGGCTTACCATAAGGGATGCTTCAAGTGCGGCGAATGCAAGAAGGGCCTCGACTCGGTAAACTGCTGCGAGGGTCCGGATCGTGAAATCTACTGCCGAGGTTTGTTCGTTTGCTCTAGGTGTCTTTTCTCCGTTCTATGTTAAACGTTCTATGTGTTACAGTTTGCTACGGCAAGAAGTTCGGTCCCAAAGGCTACGGCTACGGCCAAGGCGGTGGAGCCCTGCAAACCGACAGCAGCGACATGACTGGGTAGGTTCAGAGTTTTTGAAACTGACACGATATCCGGTACTGTCACTAACTGCTACGTAGTATGTGTTGTCAATGTCGATGAGTCGATTCGAATTTAGCAAGGTTATCTATTTGTACAGGATGCTACGCCAGTAGATTCGGTTCACGCGGGTACGGCCACTCGGGTATTTCCTTCCTCGGGTTGATGTGTGACGCTAGGGACCTAGAATTTCAGAGGTACAGTTTCTGCTATCCCGTCTCCGTGTCAGCTAGTGACTACCAGCATCCTCGTGACTGTTAAACCTCTAGCTTGCGTAGATAATTTAATGAACTTTTTTCGTGATACTCAACAGTGAATTTACACCGAAGCCATCGTCCGCCGATACTTCGGCCATCAAGGCTTCGCCCGGACACGGTTGTCCACGCTGCGGTGGTGTAGTCTTCGCTGCCGAAATGGTCCTTTCTAAGGGTCGTGAATGGCATCGCAAGTGCTACAAGTGCCATGACTGCACCAAGACGCTGGACTCGATCATCGCTTGCGATGGTCCGGATAACGATGTCTATTGCAAGACTTGCTACGGCAAGAACTGGGGACCACATGGTTATGGATTCGCCTGCGGATCCGGTTTCCTGCAGACCGATTGCATGACGTAAGTTGCGTTGGAATTTCCGGGTCAAATAATTAGGTTTACTGAAAAGAGATATCATCGTTACAGAGAGGAACAGATGGCCCATCAGAAGCCGTCGGTACCGATCGATACGACCAGCATCAAAGCTCCAGCTGGTCAGGGTTGCCCACGTTGCGGTGGAATGGTATTCGCAGCTGAACAACAACTAGCCAAGGGTACCATGTGGCACAAGAAGTGCTTCAACTGTAACGAGTGCCATCGTCCGCTGGATTCGATGTTGGCCTGCGATGGACCGGATAAGGAGATCCATTGCCGTGCCTGCTACGGAAAACTTTTCGGACCCAAAGGATTCGGATTTGGACACACACCTACTTTGGTGTCGACCGAAGTGCAGGCTGCTCCAGTCCAGTAAGCTGTCATCTATCGCCTACTGATTGCCAAGTTAATTAATCCTCTTTCCTACTATTTCAGTACCGAGTTCGACCCGACAACCGGCATGAAGGCCAAGGACGGTAAGGGCTGTCGGCGCTGCGGATGCAACGTATATGAGGCCGAGAAGATGCTCAGCAAGAACCTAATTTGGCACAAGCGGTGCTTCAGCTGTTTCGACTGCCGAAAATCGCTGGACTCTACCAACCTCAACGACGGACCTAACGGAGAGATCTACTGCAAAGGCTGCTACGGCCGGAACTACGGTCCACGTGGCGTCGGCTTCGGTATTGGCGCTGGAGCGCTAACGATGGTATAAACCACAACAAACCACTTACCCATCAGATAGATACGTTGATTTTCTTTTTATTTTAAATATTGAAACTATGTGTATTTCTCGAGCTTCCTTCCTCGGAAGCTTCTAGACTTGATCGCCGATATTCCCTTAAATACCTTTTTTTTTCGACGTGTATAGTTAGAGCTCTGACCAACCAACCAATGCGTAAGATGTAGAGAAGAGCTTTGCTGCTCACCCAAAAAAAAAAAAATATCCCCCAGCCTGCCATTACGAAACTAACCTCTACCATTCAAAAGCATCCAACCACGTTCAAACGCCTTTAACTATAGGAAGTAAAAAATGAGCAGTTCAAAGCGTCCAGATTTAGTGATTTTTACAATTGCGAACGACCAGGCCTCCGAACCTGCGATCACCGGATTGAAAACCAACCAAAAACAAGAATCTCTCATATCAAACAGAACAGCAGCCAAGGCTGTCAATCACAAACGTCAATCCCCATATCAGCCATTTTGTTCATACACACGAAACTATATTTATTCATGTGCGCTGTAGAAATCTATCTTACCTCACCACCTTACCCAGAATGCCAAAATTGAAACCGAATTCCAATTTTTTTTTTTTTTTTTTCATTTTTGAATGCATCGTTAGTAGAGACAGGAATATTTGCGCTTAGATGAATGGAAGGAAGCAGTCCAACCCACTTTCAGTGAAAACAAGAACTTTTGTTATTTTTTTACTCTCACGCCAAAAACAAAACAGCACAAATTTAGAAGCCTTTAGATAGATAGTTGAATGAATTGAAGAAATGAAAGAATAACGATCGAACACAAAACTGAGCTTTGCCGTTTTTTTATAGTGCGGCCTTTTCCTTCCCAAATTTTTATACAAAAAGGGGAAAAGTTGAAACAAAGTGACGAAACAAGGCGAAGGAAAGGCCCTTCTCCTTCCCCGTTCTTAATATCACATTTGATTATCATCCTTACTGTAATAGTTTGTTTTTAATTTGCTAATTAATAATAATAATGATAATAAAAAAAAAAACATATACAACGCGCTAGGTTAGGTATTACTTACGTAACGATGATACTTATGTAAAGTCAACACACACACACACACAAAAAAAAGATATTTATTCAATAAAGAGAAACTGCTAAAACCAAAGCGACGATTCACGGTTGTTTGCATTAGGGAATTTGAAAGAAAATTCACTTCACACTTTTAAGTTCCTTGGCATTCTCGGAACAATATCTAAATGTTAAAAAAAAAACATGAACAAAGTAATGTCGTTTTCGGTTATTGCCACCCCAAAAAAAAAAATTATTTTTTTAAGGGTTTTGGATTAGCCAGGAAAAACACGCAAGACGTGGTTTAATTAATAATGGGAAAGATCGTGTAATAACTTCTGACTGGTAACATTGAATGAAAGGTAACGATGGCTGCCGAATGACAGCTTTGCTATGCACAGTGTCGTAGCTCAGAAGTGGGGGCGCAACGAGTTCAGTGGTTGCCAACTCAACACCCCTGCTCAACCACAGCAGGTCGCCAAGCCTATCTTGGAGCGCAACCCCTTGAAGGTGACCGCTGGAAGACCTTTGGTCATCACATCAGCCTTCAGCTCGGACGAACGCACGAACTCGATGTGAATCAAACCTTGCTGGACCAAATCACGAAGGAAGTGGAACTTCGTATTCACGTGCATTAGCCGTTTACAGTCCCGTTCATCCTCAGCGATCCTGATCGTAGACTGGTTGTCTTCGTAGACCGGAATTGGTCCATCCAAATTTCGTCCCAAGTCGTGGAGCAGTCGAACCATCCACATTGCGTGACACGCAGCCGTACACAACGCAGAGGGCTCTGCTTCCGTTGAAGAGAGTGCAACCGTTGTTTGCTTCCTGGTTACCCAGCCAACAGTGCAACCATGTATCTTGAAGATTTCTGCCGTCACCGATCGCCGGTCCGCCAGATCGATTGCCAATCGGCATCGGAATAGATCTCCATCAGCGGCGCATCCTCATCCAACTTGTACACCAGTCCTACGTCTAGCGTACCTTTAATGTACCGCAACATCCGCTTGAGATGAACCCAGTGCTCATCGGTCGGGCATGACTGGAACTGACTGAAGTAGTTCGTAGCCGCTGCCAAATCTGGCCTGGTCGTGAGGGATGCGTACATCAGAAAGCCAACCAAGTCACGATATGGCTTCAATATCCGTTGCTGTCCATCTCCTTTCTTCAGCCACAAACGGTTCTCTATCGGTGTCGAAACCGGCTTACACTCCGTCATCCCGAAGCGTTCCAGTACACCCTCGAAGTATTCCCGCTGGCTTATCATCAACACGCCTGCCTCAATATCACGGTCGACGCACATCCTGAGAAACTGACGTACCTCACCATCATCGGTCATTTCAAACTCCACAGCCAGTCTCCTCTTCACCGCCTGCAAAATCTTCAGCGATGAACCGACCAGCAGAATATCGTCGACATAAAGCACCAAAAATCAACATTTCCTTGCCTAAGCCACGCGTGTAGAGACACTGATCATTTCTGCTCCAAACAAAATAAAGTTTTTCCACGAAACCATAGAATTTCTCTTTTCAGGTTCGAGACGCTTGCTTCAGTCCATAGATCAACCGATTCATACGGCATACCAGTCCATTCCCTTGCTCAAACCCTTCCAGCTGCGTCATGTACGTGAGCTTGCCGTTTAAGAACGCAGTTTTGACGTCCATCTGATGGACTAGCAACCGCTCTCGGTTGGCCAACGCCAGTACCGGTCCACCGCGCTTCACCTAAAACACTTATTTACAGGTGACGGCCGATCGTCCTTCCGGAAGCTTTACCAGAGATCACGTTTCATTCCGCTTCAACGAATTCAACTCGTCGTCGACGGCAGCTTTCTACATCTCCCAGTCACCTCGTTTCTTCAATTTGTCGATCCAGCTCGGGATGTCCTCCACGAAATTCATCGCGCTAAGGGCGAATCCAGCGTACTCCATGTTAAAGTCCTGATGCCAAACAGGTGCCGTTTTCGTCCTTACCGGCCTTCGGTTTTCCGCTTCTTTTGCTTCCGGAACTGCTTCCGCATTTTCCGACTCTTCATTCTCTTCTGGACTGGCATATTCATCCTCCGACGGATTCTCGGTATCATCAACTTTGCTTTCGTCTTCTTCAGGCTTCGCATTCGCAGTTGACACTTCTATGAACTGATTCGCAGTCATCCACTCGACGCAACCAGTCTCGATGAAGTCCACATCTAGCGCCGTGACGATCGCTTTCTTCACGGGATTCCAGATAAGATACCCGTAGTGAGAATACCCGACAAAAATACCACTCCAGGCTTTGGCATCAAATTTTCTTCTCGGCTCCTGCGGCATGTGATCAAAAACCCGGCTTCCAAAGACCTGGATATTCGCTACATTTGGCTTCCGTGACTCCCACAGCTCGTGCTGTGTTTGATTCGACTCGATCGCAGCAGTCGGACTTCTGTTCGTCAGGGAGGCTATCGTCTCCACAACCTGTCCCCAGAACCGCTTGTCGATACCCGAATCCACCAACATCGCTCTGGCCTCCTCAACAAGCGTGCGGTTTTGACGCTCGCTAACACCGTTCTGTTCGGGGGTGTACGGTACGGTCCACTCAATCTGGATTCTTCTGTAAGGCCAGAGAACTTCTTGAACCGCTTGCTCGTACATTCGCCTCTGTTATCGCATCGGAGACGTGAAATCTTCAGCCCGATTTTCGCCGTAACAAGAGCTTCATATTCGACGAAACACTGCATCACCTCGTCCTTAGACGAAATCAGGTAAACCATCGCAAAATGGCTCCAATCGTCCGTGAACGTGACGAAGTACTTTTTCCCGAATAGTCATTCCGGCGTCACAGGGCCACACACATCGGTGTGTATGAGCTCAAGCACTCACGACGTACGCTTTCCTTCGCGCGACGAGAACGGTTTCCTCGTTTGCTTCCCGATGAGACACGATTCACACGAGATTACACTTTTGTCCCCATCTGTATTCACTGATAGTCCCGAAACCATTCCGTTTCAAACTCTTTTCGTTTAGATGTCCGAAGATGTGCCAAAGTTCAATATTCTTTAGGATCCGGCCACACGACATTAACGAGGAATTGTCCGTACTTTTCCTCACCGAGTAAAAGTCAAGTTCGTATAGTTTATTACGCACCGATCTACTCGCGACGATTTCGGATCCACGATAAATTTCCGCTTTACCGCACTCAAACACTACGCGCATTCCAGCCTGCTCCACTTTCAGCACTGAGAACAGGTTACAGCGCAATTTCGGTACATACAGTGCGTCGTTGATATTACAATCATTCGACTTACCATTTACGATGGATACTACCTGTATCTTACCGGAGTGCTCCGCAACGATTGTCTCGCCATCCTTAGCAACTGCAATTTCGATGGGTTTCTGTAAGCGACGTAGTTCGCTTGAAAGTTTTAAAAGGTGGTAAAAGTGGTCACGCACCAGATGATGCGTAGCGCCAGAGTCGATGAACCATCTCGTCCGGTTTGACTCCTGCATTACGGTACCGTCACTCACACCGACGAAACATACCTCTCATCCGCTTCCTCGGTCACTCGAATCCGCAACGTGGGCCTTCGTGTTCGGTCCTCTCTGGCCGGGCTGCTTCCTCTTTTTCTACGGACACACTGCCAATTTGTGGCCTTCCTTTTTGCAGCCAAAACCTTTCAGCTGCTTCTTCGGATTGGAAAATGCTGCATCACTACCACTCGGTGCGGGTGACAACTCCACACCTCGCCGTTTTGTTTCCTAGCCCAAGAGTCTGCACTTGACGAATTCGATCGACAAATTTCCTCGGGCATGGTCTCCAGTGCTGTGACACCCCAGCATACGATGAATCAAGCGTCAGAAGAAGGTGACATACCACATTCAAATCGTCCAGCTGTGCACCGGTCGCACGATATTCCCGCACCATCTTGTCAAACTTCAAGAAGTGCTGCAGCAAAGTACCGCCTTCATACCGCATCGACAACATTTGCCACTTGAGGTGCATCCTGCTGGCAATGCTGCGGCGTTCGAAAAACCGGTGCAAGCTTCCCAGATTCCTTCAGTGATTTCTTCTCCTGGATAAATTCCAGCTGCGAGTCGTGGATTCTTGACGCACAGTGATTCCATTCCATACAAAAGGCGGAAAAAAGTCTAAAAATTGATTTTACATAGCTAAGTTATGTGTTTACAAGTAATTTTGGGCCGCTGATTTCAAATATGCTATCTAAAATGTCATATTAAGCCACGCTTTCAAGATATGGCCACTTTATGGTCCCCTGGAAAATCCGGAACATCCGATAAAATGGTAAATTCATTAGTTTCGTCCTAAAGCAATAAGATGTTTTTCAAAACCATTTGTACATAAAATGTAAGAAGTAAAGCGATGTGGAGAACAGTTTATGGCTCTGAGTGGCCATTGAGTGGTCTTCCGGAAGTTCCGGAACATCCGTAAAATTTGATAACTCAGCAATTCCAAACCAATCAAAAAATTTCGCAATATTTGGTAAGTTTGTTCCTTTGCAAAAAATATATGATTCCAATTTTTCATTTTGTCATTAGGGTTACCCATTTTGAGATAGAGTGGTCCAAAAAACGAAATCTTAGAAAATATATATTTTTCGAATAATTATAACTTTTGAACCACTGAAGCGATTTAATTTTTTAAATGGCGAAAGAAAATGAAAAATAATGAGTTATAGTACTAAGAAAATGTATGAATATAAAAAATTAAATCTTATTGTAAAAATCAAGCATGGAAATGTCCAGTTTTTATTATTTTGGTGGCGATTACAATTTTCATGTAAATTTCATTTAAGAAAATTCAGACGATTTTACGTTAAGTCATTATAATGATTGTAATGATTTATACAAAATTTGTGCATGCATCTATTTTACCCCTCTTACAAAAGGAGGGTATACAAATCGCTTGGAAAATCGACTTTTGATCCGAGGCTCGAAGGACCGAGTGTTATATGCCATTCAACTCAGCTTATCAAGATCGCATTTTTCTGGTTTGAAATAATAGCTTCTGGAAGATAAACAGTATCAAAACTTCATCAGCAAAAAACATGGTGAAATGAATTTAGAATGAATTTGAAATGACAACAATAACTGAGATTTATCACTTCAAAAATACGAAGTGCCAGTGAATGTTTCCAAGGAGCCAGAACGTAGGATCGATTCGCCTTAGGCATCTCGGGCCTTGAATCAGCAGTCGGTTTCCCAAGCAATCTATATTTTTTTCTTTGTCAAAATATATGGTAAAAATCGCGTCGCTCTAAAACGAAAGTGATACAAATACTTCAGAGTTTCTGGATGATCTGGAGGACCATGCAGTGACTAGTCGAAATCGCAAAAGGAGTAACTACAGTGAATTCGTTCCCACATTACATGTAAATTTACTTCAAAATAAAAACCTAAATTTATACACGTATCGTGTGATCTTACACTTTTTCCCTGGAAGTAATAGGAATACGAACCCGGATGAGGGCATTGAAGTCCTGGAAACTTGATAACATTACCATTGCACTTATTTTTGAGTTCTCATGTTATTTGATGTGTTGCATGATAGGTTTTTGATCCAAATCCGAATCTGGCCACTTTCCCGGGAGTAGCCGGAACATTAACCCGGATGTTATCAATGTGGATCGGGACTTTTGATTTGATATCATCACCATTGAACTAATTTTCGTATTCTCATGTAATTTGAGGTGTCACATGATGGGTTTTGATCTAAGTCAGAAATTGGCCACTTCCCCGGGGGTATCTCCGAAACCAGTCAACCAATTTTAATAATATTTCGTATGGAACCACAGTACCTTTCATTTGGCGGTTGTTTCATTCAAATCGGTTCAGTAGTTGCTTGGGAAACTGAGTTAGAAATTTCGTTCCACACATACACTATACACACACATAGACACACACACAGGCATGTTCAGTTCATTGAGCTGGGTTCGTTGTATACAACACCCTTCAGGCTTTGGATCAAAAGCCGGTTTTCTAAGATATATGTATTTACACTTCTTTGCAAGAAAGGAAAAAACCGTGGTAATCTAGTGCGAGATTTATGTATTTACCAATCTTACGGGTTTTCCAGACATTCCAGGACTCTGGCCTTCCGGAACCGTACTTGCGCAAGTTTGCACAAGATGAAACTCCTATTTTCGAAAAGTTGACAAAAATATCTTTAAAATAACCCTATTGTGGTATATGTGCGCATGTGTGCTCACATTTGAAAACTTAGTTGAAGTTTTTTTTTCCGATTCTCCATACATTTTATACGGGAGTAAAAAACCACGACCATGTAGGACCCCTACTTTGAAATATTGTAGAGAGCACAATTTTCATCCAATCTTTATAAAATTTCGGAAAAAGAAATTTCAAATAGTGTACAAAATTAAAAAAATATATTTATTGTAAAATGAGGAAGTTGATTTTTCGACTTTTTTTTTCTGCCTTGGAATCACTGTATATTCGAGCCAGACTCCAAGTTTTTCTCTTTAATTGCACTATATCCTCACACATTTTCGTTGCGTAATTGCACAAACCATAAAAATCACACTTCACTTATTACACTAGCCACACGAGAATCTACGAATACGTGATGAAATACAACAAAACTATGGGATTAATTTTCACAATAATTTAAATACGCTTGCACCTATTCTGAACCGTGTTTACAATCGACGTAATCGCTTGATGTTGCCAAACTATTTTATTATGACTCTTATTCGAATGAAATGGGTTTGGCAGTACTTCAATATCACCTTTTTTGTGGGAGTGCTACAAATCGCACAAAGTTGAACTATTTTATTTTTCCATAGATTAAATAATTAATAACATACTTCTAATTGTAGATTTTGGGAATATATACCGAGAAATAAAATTCCACATTTAATAATATTTTTCCATCTCTGTTGAATTTGGCGGCACTGGTCACATACTGTAAAGCATACACATCAACGCTGATGTGCATTCATAGAGCATTCCATGCCCTTTTCCGTGTTAAATTAGAAGAAAATCATCAGAATCGAATGTTTTGTGTGTTGTTAAACGATTAACGGTAGGTGAACGAATAAATTGTGAATAACTTGTGTACTCAGTGTTCGGTATTCAGTGCATATTCACCGATTTCCACTGGAGGTCTGTTTATTTAGCTTAAGATAGTCCGTTGGCTCAGCCTTACTGGAACGGGGACCGCTTCAATTCGCTCGGGGCACGAACAATAGTTGATCCCATACCAAGCCCACTGGCCAACCTTGGGTACTTGATTTGGCCATTAACGAATCCATTATTGACTTCTCATGTGTTCTCTTAGGATTGGTCCATGTAAGAAATTGTCACTTTCCCGGAGCTACTCGGAACATAACCGGATGATATTATCACAACTGCTCTTTCACGCTCACGGTGATAACATTCACTAGGCGACTTTTACCGCACTTCTGTACCGAAAGTCGGATCTAAAGAATTTAGTCGAATGAATAGTCTTCACACATCACGTTGACAACAAATATTGAGAATCAATATAAATCTATTTGAAATTCAAGGGAAAAAAACGCAGCTGAAAAATCAACACGTCAGATTTTCAGCGTGGTTTACTTCGGTGTCTGCCAGCCGGTTGCATACTTTTGCATGGCTTTGTTTGGACCATAAAACGCTGTGTGGATCAAGATGGGCAAAATTGCCTTCCCTGAACCATGTGTATTTCTCAAGATATGATTGCAAAAAAACGCAATTGCATTTTGACGGTAGGACTACGTCTGTGTTTTCAATACTGGGGTACACGTTCAAATTGCGAAAATTTGGAGCGTCACGAAAAATATATAGGTTTTGAAGACGTTAATAACTGAGTCATTTCACGATCGATTTACAAAATGTTTGCATCAATCGATCGGAACATTTATCTACGCATTGATTCTAATATTCCAAAATCTAGTGATTTATAACATCCAACTATTGAAATTAACGCAAATATAAGGTAATGTCTTATAATGTCGATTTTTCAGAGTAAATTTACCAAATACACAGTACTTTTCTAGCACAGATTTCATATTTAAGTAACGAACGTCTCTAATGCAGCCATAAATGTTATATAACGGGTACACTTTCGCATTTTGAATTCAGTCTTACGGCGGTCGTGAAGCTGTGCAGAGTATGTTCTGCAGTTGGATCGTAGCCGGCAGCAGCACTGGCGAGCAGTCGTTGCCCAGAGAGGGTTGGTGCAGTTGGCTGTTGTTGCCGATGCTCCCGTCAACCTCGCTGCGAGAAACATAGCTGCTGAAGCCTACGATTTGGCGGGAAAAAGCCGCCCGTGACAACGAGACAAGAATCAACTATCCCACGTCACCTGCAGATGGCCACCCGCAACGACGAGTAGCTGAACCAAGAATACCAAGAAGAAAGCCCAAGTTCAATCGCGAACCATGTTTCTCCCCCATCAACTAAATCCGTCCTTTTCAGGACGACCAAAACAATTTTCCAATTAAAGAGTTTATTTGGTTAACATTTTAATTCGAACCAAACTGCGAAACTTCAGACCGACTATGTGGTTGAGTTCGTTGTAGTTCCTAGTTGTGCATAGCGGATTAGTTGCTGGCGGTGGCAAACAAATTAGAAATGTTTCGATTAAGAAAATCATCCGTCTAGCGTGCAGTAATTAAAACTAATTATTGTGGCGCAATAACTGAATTTCGTCCCCTTTGGTGCAATTTGTATCACATTGCCTTCGTTGGTACCGCCTTCTTTCGTGCACTAGCATCCGACCCCATTTACCTCATGGCTCTTAGCAGTACATTTTGATTCAGTCTTACGACAGTCGTTAAGCTGTGCAGTGGTCTTAGGATCGCAGTTGGCGGCGGCGAGCAGTCGTTGCCCGTAGAGTGCATTGTTGCAGCTGGGGCGGTTGTTGCCGATGCTCCCGTCAACCTCGCTGTGAGAAACATGGCTGCTGAAGCCTACGAGTTGGCGGGAAAAAGCCGCCCGTGACAACGAGACAAGAATCAATCATCCCACGAGATGAACCAAGAAAGAAAGGCTAAGTTCAATCGCGAACTGTTTCTCCCCTGTCACGTTCAAATCCGTCCTTTTCAGGACGACCAAATCAATTTTCCAATTAAAGAGTTTATTCCCTTCAAATTTTCTCTTGTGCTGTTTGAAATTTCCATTACCGCGCCCCCGGCTGAACATGGCATTGCTTAAAACGCCACGTCCCGGAGTAAAAAGAGGAGCGCGTTGAACAACCAATGAACCAACAGATCCATAAATATCTTTTAGCGCGTTAGAGATAGTGGCCCTCTCAACCATCGTAGAAAATACAACCGAGTCTGTATCATAATTAAGAAACACCAAATACAGCGGGGAAAAGAGTGTACAATAGAATTCTTTCTGGGTCTTTTTCAGATCTCGAATTAAATCAATTAGCGGATGGCCCTGACGTGTATGGGAATTAGGTTGCTGCGTAGTCCTACATGTCAACTTTGCGTACAACCCCATTGGGCTGTCCCTTATAGTTTTTTTGCCCAGCCAACAAAAATCGCGGGGGAAAATTTGAACGTTCTCTGAAACAAAGTTCAAAGCAGTCTTTCACCGATCCCAGCCATCCCCCATAAATACAAATCTTTTTGCCTTTCTGTCAGATAACGAGTCTGACACTGACTTTACTGAGGAGGGAACATCTTTCAGTTTTCCGGAAGGTGCTTCACGGACGCGAAGACGCATCTGACTACGAAAAGTAACCGAACGGAAGCCAGCTTGCCCAATTCAGAAAGTGGTGGAAAAAAAGAAAATCCAAATACTCCTGGTTTACATAGTACCAACTACACACAGGATTTCCCATCTCTCCCGGGGGCATAGAAAAACCCTGTTTATCTGGGCTGTTCTAATTTGCTGATATTGTCGAAGGTACCTTGACATTTTTGACCCTCTCAAAAGTATTATTTTGGCAATGCTTCCCATTGTGGAAACTTTTTTGAAGAAATTGAAATTTGCTTTGCTGCTACCATTTGCGTAAATGGATAACTTTCCAAAACAGTCCGGGGATTTGATAACTGTTCTATAGTGGAATTGTCAGAGTCTTATTCCTAAACTGGAATCTTTTAAATTTTTAGCTCACAATACCGGTTGTGATGCATTCACTGTATGTGAAACAAGGCTTTTTTTTCTCCAAAAATCGATCTTTCGTTTCATAATTTCAATATAATTCGTCTTGATCGTGATGATCCACGTGGAGGAGGAGTACTTTTGGGGATCAATAAGAATTTTCCTCAAATTCTAGGTATTGAAGTTGTCTCATGTCAGACTGTTATATTTCGGTTGCCACCGGGTTCGATCCGTTGGAATCCATCAACGTCGCGTATGATCTTACCCGTCACATCGATTGGACAAATTTAAGGACAGCTTTAGATGAAACCGTAACGACGGTAGAAGGGCTTTTACCGCTGGAGGAATATAACTTCCTCTCCAACCTGATCTTAAACAGCGCGCTTCAAGCTCATACTCGACCATTTCCAAGAACGTCATTTCACAGGAATCCTCCTTCGCCATGGTGGGATCAGCAATGCACCGAGGTTTACCGTAAAAAGTCCGACGCGTTTAAAGTTTTCCGTAGACGTGGAACACCTGAGCACTTCGAAGAATACATGGCTCTCGAACGCAAACTTAAGAGTCTCATCAAGAAGATGGCGAAGATTCGTGGACGGGCTATCGCGCGAGACGTCGATGAGTACTCTTTGGAACACGGCGCGAAGATTGCGTAACCGAACAGGGAGAGCGAAGAGTACTCGGACCAATGGATCCTCAAGTTCGCGCGTAAAGTCCAGATTCTGTGCAGGCACGGTTGATTTCCCGCGAAAACACGAATTCGAAAGATGAGATTAGCCAACCCTTTTCAATGGTAGAACTATCTCTCGCGCTCCTTTCGTGTGGCAATACGGCTCCAGGGGCTGATAGGATTAAGTTCATCTTGCTTAAAAACCTCCCAGACGTCGCTAAGAGGCGCATGTTGAGCTTGTTTAATCAGTTTCTTGAACTAAACATTGTACCGGATGATTGGAGACGGGTGAGAGTTATTGCCATTCAAAAACCTGGTAAACCCGCGTCCGACCACAACTCCTATCGACCCATCGCGATGTTATCTTGTATTCGAAAGTTGTTGGAGAAAATGATCCTTTTCCGTCTGGACAAATGGGTTGAGACGAATAACCTGCTTTCAGATACTCAATATGGTTTCCGTAGGGGTAAGGGAACGAACGACTGCCTCGCGTTGCTTTCCACAGAGATTCAGTTAGCTTTTGCTAAAAAAGAGCAAATGGCTTCTGTATTCTTGGATATCAAGGTGGCTTTTGATTCAGTTGAAGTTCTTTCAGATAAACTCTACGCTTGTGGCTTTTCTCCATTAATGAATAATTTTTTGTACAATTTGCTGTCAGAGAAACATATGCGCTTTTCTCATGGAACCTCTACAGCTTCCCGATTTAGCTACATGGGTCTTTCCCAGGGATCATGTTTAAGCCCTCTTTTGTATAATGTTTACGTCAAAGACATTGACGGTTGTCTAAGTGACAACTGTACGTTGAGACAACTTGCAGATGACGGCGTAGTGTCTGTCACGGGACCCAATGGGGTCGATTTGCAATTACCCTTGCAGGATACCTTAGACAATTTGTCTACTTGGGCTCGAGAGCTAGGTATCGAATTCTCCACGGAGATAACTAAGTTGGTAGTTTTTTCTAAGAAGCATAACCCTGCACAACCGAAGCTTCAAATTTGGGGTAAGCCGATAACTCATTCCATGTCATTTAAATATCTTGGGGTCTGGGTCGATTCAAAGTGCACCTGGAGATCCCACATTGAGTATCTGAAGCGAAAATGCCAGCAAAGGATCAACTTTCTCTGCACAATTACCGGGACCTGGTGGGGAGCGCATCCGCAAGATCTTCTAACGTTGTACCGGACAACGATTTTGTCGGTTATAGAATACGGTAGTTTTTGCTTTCAGTCAGCGGCTCGGTAGCACATCTTCAAACTGGAACGTATTCAGTATCGGTGTCTTCGTATCGCGTTAGGTTTTATGCACTCGACTCATACCATGAGTCTTGAAGTGCTGGCTGGCATGTTGACACTCTCGGATCGGTTTACAGAATTGTCTCTCCGGCTCCTCACCAGATGTCAAGTTATGAACCCCCTAGGTAATCGAAAACCTCGAGAAGCTTCTCGAGTTGAATCCTCAAACTCCGCTTCATGACTTTGTACAATTTGGACATAACACAGGATGTCAGCCCTTCGCCGAATACTTCCAATCGTGTTTGCTTCTCCGACTTCGGCAGTTCGGTTCATTTTGATTTACCCATGAAGCCTGTGATATGTGCTACAAAGTTTGGCCAAGTTAATTCCACTAAATCGTTCTTCACTGAAGGATCATTGATAGAGGAGTCAGCAGGATTTGGTACATTTAATGAAATTTATAGCGCCAATCGTAAACTTCAAGCTCCTTGTTCCGTATATGTCGCTGAACTAGCGGCAATACACTTTACGCTAGAAATTGTTGCCTCACTACACCGGATCAGTACTTCATTTTTACGGATAGTCTCAGTTCTATAGAGGCTATTCGCTCCTTGAGGCCGGTAAAGCACTCCTCTATATTTTCTATGAAAATACAGGAGCGTCTAAGTGCTTCGCGTTTTATCATCACCTTTGTGGGTCCCATTTCATTGTTCGATTCCGGGCAATGAGAAAGTGGACTCGCTTGCAAAGGTGGGCGCTATGGAAGGCGATATTTACGATCGACAAATCGCCTTCAATGATTTTTTTCTATTTTTCGTCAACAGTCACTCGTCAGCTGGCAGTAAAAATGGAGAAGAGGAGATTTGGGGAGATGGCTACATTCTATCACTCCCACACTTTCACCTTATCCGGATCGGGGCGGATGCCCTCGGAATCCAGAAGTAGACCCAGGTACTTTACCTGACGCATAAAGAATCGGCACTTCTCGAACTTCAACGTAAATCCATACTCCTGGATGCGCTGCAAAACTAGATGAAGATTCCGTCTGTGTTCCTCCATATTTCGACCACCGACCAGGATGTCATCGAGGTACGGTGACGTACATTCGATTCCGGCCAGCATCGTGTCCATGATTTGTTGGAACGCTCCCGGCGCGCTCTTGATTCCGGGTGAAAGTCGATTGAATTGGTACAGTCCCTTGTGTGTGTTGATGTTGATCAACTTGCGACTTTCCTTGTCAACTGGGACCTGTAGGTAAGCGTTGGATAGATCGACATGGCTAAACACGGTGCAGTTTGCCATTCGATTGAAAATGTCCTCCGGAAGTGGTAGAGGATAGTTGTGCGACTCCAGTACGCTGTTCAACCCGGTGGAGAAGTCGGCACATATGCGGACGGATCGGTCCGGCTTACGTACTACTACAATCGGTGCTGCCCAATCTGCATACGTAACCGGTGTGATAATACCCAAGTCTTCCAGGCGCTTCAGTTCGTCTTCGACGACCGCTTCCATTCCGTACGATACCGGTCGCTTAGGCTTAAATACCGGTCGGGCATCCTCCTTGAGCGTGAAATGTACTTGCGTTTATTTACAGAGGCCCATGCGTTCCGTGAAAACGTCTGGAAACATTGCCCTCAGCTCGGAAATCTGCTGGTCTTCTTGTTTGGCACCGACCAGCTTGCAGAAGACGAAAACGGAACGTCCCACAGGCCAAACTCGTCCAACAAGTCTGAGCCTAAAACATTCGAGAAAAGGTTAGCATTACAAACGCTAACATGTACCTTCCCGTTGTGTATCGCCGATGGTGATGCAGGCTCCAGGCTGTGCATCGATAGCGAACCTGCTGCCGGAAGCTGTCTGCACTTGACGATCAGGCGGTGACGTCTGGGGAGCCTTGACCTTGATCCAATTTTGCTTGGAGATAATGGTTATGTCAGAGCCGGAATCCGGTTGAAGGTTGACTGGCACTCAGTTGATGTTTGTTTTCACGTACCGCCGGCTTCGTTTCACGTCCTTTACTACCACGATCTTTTTTGAGTGCCTTGATTTGTACTGCTGCTTCCCACTGTTTGACTTTGGACACTGCTTGAAGCACCCGCAATTGCTTCTAACCTTGTGGCCCGTTCGACCACAGTCCCGGCACTTATGTTCCTTGAAATTGCATTGACTGGAGAAATGCATACCGCCACAACACCAGCAAGGCGTTTTCGGAGCATCCCTTTTGTTTTTGTTGTTCATGTTTCCCTTCTGGAATTGTTCGGAGAATGGGGTCTCAGCAGGCGTTTGTAGCGCGGCGACAGTGGATGTCGAAGATTGACCCCCGATGAGCACCGTATCTTGCTTCGGATTTGTAAGGGCTTTTGCACTCCTCGACTACTTTCTCCAGTGTGATGTCGTTCGCTTCGTTGATCTTCGACAGCAGGCGCATCCGGATATCCGAGTCCTTAGAGGATTTGAGCCCACACACGAATATCAGGCATTTAAACTGCTCCTCCTTTAGCGGCTGCGGCTTCAAAGTCGACGCACGCTCGATTTACTTTACGGGAGTAACTGATAAAGTCCTCATTCTCGTCCTTTGTTGTCTGGAGGCACTGATATCGACGATGAAAAGTTGATACCGGCGTGCCGAGAATCGTCTTCAGCTTGGCAACGGTCTCCTCAAACAAGAATTCTTTCGAGAGTTTAGGTAGAATGAATGATGTATACCTTTCGTGTGCAGCCGGGACTCAGCTTTCTGAACAGCAATCGAACCTTTGCGCCGTCCTTGAGCTGGGCCGCATCCTTTTCGAAAAGGTCTGCATACCGCGAGAACCAAGCGTCAGAAAGAACATCCTTTCTCCATGTCGTAAACGAATTCGGTGATATTCGTCGCTAAGGAATCGAGGATATATTCGTTCCGATTCGTATTGTGCACGCTTCCCTGGATAGCCGACACCTGTTCTGAAAGGCGTGTCATCAGCACATTCTGATTGTTGAGGATCTTGAGAATTGTCTCCTTGAAGGGCTGATCGTGGTTCTGCTGCGATGGCGGATTCGACATCTTTAGATTGTTTGACACACGCGGTTTCAACGTGTCGCGATATTTTCAGTATTTTATCCACCGACACGCGTTTCACCGGACTCGTCGCCACTTTGTTACGTTGCGTACCAAGCTGAAAACGTGTCGTTTCCCTCTGGTTCGTAGCGGAAGTCTTGTTGTTCGCCAGTGAATTTAGAATAATTTCAGGGTTTGGAGGTACCTGAACGCTAATCGACTGCAATGCTTGTTGAAAAAGTGTCTGCTGCTGCTGCATAAAATCGTGCTGCTGCTTCATAAGCTGGTGTGCGAAAACTTGCTGCTGTTGGAAGAGGTTGGAGAAAATATTCTCGGTTTGTGTCGTCTGCGGAGGATTTGGCTGTGCTGGATGAGGATTCTGATGCGATCCGGGATGCTGCGAGTTCACTCCAGGTGGTTGCTGACCTCGTTGTCCGCTGACTCTTGATGCTAGCTGGTTTACCGGGCCCAGATTGCGGTTATATTCGCCATCCATGTCGAGCCGTCTTCTCTTCCTCGTGGGTGACACTTTTGCCGATTAATTTTTCACCATGAAAACCACTTTCCCGAGCCGCCACTTTTACATGGCGTCGACATGATGACAGCTTCACTGCCATCCGTGAGCCCAGTTGGAAAGTGAAACATTAGGGTGATCCAAGGTCCCAACACAAGGGATTAACGATAACTTACAACGTTTAATCTAGTGACGCATCATACTGCAAAAAGTGTGCGTTGTAGTTTAATGTTTACTCCATGCTTGGAATAGGGTCCCGGGGGGGGGGGGGGCTGAAGCCGTTCTCTACCCTATATGTGAAAACGAAAGCCCCGACCGAACGGTAAAGTATTGTATAGAACAGACGCTTAGACTTAGCTTGAAATGGTCATTGTCATCGATAGTTAAATGAACACCTTGTCGCTTAAAAGCCACACAGTGCTTACTCATTGTTATGCTATCTTAAGTCGAAAATCATTTATTCTAAAGTAGCTAGTTTCTGATTCAATATCTGTACCAACTTACCTTCATTGCGAACGGCAGTTAGAAGTCTAAAAAAAAAACATCCAATTATTAGAATGGTTTTCACCCAGCTAAATACTCCAAATCTCCTACCTTCAAGTGTTCCTCCAGCACGGTCTTACTTCGGAAAAGCTTCCCACAACCGCTACAATGTTCCTGAAGTTTCTCCCCGGCATGTGCATGCACTTCGTGGATAACCACCTCTCGTCGTTCGAGGAATTCCAATGGACAGTAGTTGCAGCAATACGGTTTATGCGTGGCCATGTGGTCATTATAGGATAGCGCCAAAAAGAACGAGCGATTGCAGTTCTTACAAGCACGTTTATGTTTGTCTATATGATTACTATTAATGTGCTCGATCAAAATGGTTCTATCTTGGAACGTATTATTGCATATGTAACATTTGCATGTGTGGTTGCCATCGATTGGAGTGAGTACTGTTACTTCCTCCGTGGAGCCTAAAAATTCTAATTGCGTTTCTTCTTTTACAACTATATCATCAAACTGTTCTATGGCATCCGTGTTTGAATCTGAATGCAAAGCAATTATTTGAGGCTCATCAAATTCTTCCTCTTCTTCTGATGAATCCAAGCTGATGGCCGATGCCGATTGTACCTCCACGACAACATTATCCGCATCGTTAAGAAGAAGGCCATTGTTCCGGAATATGAGTTTTTCCTGCCTCATCATTTTGAAAACTTTTCTGTTACCTTTCCTGGTAGCACTAATCTTCCGCCAAAACGAGTGGGTCATATCGATTTGAATAACACAACTTTCGCAAAAATATTGCCCCACCTGGGGTGTTCTCTTCGGAAAGTTGAAATATTTCTTGGCCAGCGTATACAACGTTTCCCCATCACCCGAGTCGATACGCTCCGAAAGCTTGTACATGTCATTAACCATCTCAAAGCGAAGGCATAACTCACAGTTGCCAATCTGGATCAAAACGTTATCACTAAAATGAAATAAAAAGTTTCAATTAATATCTTAATAATTATACCTCGAATGCATATTTCACAATTTTACCGGAAGAACAACGTCGGTTCTCGGTACGCATTGACATCCACTTCGTTGCTCTGGTCTGGCGAAACGGCAAAGTGCATATTGCAGATTTGTGCATACTGGGCTCGAAAATGCGGAACCTGTTGGCCGGTTCCAACTTCGATGGCAGACACCCAGCGGTTTGCTAGGCGAGCTGCGCGCGGAAACCAGGTCATCCATTCTTGAAGCAGGTTTATACAACCGGGAACGACACAGGTAGCCATTGAGGATTCAACACTTATCGGCAGCTTTAAAGCAGCGTCGAGAATCGATAGAAAACACCGCACGATCGACCAACTCCAACCGATCTTCAGATGAAGCGAAAGTGTAAACAAAACAAATATATGGAAGGGCCAATAAAGCACTCAGGCAAGGTTAGCAGATTTGTTTTTAGTATTAAGGATTTTGAAGAAAGTTGAAACCAAAGAAAAAAGACGCCTAAATTCTTGAAGGCAAGGTGGATATTCCTTGTAAAAGCTGAGAAGTTTTCGATAAAAATATCAGAATAAGTGAAATCTTCAACGTTTTACTAAAAATGAGAAAATAACCAAAATAGCAGTAAGTAACTTGTTAACTAAGGGTATATGACAGCCCTGCTCAAAGGTACAAAAGCAAACTAACGTCAAAGTTCTAATGAACTCCACTGGTGGGGAAGCGAGTTCATTTTAAAATGAATCTACACGGCTGACTGAATAAATCAAGAGCAAATTTTCATTACGTCCAGTATTTCACATTGAGCTGGAAAGGATACGGTTTTATCTTCCGATTAATTAGCAGACAAATTGTTTGTTTACAAAAGCAGATTCGCCCTAATCAAATGTTGGAGATGAATTCAATCACACATTACTAATGGCATTAACCGTTTAACAAAAAAGCAGTGATTTATTCATATAATATTGGATTGCAAGCCCCAATTCAGAAAATCCGGAGCTCTGGGCAAAACCTATACTCAAAAGAAAATCCCCATTAGATTCATGTGCAAACCTACATGGATTTTTGCGATGGGGGTTAGCACATGAAAAGTATGTGCGAAATTAATGAATTATCGTCAATGAATGATTTCATTAAATGCATGAGGACTTGTAATACAATCCATAAATTGGACACATACCTTCTATGAATTCCATAAATAGAATGCATTGGTCATGCATATCATGTAAAGGAAGTTAATTAATGGTTTCAATTAGGTTTATAGTATTTATTTTCGAAAAATTAACAAAATTGCTTTGTGAATTAGGATTTATTTAAGCGAATTTTATAAAAAAAGTTTTTCTCGTCCGTTACTCACTAATAAACATAATTTTTTTGGAAGCAGATGTCGAAAGGCATTTGATGTCATTAATATCGTTGAACATCAGTAATGATTCCGTTATTTCATTTCATGAAAATGCCATCTTACTTTCATACTTATGTAGATTCAAGTTTATTCAATTTAAATTCTGATTCATTTTTATAATATTTTTGCACACCTCATACGTTTCACTAATCTCTTATATTATTGGCCGAAGTTTCATTAAAATACTCAATTTGTTATGGAACTAGATACATCAAAAATTCATTAATTTTTTTTATAAACTTTCAAAATTTCAACCATCTCCTTGATTATCTGCTAAGTTTGCTGATTTTCTGCGCGATTTTTTAGTTGATAAAATGTTGATTTTTATCTATTTAGTAGCTGTTTACAGTTCGCAAAATTTTCAAAATATTGACTTACAATCTTCAAATTTTATTCATGTTTAATTCTTCCTTTAAATTTTCAAAATGTCTTCTCAGCTTCTTCTCTAAACTTGAACTTAAAATTTCATCGATGTCCAGCCTATAATGGTCACAAATCTTCGGAGAGTTTTGAAGATGTTCTTTTCAGTTCGCTGAACATTTATTTGTCAAAGTTCTGCACATGCATTGAATTTCTATTAAGTTAACTGATCATCGGTTGTTTATAGTAATTTGTTTTGAAGCACTAAGTTATACGCAGAACATCAAATATCATATATTGTGAATAATATACATTAAATATTGTGAAAATTTAAACAGTTCTTGAAGACCCAAATTAAAACCTTAAAGGGTCTATAATAAAAATAAATAAACAGTTTTTAAAGATTCTATAAGGTCTTTGTAATTTTAAGTAAATTCCTCCATATCATTATTTTTTTTACAGGTTCTGAGTACTAAACCTAAATTTTCCAATAATATCTTTTATCTCATCTAGCATTAATCAGCTCAATAATCACGACTTTGAACCAAGCTGAAATTAAAAATAAAAGATTGCAAAATTAATTCATCTTGCGTCAATACTCTCAGAGAATGCAATGATAGCTTTAAAACGATCAAACCATAAGTGTAGTTTTCCATACAACCTTTTCTGATTAACAAAGGTCCTGTTAACTTATCAGCTACCTATAGATAGATGTTCTAGAGTGAAGGTGAAACATCTTATCGCCAATTTTTTAAGTATTAAAAAGCTTGACTCTAATTAATTCTGTTTGAGAGTTCATGAAGCTTCAAAACAAGCTTAAAACGTTAGAGAAGTACAAAAGATTTTAGAGTTGATTTAAAATATATTGTAAATAATATGGAAATGTGAAGCACTCAAAAAACATGCATAGAAAAATATCAATAGTCATGCCAGTCATATACAAAATAACACTAATTATTCAAATCGTTTCTGAATCATCAATCTTCTTATCGATGAATATCAATGTCTGCATAAATTTCTAACTACATAGAAATATCCGTATAGTGTCTATAATCTGTATGAGGTCTGTAGGTACGATCAAATGTCTGTATAAATACAGACAAGTCTGTATATCTGGCATCTCTGCTTCCAACCCCCGAAAACAAACTAATTCGTTATAAAAAAAAGTTTTTACTCGGGGCATGCAATGAACAAGAAAGTACTCTCCCAAAACACCGAATACGATGTTTTATAAAACATCGTCTATGTTTAAAAATTGTGTTCATTTTGATAAACAAAAACACTAGGGTGACATATCAGAAAGGTCGAACTTAATAGTTAAACAAACATTTTAAATGGCAGTAATTTGTCTCCCAGCTGTATACATTTCTACACAAACAAACTATATCATCTGTAAAAATGTAAATGTTTCCTACCAGAAGATAATAGCACTACAAGTCATGAGCAATCGATGATCAAAATTATTGTTTCCGTTTCTAGTTAGACTATTCTGATATGTAACCCTAGTTACTTAAAACAGCAAAAGTCAGCCGGCTAGCCTGCACGTTGCAACTTGAGTTCGGCGGTGTTGGTATGGGAGTGATTATCAACAACTCAGTCCAAAAAGAATCTATGTGTCAGTCAACGCCAGGATACTCGAAGGACATCATAAGAAATTATCACCAACTCCGGTAAATCAGTAACCGGAACGCAATGCCAAGCAAATGCGCCGTCTCGTCTTGCTTCGTGTACAGTACCCTCAAGGAGTATAAATTGTTTCGTATTCCGGCTGTTAGGCGCCGAGGCACTCCTGCCGCCCGCCAGCAGATGATACTCCGTCGCTCCCTGTGGGCCACTAGTTGTGGCTTGGACGATCCGCCGACGCCGCACATTCTGATCTGCAGTCGCCACTTCGTTTCCGGAAAGCCTGCTCAATTTGACGATGTGCACGACGTCGATTGGGTTCCGACGATTAATTTAAAGCATGACAAGCAGCCGGGCAGATCACCTTCCGGAGACATGGGGCCAGTGCCGGGATCGCACATCGCCATGCATCCCATTCATGGTGGTGTAGGCGGTGTATCTTTGCGAACAGAAACCGCAACGATGACAGCGTGCTGCGTTCCGGATTGTGTCAATCAGCGTCCAGAATGGGTAACCAACTTGCCTAAGGATAAGGAACTGAAAAATCGATGGATGATGGCAATTCAAACGGGAAGTGGTCAAATCGTGGGGCCGCAGGACGTAAATAAAGGAGTTTGCAATATGCACTTTGCTGCTCAGATGATAGGATCAACTGTGAATGGTTACCGGGAACCGACGCTGTTTGTGCGGTGAGTTCTCGTGAATTGTAGTTTGCATTGGCCAATAAATTTTAGTTTTTTTTTTAGGAATAACGTACTATTGCAGGTAGTGAGCTGTAGGTTGTGTATGAACTTTGATACGGTTGATAACATGTTCAATATGAAGTTGAATATGAGGGATGGACAATCACTCCAGTGGATGGCCAAGACTTACTTTGGGCAATTTCCTTCGCCGAATGAGCTTGCCGAACAGGGTTTCTTCTGTGAGCGATGTACCATACAAATTGATATAACGCACAGCTTCTGGAGGGAAATTTCCGATAACGCTCGAAGGTACAGATTGCTACTGGCAAAGATGACAAACGAAAAGGTTGAATTCGGTAAAAATGTCGCTGTAGCGAGTGCGAAGCATGAGAAATTTATACTTCCGAAGCCAAGCGCTGTGGTGGAACAGCCCACAAATTACGAAACGAAAATTCAGATGGATTGCGAATCAGAACCTTACGAACCGTCATCAGATGTAGATTACGATGTTCCGGAAGATGTATGCGACAAACAAAACCGGGCGATAAAATCTGAACCCACAGAATTCACTGAAGAAGAGCACTGCCTGACTGAACCGATGCTGCCATACTTGACCAATCCTCCGCCGAAGGAAGACCAATCAAAGCAGATGCTCTTCAAATGCTACCTGTGCGAAATCCGACTGGAAAGTAAAAACTCTTTGATTCACCATCTCATGATGGACCATCAGGATCACGAATCGTTGCACTGCGAAGAGTGCAACATGTCCTTCCAGAAAATTACCGTGTTCAACAAGCACTTGGGGATGCACGATCCGTCGAAACGGTTGAAATGTTCCGTTTGTCCGTTACGATTTCGGAAGACCAGTGCCAAGGTCAAACACGAGGCTGCCCGGCACGGTATGCACCAAGAAAATCAACTAGCCGCACGGAAGAACAAAACCAAGAAGAACCAATGCTCGCAGTGCGACAAGGCCTTCGTCTACATTTCCGAGCTCAGGCGGCACGAGAAGGTGAGTCATCCTAAAACTACATTGAAATGCAGATATTCAACTGTAAACTTTATATTCCTTCCCACGCCCAGTTCAAGCATCAAGGTGAGGTCATCGCCCGGTGTGAAATCTGCGACAAAACGTACGCCTCGGTACGTAATCTCACCCGACACCTGAAGCTCCACCGGAATGACGAAAAGCCCCCGAGTCTGACGACCCGCACGTCTACCGAAATCCGGTGCAATCTCTGCCTGGTGGCATTCGAAGTTTCGAAGGACATGGTGACACACCTGGAACAGGTGCATCCGGAAGCAGAGTTCCAAACGTTCCCATGTTTACACTGCGAAGATGTGTTCTTCTCGCCAACTTCACGGGCCAATCACAACAACATACACTCGGATATTTACGCTTGCGATGTGTGCGGAAAGCGACACTATTCAAAGCTTATGCTGCAGCGGCATCGTCAATCCAAGCACGCTATTCCGATGGACGAAGACCAGTTCCGGAACTGTCCGATTTGCGAGAGGCGGTACATCAAGGGAACCGACTACTTGCGCCATATGCGAACTCACGAGAAGGAAAAGTTGGGCTGCGAAACGTGTGGCAAGAAATTCCGAGAACGTGAACAGCTGCGGATCCACGAGCGAATCCATACGCAAGAGAAACCGATGGAATGTGTAGCTTGTGGGGCGCGGTTCGGCTCACCGGCTTCGCTTTCCCGGCACAAGAAAATATGTCCGAAGATTGAGAGGAACTAAACAGGTCAGTGACTGGTGCATTTGATCTCCTGACTGTTGACTATTCGAACGCATCATTTCCTTGTTCTTCGAAAGCCCTTGGTTTCCCAAACGCAGACATCCGATCAAGTTATTGTTCGATTTTTCATCGTAAGGGACACTTTATGGAGCCACTTTGCGTTTTTCGCTCTATTGTGACTTTTACTATTTCGTCCACTAGAGTGACCTATGCACTGGTCTGCTTTTTTTTAGCTTAAATGGTCTTCATTTCAAAACATTATGTTTTCACAAATAATTTGCACTTTAAGTGGTAAGCCAGAGGGGGCCCTCAGCTTTAGTTATATCCTAATCTAAGTTGAAGTTTCTATGAATTTAAACCAATCTATCTACATTTTTCCCACATGAGGGAGCTTTTTTTACAAACTTAAAACTAACGTGCAAGATCACGGATGATCTGGTGAGGAGAGGACTTCCTGAACCTAGCTAGGGTTGATATTCTCCGTTCTTCCAACACCTGAAGACCAGCCTGCGATGGATCTCGGAGTTTCTAGTGTGGACAATACGAACTTCGGATTTAGAAACACATAACAACGTTACTGAACAACTTAACGTTTATTTATTCAACCGATTCACAGGAGTTGTTGTTGGGGACTGAAGAAAATGAAAAAGCACGACAAATAATATCTACTCTAAAGCTCATTGAGAGTTACCCTTCCAAGGTGTATAAAAAGTAAAAGGTGGTCATTGATAATCTTCCACAGCTAGTCCTCGGGGGACTGTTCAGAATCATTCTCAGGAGATTATTCTGAAGAATCTGTAGCCTAGCGTAGGAATTGGCGCTTGACTCCCAGACTGGCAAAGCGTATTCAATCACCGGAAGGATAATTTGCTTGTGGATAGCAAACCTATTTCTAAGGGAAAGGGACCTTCTGTTGATGAGAGGGTATAAAGATCTCTTGAGGATGCAGCACTGGATATTTTGTCTACACGGAATCTAAACAGCAATTTACTATCAAGGGTGAGACCGAGATATACGACTTCACTCGACCATTCGATGGGAGTCCTACCGAGGTGGAATTTTACATTACCAGGCCGAACAAGCCGATATGATTTTGAGTATGGTAACAGAATGGCTCGTGTTTTTGCTGCATTGATACAAACCTTCCAGCTGTCCGAAGTAGTCGGACAGAACATCCAGGCCTTCCTGGAGTTTATGTGTCAGAGCTCGACCCTTGTAGATGATGGCAGTGTCATCTGCGAATATAGACAAAATACCACCCGGTAGGGGAGGAGCATCTGGCATGAAGATGTTGAACAAGATGGGACCTAGGAGGCTCCCATGTGGGACCCCAGCGTCAACATTAAACGCATCGGAATGGGAACCACTCAGGAAGACCTGGAATCGCCTATCCGCTAAGTATCCATCATGCCAGACATTGTCGAACGCCTTCTCGACGTTCATCAATGCCATGGCAGATGTTTTAGAAACGGACTTGTTCCGCCTTAAGATGTTAGTAAACCTTGACAACTGGTGGACTGTGGAATAACCTCTCCGAAAACCGAACTGCTCTGGGAGGAATATGTTATTCTGGTTTGAGAACTCCAGCAAACGGCTGAGGATCAGCTTTGGCTTTATTAGAAGAATTGTAGTCATCTTCCAGAATGGCTTTGCACAGTCTGGGAGTGAGCGAAAATGGTTAGCAAATTTTCGATTTCTTTGATCCATCATCCTGGCTTGGATGATTTTTTAAGGCGATTAATGTTGGTCTTTAGGGGCAGAGCGTTGGTATTGACGTCGAATGATAATTACGGAGTCGTATGAGATATTTGGTAAATCTGTCTAGGTTCAGAGGCTTACTCACCAATCTGGAAGCTGGCACGTGTTGATCCCGGGCCTGGAATATCGCCTCGTCGATTTGCTGCAGGCACTGATCGATGTCTTCACACGACTCCGGCAGGGGACGCACTGCTGAAATTGCGCCCAATCAGCACGATGGGAATTGCGCCGAAAAGGTTGGAACTGGTTGACAAAAGAACCTACTTCGGCCACCACCGGATAGTGGTCCGACCTGAGTTCCTAATCAACGACAGGATCGGAGTTGTTCGTCAAGTTGGTCAGGAATATATCGATGGTACCATGAGCACCGGAACGGCTCCAACGGGTGGCTTAACAGAACAAGCGTTCCAATTGAGGATGTTAATTGTGTCTTCAGGACCCATGTTGGTTCATAAGTTGAGCGGCTTCGATTTGCTGTTTCTTGTAACGACAGCGACTTAGCTCTCTGTACATTGCTTGTACAAAGTCCATCATCTGGTCCGGGGAGAAAAGCGTGTAATCATCAGCCGGAAGGGCTATTGGGGTTTCCCAGGTTGGAGGGGGCACGTCTTGCACTGAAGTCGCTGCAACGACTGCTGTGAGTCGTTGTTGAACGGAAAATGCTGGCTGGCGGATTTCCTGCCGATGATTCCACTGGAAAGGCGGCAGATTCGACACGCTGTACCGGAGTGGTGGGAAGTTCTCCACCGTTTTCGAAGGAGGTTGAGGGCGGTTTCGCCTATTCCGGTTTCGGTTGGACGCCTTCCTCCGAATTTCAATAAATTCTGCGCGCTTGGGGCAGGCCCGGTTTTGGCCATCATGGTTTGACCCACAGTTGGCAAACTAGGGCTCGACAGTCTCCTCCGTTTGCTCGCATCCCGCTGTTTCATGCGCTCCTGCGCACTTTCCAGTGCGGTTTCATGCGACAGTTCCTTGTCCCATGGCCGAGGGAAAGAGAGATTTCCTTCGTGGTGGTGAAGAATGGCGGGTTTTTCACCTTTTTCGGCACCGTCTGCTCGGTGGAAATTTGGACCGGTAGCGTGGCAAAACTGTTTTGTGATCCAATGAGCTGGGGTTGGCATCATCTTTTTGCGGTGGTTTGAGGCGGAGGCACCCGCTTATTTGTTGCGCGTCATCGCAACAGTGATTGGCTCAGCTTTGAAGCTTGCCACCTCGAGCAGGTGCACAAGCGTCGGAGAGGCACGAGGAGGGCCCGAAATCGTGGCACGAACGACGAGCGATAAGAGAACAAAACACTAGACTACTGAATAGCGCGAGAAAGGAAAAGGAGCGAGACAAGCTAGAGGCTAGTCTGATAACGGACCAAAGCGCTAAGAAAATGGCCAGATTAGTGGTCTCAAAGCACACGCAGGCAGATGCGCCCATTTTCGTGGGAGGTTCCACTCCATCTACCGAGGGGGCAGGAACTTCCAAACGTGCCAGGCAGTCACCTGCAGAGACGGTACCCGACGCCTCAAAGAAGAGAGTGGTGGCCCTAAAACATATGCGGATGTGGCGTTAGATCCTGCGGGTAGCCAAGACGACAGTACGGCCAACAATCTATAGGAAACTAGCGATTCAAAAATGGTTCATTGCTTTAGAACCCCGTTGGTGCCAAGTACACCTTGCACCTTGCAATACATTCTCGTGCTCTTTGGTACTAGAATTTTTGTTTTGATACGCTGTTATTTTGACAGAATATTTGAGGGGTGATTCATTAAGCTTGGGACCGACGCGCTGGTACTTCCTGAGCCAAAATCTATGTTTATTTTCTTCCTGACCATCCAACCCCTGGTACGGTTGCCGAAGCCACGATACGGCGTTCAGTAACCGACGCGGGCTTGGCTCAAAGGTAGGATGGTCGGTTTGGCCACTGAGCATGCATTAGGCATGTTTCAGATGCCTAGAAAGCGAACACAAGTGCAAAGGCCCTGACAGGAGTAAACTTTGTTAAGGTGCAGGCCACAACACTCGGGATTGCAAGGAGCCCCCCAAGTGCCCGAAGTGTGCAGGGAATGACCCAAACACGTCACCGAGGGCCCAAAGTGCCCGGCCTACTAGGGTGAACCCAGAAGCTAACCACAATGCAGGTAACCCAACTAAACCTGAACCACTGTGAGGCAGCTTAGCAACTGTTGTGTCAGGCAGTTTGGGAGTTGGCGACGGATATCGCTATAATATCCTACCCATACCGTATTCGTTCCGGTAACGGTAACTGGGTTGCTGATAGGTCCAATATGGCGGCATTATGGACGATGGGCAATTGTCCGATGCAGGAGGTTGTGTCTACCTCAAACGAGGGCTGCGTGGTAGCTAAGGTGAATGGAGCTTTCTTCTGCGGCTGTTACGCGAGTTAAGCTCCCGGGTCATCGGAGTAACTACAGGTGGTCATTGGAGGACTCTTGCCGTGCCACGACGCGATTCGCTGGCCTCCCCTGACTAGCGTTCCAGTATTCCAGACCAAAACGCTGTCATGCCGGTGGAAGGATAGTCGGCAAACACGCCGAACATCCACAATCACGTGATAGTAAAGTCGCTCAAGGTAAACAAGGCGCCAGGACCAGAAAGTATTCCGAATATGGCCATCAAGACGGCTATTTTGTTGGCTCCCGAAATGCTCAGGGTAGTAATGTAAAGATGTCTAGTAATGGAAGAGGGTATCTTCCCAGATGCCTGGAAGCGACAGGCTCTCGTACAGGGAAGCCAGCAGGTGATCCAGCAGGGGGTTTGACCAAAGTCTACGCTCCATACAAAATTCAAAAAAAAATGTTTATGAACAGTCCCTAAGGCTTGAGAGGATAATCCTCGGAAGACTGCCGAAGTTTAGCCTCCAGAAAGGCACTTCAACAGTGGATGCCATTCTGTCTGTCACCAAGAGAAGCGGGAGTCCGCTACTGTGACGTGGCGACCCCCGCTCGCTCCTACTCCTACGGGTTCCAGGGTTCCTGTACAGGATGCTGTAAGACTATTTCGAGAACCGTGTATTGGTATACAACATAGAAGAGGGTCAGGAATATGTCCAAATCGCCTCAGAAGTTCCGTAAGGTTCTCTCCTGGGCCCGCTGCTTTGGAACATAATGTATAACGAATTGTTGAGGCTAAAGTTCTCTAAAGAGGTAAGATTGTTGGTTTCGCCCTTGAGGTCTATGGAAAATCCATAGAAGAGATGGAGTTAACGGTCAGACACTCTATTGATCTAGTAGAGGGATAGATGCCCTCCAGGAAAGAAGAGCCAGCCCATCATAAAACAGAGGTTATTGTGGGAATCGGAGCAACAGGCGACGATTAGTGCGGGCAACTGCACTATCACTTATGATCAACAACAAGCTGTCCTTTTTCAGTCACGTCGATTACGCCCGCAAGAAGGCGATCAACGTGTCGCAAGAGGTATACGGAAGACTACTAGAGTTGCATCTATGGTCAAATGGCAACGCGAATGGAACAACTCCACAAAGGGTCGGTGGACCCATCGACTAATTCTGTAGCTATCCGGATGGGTCGGTCGGCGACACGGTGCAGTTAACTTCTATTTAACGCAGAGGCGTTCGGATTAAGAGCAGGTCTCTCCATTGAGGGTGAAGAATCTCGTCGAAAAGATGTGCCGAGAGGAGAGTACATGAATTGCCGTCATCCAGATATTTTCGGAGCTGTAGAGGAATTGGAGATACGAGGAGCCTTATTGCAATTCTCAGTTCAATCGTGACACCCGTAATAAAGACAGTGACTTCCATTCGTTTAGTTTTCACCCGTGAAGTGACATTCGTTATAAGGCCCGAGGTTTTTGAAACAATCGCTATACCCTTCTTTGTGGTAAGGGTTGGAATTGTGTCCAAACAACTGAAAGATAAACGTGAATTTCGGATTGTTAAAAACAAAATCTATTCGCACACAAGCTCAATAATCATGCAAAATAGATTATATTTTATCGTCATCTTCCGCAAGGACAAATAGGCAATTCCCCGCAACGTTCAACAGCCCCCGACATTTACATCATACTGTCCGAGTTCTGATCCGGATTGGTGTCCTCCGACTGTCGCCACATGTCATCCGAATCGACTTCCACCTTGCAAATCATACTCTGCTCGTCACAACCGTCGTCGGTAACGGAATTGTCCAGTTGCGCTTTATTACTACTGCTGCTTGTCGCGCGCCTAGACTCACCTGCTAGCCGCTTCCGACGGGGTCGACACGAGGACTTCCGAATCTGTTGCCGTGCAGAGCGTGCCTTACAGTACCGGAACAACCGAGTTCGGCAGAATGCTTCCAACTTCCGCCCATCATAGGTGGAATCGCCGAGCCGAACGATGTTCAACATCAGATTGGTCACATTTCCAAACTCTCGAAATCCACGGTCCGATTTCTGACCCCGGCTGATCCCAGTCCACGTGAAGTGGTTCCAAAAGTCCCGCGTGAACAGATAGTCGACAATCGTGTACAGGGCGTTGTCGCCTTTGCCCGGACAGGAATTGGGAAAGATTATTTTCGCAAAGTATTTCAACTGAAATCGAAACGATTTATCACCTGTTCTACGGTCAAAGGGGAACGGCGTTAAACTTACATATTTCTGGCAGAGCGATGTATCGGCCAGCTGAGTGTTCCACTCGTCCAGTTCATGCTCGTTGCTGATCTTCTTGTGCTTCTCGGCCGTTCCGGTTTCCAATTCCACCGAGCGCGAATGATCTGGTTGCTCTGGATCGCTGGGGACGCCACTCTGTACGCCGAATACGGATGAGAAGCGATTCAAATTTGTACGGAAGCTCCGTTCTGCTGCAGCCTCCACGGCCGTCTGAACAAGCGTGTTCAGATCGCGCTTAAGAATGTGGATTTCGTTTCGGAATGCCTTGTAGGTAAGGTTTTCTTGAAATAATTCGTGAATCAATTTCTGGTCGAATTGGTGAGAAGAAGCATACTACCTTTAGGGACAACTGGCATCACATTGATGGAAGAACCAGGGGTAGGCTCAGGATATCTACGCCTCGATACGGCTTGAGCAGCATCCTCAGCCGCCTGGAAATGATCAAATTTCTGAAGGACAATTACCGAGATGTCTTCCGATTCTATGGTATCATCCAATAGAAACCCATCATGGCGCATTTTGTCAATCATTTCACCGTTTGCCAGTTTCGGCCACATCAGCACATCATCCTTAATCCATGCCGTTGGGACGGCCACTACTTTTGGCTTTAGAGTTCCTATAAATTCAACTACAGCAAACATCTTGACCGCAGACTGACTATCATTGGAGAGCCTCCGTTTCTTCGCAAGTGGAAGCTCTTCGTCCTGTTCGTCATCAGTTATCGATGGGAATTCATGTTCTTGTGAATTTGTGAGTTGCAATTCTTCCTCAACGGCAGAATCCTCTACTTTGGAAAGACCAACTTCATGGTTCGATACCTGTTGGTCTGCTTCAAGCTTCTGGAATGTCAACTTCTCGACGGACATCTTCTGGCGAAGTCTTTGGTACTGCTCCGCAGCTTCTTGTATCTCTTGCCAGAAGCCGTGTGTAGCTTCCAGTCGTACTTTGCACTTTTCACAAAAGAATTGTCGCTCCGAAGGTTGCTCGGAATGCAACCATACGCCGAAATGTTTGTTGGCCATCCAGGAGAGCGACTGACCCACGTTGAACAGTCGTTCGTTGATGTCGAACATACCATCCACGGAGTCATGACGGAGACAAAGTCGACACCACGACACCTGCAATTGGGCATTGTTTCTGAAAGATATTTTTCGTTACAGTATAGGTTCAATTATTGGTGTTGAGAATCTAGAAAGATTTGATATCTAATTGGTAGTAAAATCTTCGGTGTTTTACGAAAAATATAGCCTATTCGAACTAAGACGTCAAATGTATCGAATTTCAAGATTAAGATTGGAATCGCGTCGACTAAAATTACCTGAAAAACAGCGTCGGTTCCTGGTACTCTATTTGATTCGGTTGATACAATTGTCTTCGATGCTGTGACGATGGCACATCGATGTCGGCGAAGTGAGCATCGCAAATCTGGGCTTGGACGAGCGATCGGCCGGTACCGGCACGGATGGCCGCATTCCATCGGGCCAGCAACAGTTCATCCCTTGGGAGCGGAGTTGTCCATTGGACGTGCCGGTTGCTACAATCAGGAATGCAGCAGGACATTCCACACACATAAATTTTATTTGAATGATTGCTTGAATCTACTTGAGCGACTGCCAACAACTCTAAACTGTGAGGGAACAGATCTATCTGTAACTGAGCAAACCTTGAAGAAAACAAACAAAGATCAAACAAAAAACAATCTGAAAGGTTTCGCACGACGACACTGATGAAAAAAACCTTTTGATAATCATAAATTACGCCTTATGAAGTATCACAAATGCAGGTTGTTTAGACTTCATAAGATTATTATGTTATTCATAAGGACTCTTACGACTTGCTTACTTACTCATAATGATTTTTCTATGTGTTTCTTATCAGTTTCACAAAATTACCTTATGATTTCCATATTCATCCTGTGGATGAAAAAAACTATAAGGCAATTTAATAAATCAACAACAATGGCGAACCAAGAAATGTTGTGGAATGGATGTTCCAGATCATCTTTAAAATATAATCTTGCATACGAGGTAAGCCTATTTACGCGAATTTTTATCATATTGCTTCTTGGCAATGATTTTGCTGTTCGGCTAAAATAAACCAAACATGATTCATTTTCCATTCCGGTTTTCTCGAGGCGTTTTTTTCACTACACGTTTGAATGCTGCTGCGGAAATTTTGCTCTACCGCTACGCTCGATAACAGACGGTATTATTTGTTTTCTTTTGCAGAACCAAATTGAACACAACTAACTGCTAGGCAAGATGCTTCGTGCGCCGTTGACCAGGGCACTAGCACTTGGAGCGCGCTGCCCAACAACGCAAGTGGTCATCCGTACGTCGACGACGACTCCGGCCAAGGTCCCCGAAAAGATTGAGGTGTTTGTAGATGATGTGTTGGTAATGGTCGATCCGGGAACAACGGTGCTGCAGGTGAAGATATTTTGGATGGGGGTTTTGGATTTCGCTTAAATGTAATAATTGTTTTTATTTTTTATTTGTAGGCTGCTGAATTGGTGGGCGTTGAGATTCCTCGCTTCTGCTATCACGGGCGATTGGCCGTAGCCGGTAACTGTCGTATGTGCTTGGTGGAAGTGGAAAAGTCTCCCAAACCGGTAGCCGCTTGCGCCATGCCGGTTATGAAGGGATGGTGAATAAAGACCAGCGGAAATGACTCGTAAGGCTCGCAAAGGTGTGAAGGAGTTCTTGCTCATGAATCATCCGTTGGATTGTCCGATTTGCGACCAGGCTGGTGAATGCGATCTGCAGGATCAGGCTATGGCTTTCGGGTCGGATCGTTCACGGTTCACCGATATCGATCACAGCGGAAAGCGTGCGTCGAAGATAAGGACATTGGCCCGTTGGTTAAGACCATCATGACCCAATGCATTCACTGCACGAGATCCCCGATAAGTCGCCCCCCGGGCGATTGGGGAGTACGACAGAAGAAATGGTGCGCACCAACGGGAGAAGGAATCTGCCGTCGCGACAAGAGATCGGCTCGGTCGCCCTAACTAGCGCCCAGCAGTTCGTAGCTCATCCGTGGGGGATCGGCAAAGGGGGGTTATAATTGTTAAACCGTTGGTAGCCACCACCATAAGAAACACCCCACCGAAGCAATTTCTCCGTATTCAGCCTCGGGAAAATTTCAAGGAATTGTAAAAAAGTGCCTTTTATTTACAAATAAAGATATCTCATTAATTTAATTATTCTATAAAATAAACCCATCTTCCTAAAAATAATATACATTAAAGTGAAAATTGTATTTAAAAATCAATTTTAAATGCATAACGGACACGTTCAGTTATCATAATCAACAATAATGTGTTTCATTAAGGCTGTGTTATGAAACTTATGTCCCCATATATCTCATTCCGATACATCCTCGCCTCTTTTTTTTTTTTTTTTTTTTCTGGCCTTTTGCACCGATCCTTCACTGCCCATTGTTTGATTCTCTGTTGGCTTGGAGAGTTATCATATCTAAAACATAGCTGGTAATGAAGACAAAAAACATCGCATTCGCATCCATAAGGTAAAAGTATGAAATTCAAACCGATTACTTGTGGCTAAATTTCATAAGGTTTTTGAATGAACTTCTTAAGATTTTTTTCGTCAGTGTACATCCACCAATTTATTTTAAAAAAAAAATGTTTTACAAAAATTTGTTCTCCCGTTTTCCTTACGAATCAAAAACCCATTAATGGGTAAAATTTTACCCATATAACAAAAAAAAAGAGTATCCATAAGCTCGATTTACCCATTACTGAAGTAAATGGCGCAAATGTCAGATAATGATCAGATATTTGTTTACCCATTTTCCACAAAATTTCATTGTTGGGAAATGGGTGAAAAATACCCATTTTTGACATTTATATGTCATATACCCATAAATTAGTAAATTGAGTTTACGCATTTAATGAGTTGACTTCCTTTATGGGGAAATGGGTGAGAAATTTTACCCATTAATGGGTTTTTGATTCTTACCGTGCAATACGGTGTTGTAAAAGTATCAAAATATCCTTGTATCAGTGGCACGGAAGGAAATGTTTTTTGGCTCAGGAGTACCAGCACATCGGTCCCAAGCTTAATGAATCGTTCCTTTTTTTTAATCAGTTCGTTTATTTGTACGGCTCAATTGCGTTAGCTTTTACGAAGCCATAGGCAATGTTTGTGGGTTACACTCACAAAAAAAACTATTTCTTAAGCTAAACTAGAGTTCTTTCTCTTCTTTCTTGGGGGCGACTTTTTGGCACCTTCTTCTAGTTCTTTTGCTATTCTAGCCATCTCCTTTTTTGTTTACTTATCCCTGTTTACATGAATGCAGCAAACTGTAACAACGCGCGATCGCGGGTATCCATATCCTTCGTTTCAGCGTTACTGATTTCGTTATCCACCGGTATCATGACAGATTCCTCCATTTTGTCTTCCAGCACTCCTCTAGCGTTTCCAATTCGCTATCACCTTCAGCTTCAGATCCTATGTTGGCTGTGTCTCCAGTTACTGCAGATCCGTACGTTTTCTTCCAATTACCGTTCTGTTCATTTTCTTGCCGACGGACTTTCGGCTGACTCTGAACATTCCGCCTTTGCGGACAAGAAGCCATCAAATGTCCCACTTCTTTGCAGATGAAGCTATATATCCTTGTTGCCTTCGTGGTATATCTTACCCTTCCGATTGGAGAAGTGCAGCGATGGCGGGATTTCCTGCTTCACTTCCATGTACGCGCCTCGCACACCAGTGTAGGCGCGAATGCCTCGCTCCGCCGGGAACTGCTCCCGCAAGATGCGTTTCACGTATCCATATTTTGACAACACCGTAACGATCTCCTGGTCGGGAACCTCCGGTGGGAGATCGTATATTCGCACATAGCATATGCGTGGGCATGCGACATGTGTACTTTAACCTTTTTTCCATTCACATAATGGAATACCAGCTCGTCAGAGTTGGCGGTCAGCGCGTGCAACATCGACCGCTCAGATTTGAACTTGCCGAGAAGGGACTTTTCATCTGCTATCCTATATGCAGCTTCAATTTCATCAAGCTCCGCATCCAAGCCACTTCGCCTAAGCTTGGTTTATCCGCTCCATTACCGCTGGAAATCGCACAGTATTTTTCAACTCGCACATTGCTGCTAGAACAAAAGCGACCGGGTTGATGTGATGAAAGAACAATGCAAACTGATAACAATGCCATATGAAGAAGGTATCCCCCCACGAAGCCAAAACTCACAACTGCCCCACGAGAACGCCGAGAGAGAAGAGAGAGAAGTGCCTAAAACATAACTCACATCTAGAAGCGAGAAGATCCTCAAATATTCTGTCAAATTAACAGCGATTTAAACCGCTAAGGGCCACTTTCTTCACCTCCGCTTAGAGCTTAAACCATGTTTAAGCGTTTGGGTAAGCACCGCTTAGGAGGTTAAGCGGAGGTGAAGAAATTGGCCCTAATGTCGTTTTCGGTTTTAAACCTGGGTCAGGTCTGACTCTGACTCGCTAAAATCAGGGATGCCAGATATTTATTTCAAATGTCTGCGATGAAAATTTGAAAGGTCTGGGAATGTCTAAAAAAGTTTGTAAACTTTTTATTTATTTAAAATTAGACTTCTTTCGACAAAAAGACGTAATAAGAGAGCGAGTTATGTAATTTTCGCTACATAAGTGATATATAAACATGTCTGCACCTATTTCTTGGATTATATGCAATCTTACACTATTGTTTCATATTTTTAAGTGACACTTATGCTTGAAGCAGTACTAGGTGACACGATTTTCTATAGTTTTTTTTTCGTTCTTTCCAGTTCTGTATTTTAAAAGCAAAATTTTGTTTTCATTTGATAAATTGAACAGACTTTTATTTCTTTGTCCAAAAATAACCATTGATCTACAATTAATTACAGAGTGAATTTTCCGTTAAATAAATTAAAAAGTTGAATTCACAATTTTTATTTTTATTTCATAAATAAAAAAACACTACAATGAAACTTATGTTATGAAACAAAATGTTTGGGTAAAAAGTAATTTTTTTGACGTTAAGGCGAAGGGCTGTCAGCTTGCGTATCTTCGATTTATCCATCGGTATTAAAAAGGTGCATTTTTTTTTTTTTTTAATATTTTTTTGCTATATTGTGTACTTGTATTTAATGGAGTGTTATTTTGCGTATTGTGAATTTTACGCAGTATTCCAGTCTAGTGTACGAAATGAGATTTTTTCTTCTAAACAAACCCACTTTGGACTTATCGAACTGTACCTTATTAGTGAGTCTATTCGCAATTCGATGCAGAGGTATTTTTTTTTTCAAAACTTTTATTTATGGTTTAGTTGATAGATAGAGTTCATTGGTTCTTAGTTAAAAGGCTCAGCAACCCCGTTTTTACCGAGAATTTCTCGAGTCAAGATTTGCATTGTTAACTCCATTGTTAAGGACTCCATGTTAACTCTCAGAAAGTGCCAATGCGCTGCTTATCTGCGGAGCCCATTCTGTCTCCAAGTGGCCCACCGCTTTCGTTTCCTTTAAGGGTCACCCACAATAGATACGTTTGCTTCCCGTTGACGTAAATTTGACAGAAAACCTATGGGAAAACTGTCAAATTTACGCAAACACCCATCCGCAACGTATCAATTGTGGGCCATCCATAAGGATACTGTATAAATAAAGTAAACCGACGCTATTTTAAAATACTTCAACAAAGATTCTAACCGTATCAACTATTTTACTGTTCAGATCATCGTACGTTTTAAATCTGAACTTTAAAAAATACCTATATTTGAAATTTAGAAAATATTTCAAATGTCTGTTAAAGTCTGCAACCTTCCCCCTCCTCCCCTCTTTTCTCTCTCTATCTCTCTTCCTCTTTCCTCCCTCCCCCTCTCTTATTCTCACACCACTTTATTTTACTTCATTTTTTTTCCCTCCTCCATTTCCCCCTCTTCTATGGGTCAAACACAATGAGAACGGTAGAACGGCAAAACGGTAACAACGACCAATTCCGTTCTGCCGTTGCGTTTTGCCGTTCTGTAACCCACAATGTGATCGCCTCACATGCGTTTGTTTTTGTTTGCTACTGTTGATCAGTAAGTGTATTTTTAAGTTGATACAATGGAAGAAGTCTGCAATTTACTGCGAATTATGCAAGCCGTGGAGGAGTTGGGGCAACTGCAGTGGGAGCTTGCTTGTCTTGGATATGTCAAGCTCTGAACCAACGATGTGTATGACCATCTCCGCTTCTCCGAGAAAGATTCGATCAACGGAAAGAAACATCGCCGTAATTTAGGCATGTCAATGAAGGGCGAAAGGAGTTCGCTAGACCCGTTTAAAAAGCGATTCAAGATTAACAAAAAGAAAAACAACTACGAGGTAGATTTGACAAAATCGTGGGTCTTTTTCAATGCATTGAATTCAGTTTCTGCTTCTGATTGTGCAGATATTTATCTTTGGTGGCTTTCCAAATCAGCTGTCGATATTTGGCTGGATGGAACCGATCGTGTAAATGAATGGTTGTTTTTTTTTTTTTTTTGTATGGTGATTTAAGACACCAAAAAGCTAAATCAAGAGCTCTTCAATTACTACCAGATGTGGTTGCTTGGTAAACTTGACAACTGGGTTGAGATACACGAAGACAACTTCCAGTTCACTTCAGCTCCCCTATTATGATTTCTTCAACCAGGAACTTAACTGACGGTTCCTTTTCATCGTTCGCCAACCAAATGTAAAGATCTCGCTTGCGACAACCCTCGAACAGCATTACCTTATTGCGAAAGCTCATTTCGTTCATTGCCTAAAAGTAAAAAATAAGCATAATTATTCCTCAAAGTATAACCCACTTCGTCTCTCTACACCCACTCCAAAATCAGAATAAAACCTTGCAACACCTCCGGTAGGGAAACCCCGAAATCCGGCACTATAATCGCAAGGTTTTGCTCCCGTTCCACGTACTGTCTTCCTTTTTCTGCTCCGCGTAATTCAACTCGATTAACCCGGAAACTAAAATCTCCCCTGTGGCCTTCATACTGGGATGATAATTTAATCGGACCAATTTCTTCTTTACTCAGAACGTTTGTTTACACGGTAATCTCATTTTACTCTATTATGACTATAAAGTATGCTTTTTCGAGGGAAACTGGGACTACGCCAAAAAGGAGTATATTACTTTTACTCCCTTTTGCGTAAACTGAATGTACGTCAATATGTGCATCCTTTTTACTCCTTTTGAAAAGTAAAATATGCATACCTTTTACTCCTTTTGGAAAGTAAATGTGCATACTTTTTATTCCTTTTGAGAACTTAACAAATGTGTACTTTTTACGCATTTCAAAAAATCAATATTGCTCAAGTATGGCTGAAAACGGCTCAATTTTGAAATTTATTTGTGATCCATTTGTCATACATATGTGTTACACATTAATGTATAATGTATGTCTCAGGTACATTTCGAAAAGCTTACCATATAAATATAACGTGTATGTCATGCTAAATCGATGAATGAGATTCAATGACATCAATGTTATTACGACTAGATATTCAAATGTTCTTGTGTTGGAATTTTATGTAAACAAACGCTGGTAAATATGCAGGTATTTTTTTCTTTATTTCCTTAATTTTCATTTCAAAAGCCCTAATGCTGCTCACTAGTACTATAGTACCAGTGATTTGTCATAGTGTTATTTATATTAACAATAACTAATTTTATTTCATGAATACATAACCCTTTTACATATCACTGTCTTCGTTTGTATAATCATATTTTTTTCTGAAGTACATCTTGTTTTCAAAATTATGTATCATCAGTGGAGGGCCATCAAATACGGATAGTTTGTTAATTTTGAACAATTGCGTGCAAACCTGTGCTTCATATGCTAGTATATGTTCATTGAACTCGCCACATTGCCATAGTTGCCCGACAATGTATGGGATTGTGTCGATTTTAAGAATCTCCACAATTTCCACAAGTTCAGTAACATTCTGCTCCGTTAAAGTTACAAATATTCCTTTTTTATACAAGATTCCGTTTACATTAAAGCTAAGCGCAGATAGAATTTGGTGGTCAAAATCAATTGTACATGGATCTACAAGTTTTTGAAAGTATGATCTACTTCTTAAATCAATTTCAGAAAAAAATGTCTCTTTAGCGCAGTTGAAAAAGGTTTCGTTTAGTAAATCATGACTGTACTGAAGCGATGCCTTAACACAAAGTGTGTAACAGATGTTTCTTCGTGAAGTAATTGCATGTGCATATTGTTTGAATTGTTTATGTTTTGCCTCAAATCTAAAACACATTTGTTTCGCCACAGGACCACTTTGTTCAATAACAGTGCCATAATGTAAAATAAAGTGGTGTTTTGGTTTTAATGGTTCTGCAAATAGTGTTTGATACAACTCATGATGGCGAGATACCAGAGCCTTAAGTTTAGCAATATCCGAGTCCGAAAATGAGGGGAATAAAGAGAGCTCAACTAAATTTATAAGTATCTTCACAAACTCCCATACGATATCATCTTGTGGTACAAAAGGCCCCACTATAAAAGGAAAATAATGACAAAATGCACGCATTTCGCTTGCTGTTGTTCGTAGTCTAATCGACTTAGATTTTCTACTTGAGTTAAAAAATTCATCAATATCAGGCATTCTGGCTAAAGATTGATCTAACGCAACTTTACTTATTGCTCGTCTACGAGAATTAAGCTGCTGGCAGGTTAGGTATTGTTTTTTATATATAAAATAGTTTAAAGCATGAGTAAATCCATATTTGCAAATTCCGGTACTAAACAAATCATGCATAGGATCAACTGATATGTTTTGAGTGACGTGAAATGACGGTAACTTATTAAACTCTGTTTCTCCTTTAACCCCTGTCTCTTTCTGGTTATTTGTTGTAATATCTTCCATGTAACTTCCCTGGTTTCGTAACCATTCGACATATTCGTAACAGTCTGTCTGCAATAGATCTTTAGATCGTCGACAGAATCTGCAGTAATAATTTGCGTTACTCCACACAACATCAATAAGCTATGAATTTCAAGATTATCACCTTGACAAAGTACGAGAGCAAATCTTACAAAATGATTTTTACCACCAACTGAAACATATATGCCCCTCTCTTCTAATTGTTTAAATCTAACTATAACCTCCGAAATAAGCTTGTTAATACCTACATCACTGATAGCAACTTTTTTTATCGCACCAGCTACAAAAATGTTGCAAAGTCTCGATCGATACTCATCAGGTATGGTTAGGCAATTGTAATATAATCCACAAATAACGTCTTTTTTATTGTGAGAACTGAGAACATCATTCACTTCATATTCATCTGCATAAAAACTTATTGGTATAACAATATCATTGGGGTACTTTTGTTTAATGGTACTCCATACCCTACCATTAACGAAGTTTTTTATTCTATCGGATGTTTCCAACTGATTAATGAACTCCAGTGTTTTTTCGAGAACGTCTCCACATTCAAAAAATGACCTTAGCTGGAACTCAACATCCATCAGAGCGATGTAATGCTTGTCGGTACTTATATCTAGATTATCTTCGGGCTTTAAAGTTAACGTTTCGATATTGGATTTCTCTATGGTAATAATGATAGGTAGTTTAAAAATATTTCTGTTCTGTAAAACCTTAAATAGTTTGAAATCTGTATTGATAAAATTGAACGTGTTGACCATTTTCTCTAATAAAATATTTAGCTTAAACTGAGTATCTGCATCGCCTTGCAAAGGTAGTGTTTGAATTTGATCTGCAAGCATTGAATATAGATGCTGCGTGTTGTCTTGAATACATCTTACATCAGTTCTTGTTAAGTTGTTCCTTCTATGCAAATCTAGGGTGAACTTGATACATGCTTTGTCGATCTCTGCTAGTGACTCCAGAACCACGTCCGCTTCTGTGTTGTCTACATTTTCTTCATTTTTGTTGAGCTCATTGCAGTCATTACAATCGGAATCCGCCGGCTTCATAGGAAGAACTCTGCTGCCGGATGGTTGTGTGTTAACATCATAGCTAGCGTCCAATCTACTTTCGTGGTTAAGTATATGCCGTTTATATGAACAAAATTTTGTAAAAACCGACTGGCAGGAGCGAATAGTGCACGGGAATCGATAGTCTCTTGGTACACGATGATCTAGTAGAAGATGGTTGATATACGAGGAAGCTGAATCAAACGTATTTGTACAATATAGGACAAAACAGCTAATTTTCAACCTCGTTGACATTTTGAAGGAACGATGATAGATAATTTTCCAGTTTGGTAACGCGTGTATACTTCTCAAGGCGATTTATTCCGCGAACAAAGTGAGAAATAAACAGCCACACTAAGTATGATATTTTTGATGGCTTCAGGCCCAGAACAGTCGTAAACTTGACTAACACATCGATAGCCCGAGAAATAGTCGACACCGTATAGTACAGTTTCTGATAATAGACGCGATATACTCCTGACTGGTTTTTGAAATCCGTACCGAAAACAACCAGTTTCGGTGTTGGTGGAATCAACAGTTCTTCGTATCGATGGTACAAATCTTTCACTTTCTTCTCGGCATCATCGTGCGTTGAAGCAAAAATAATAGTGTCGTCCTGGCCGTTGACGATAGTTGGTCGATGATTCGATGACACTTTTTGTGGATGCAATAAACAGTTTAACAATAGCAACATTCCACCAAGACGAACATCTGAAAATAAGAACAATGTTGAGTTAACCTTTACAAATAATTTTATATGTATATATGTATACCTTCATTACAGTTATCAGCGGTCACAGTTTGGAGTATTTCTGAAGACGCTTCATCCAATGACTTAGTTTCAATATACTTTCCAATACCAGACAGTATTACTGGCCACTTCAAAACTGAATCAATGACTCCAATGTTGAGCATATCATAATCGATATCAATCTGTTAAATTATTAAAAGTATGAATGCTGTTTACATATATGATTGCAATAATGAATGTATTGAAAAAGTTACCAGTTGGTGTCCGTTTTTCGAAGCAATGAATCTCCAATGGTTGGTTTTTAACAATTCGACTGCAGCATACGGCTTACTCAGAAATGGTTTCCGTATGGGAAAACATGCTCTCCACATATCCAGGACAGTCGTCCAAGGTCCGTCATTGATTGTCAGCCATTGTTGAGACTGATTACAAGACTGTCATCACACCGCTCAGTGTCGATTGAGTTACCAAGTTTGAAACGCTTCACATGAGCTGCTTCATCTCTGTCACGCTTCCGAGTTCTAGCCTTAATCGTGTTCACCTTATTGTAAATCTTTCCTCCGGGGTTCTTTTTGTCTCCGCCTTTTGGGAGGTAGTACGAATCCTGACAATAATATATGAACGAGATAATTTGGTAAACAATTTCGATCAATTATGACATTTGTAGAGCTACTGTTCCTCATTTTGCCCGCAAAATAGAAGCCATCTTCATTTGTTGTGTTTTAATTAATGGCTTCAATTTCCCGAAGTCAATGGACACCCATTAAACTAGAATTCCATGAATCAAGTTACTTTTGAATACTACTAAGGCATTCAATCTAGGGTTCCAAACCACGACACAAAAAAGCAAACGTGATGAAAAGAGGAACAGTAACCCTACGTAAAACTGAACTGATGGAAATGTAATTCATTAAAACTTACCACTTTTTCGCTTTTGAAAAGTAAAGTAATGCTTTTCGCGTAGTTCCTCAAATTATCTTCATACAACTTCTGTCTATGCGCTAGGTGCCATTCCGCAACTATCGCTGCCAATTCCAATTGCCTCCTCCCCCCCTTTCCAAAAAAAAAACCCCACACAAAACTTAAATTTTTTTTTTTTTTAATCAGTTCGTTTATTTGTTAGGCTCAGGCGTGTGTAACACTTTACGGAGCCGATATTCAATATTGTTATTTACAATGTATAATTTTTCAATTTTAGTAAAGTGGGGTGCCAATTACTCGTGGCTAGCTCGAGGTTAATGGGTCACATTATTGTTTGGAAGGGGCTAGGCAGGTAACTTATTTCAGGTATTTGTTGCTGCTCATGGTTGCGACATCTTCCAAATCCTCGGTCTCTGTAGTCCCTTACAGGAACTAAGCTGCAGATGGGTGACCACAGCTTGCTGGGCAGGTACAAGTAGCACGGAAACAAAAGGATAATATAACTGGGACACAATGGCAGGGAATTTACTAGAGTGAAAGGGAGGGGGTGATGACATTACACTCTTAGATCAGACAAACAAAGGAATTCGTAAATCGCTTGCATGTAGGGAAGATCACGCATTCCCAAAACATCTCTTACTTCGCGGAAGGGTTGTCTACCTCGGGCCACAAGGGTATCCAATAGTCGTGCTCTGGAGGCATCATTACCCGGGCAATGCCAAACTGCGTGATCGATGTCATCATAACCGGTTCCGCACCTACATATATTGCTATCGACGAGGTTAATTCTGTAGAGATGTGCGTCTAGCGAGTAGTGGTTGGACATAAGTCTTGACATCACACGAATGAAACCGCGACTTACATCCAGACCTTTGAACCACGATCTCGACGAAACATTTGGAATAATGGAATGTAACCACCGCCCAAGAGAATTACTTGTCCAAGCGTTTTGCCAACTTTGAAGAGAACTCTGACGTACTAATGGGAAAAATTCATCATGTGAAATTCTTCTTTCAAAAATCTCGCCTTCTTGTGCGCCCACCTTTGCTAGAGAGTCCGCCTTCTCATTGCCTGGAATTGAGCAATGTGAGGGGACCCATACAAAGGTAATTCTAAATGATCTTTCGACCAACGCACACATCTGCTCCCTTATTTTTGAAAGAAAGTAAGATGAGTGCTTAACTGTTTTCATCGACTGGAGAGCCTCAATAGAACTGAGACTATCCGAGAAGATGAAATAATGGTCTACGGGCATGTCGGAAATTATCCCCAATGCGAAATTGATTGCTGCCAGCTCAGCAACATATACGGAACAAGGTTCCTGAAGTTTCCGGAAGGCAGATGAGTATTCATTGTAAACACCGAAACCAGTGGATCCATCAATGCGTGACCCATCAGTGAAAATTCTTCTATTGCAATTGACATGTTGGTACTTTTCGATGAAAATATGGGGAATAAAAATAGGTCGAAGTTGATCTGGAACTCCTTGAATAGCCTGTTTCATGGAGAGATCATAAGCAATGGAGGAACTGTGATAAGGAAAGCGTACACTAGGAGGAATATAGCATGGAAGACTAATATCAGATGACATATAGTTAATATAGATTCGTAAGAATCTAGACTGGGTTCTCAATTCGAGCATTTCTTCGAAGTTTTCAATCACAAGGTTGTTACTGATTCCACACTTGATCAGTATTCTAGATGAGAGCTCCCAAAAGCGGTTCTGTAAGGGTTTTACTCCTGCCAGAACCTCCAGGCTCATATTGTGCGTTGAATGCATACAGCCAAGGGCAATACGTAGACAACGATATTGAATGCGTTCCAATTTGATGAGGTGGCATCTCTTGCCGAGAGGAAGCAAAAAGAGCCATATTCAAGAACTGAAAGAATAGTTGTTTTGTAGAGTTTAATGAGGTCTTCCGGGTGAGCACCCCACCATGTCCCGGAAATTGATCTTAGAAAATTGATCCTTTGTTGACATTTCTGTTTTAAATACGCAAAGTGATTACTCCAAGTGCATTTTGAATCAAACATGACTCCAAGGTATTTAAAGGTCAAAGATTGGGTAATGTCTCTTCCCAACAGCTTGAGACGCAGTTGGGCTGGGAACCGCTTTCTAGTAAACACTACCAATTCGGTTTTATGCGGTGAAAACTCGATCCCCAAATTTCTGGCCCAGATGGACAGATTATCTAGGGAATTTTGCAATGGTCTTTGCAAGATTTCTGCACGTGGACCTCTAAAGGAGATCACAGCATCGTCTGCAAGTTGTCTTAGCGTGCATCTATTTTCCAAGCAGTTATCAATATCTCTAACATAAAAATTATAAAGCAAGGGACTTTAACATGAGCCTTGGTGTAAGCCCATGTAGCTAATTCTGGAAGTTGTCAGTTGACCCAGATTGAAGGTCATTTGTTTTTCTGACAGTAAATTATACAAAAAGTTGTTTAAAATTCCTGGTAATCCACTACTGTGCAGACTATCTGCCAGTATATCTATGGAAACTGAATCAAATGCGCCCTTAATATCCAGAAATACTGAAGCCAATTGCTCCTTGTGTGCAAAAGCCAGTTGTATATCAGATGAAAGCAACGCTAAACAATCGTTTGTTCCTTTGCTCTTTCTGAAACCAAATTGCGTATTTGATAGTAGGTTGTTTGATTCAACCCAACGGTCAAGTCTTGATAGGATCATTTTTTCTAACAATTTCCTTAAACATGATAGCATAGAGATCGGACGGTAAGAATTGTAATCAGACGCTGGTTTCCCAGGCTTTTGAATAGCTATTACTTTAACGTGCCTCCATGTGGGTGGAATTATATTTAATTCCATGAGAGTGTTATACAGCTTAAGTAATCGTCTTTTAGCGATATCGGGGAGATTTTTTAGAAGGTTGAATTTAATCATATCGCTTCCCGGAGCAGAGTTATTCGATGAAAGAAGTGCCATTGAAAATTCTAACATTGTGAATGGTTCGTCCAGAGAACCGTTATTTCGGGTAGTATCCCGTAAATTCGGTTGTGTTGGGACAGAGTCTGGACAAACCTTTTTAGCGAAGTCGAATATCCACTGCATGGAGTATTCTTCACTCTCATTGGAGGATGAGCGGTTTCGCATGTAACGAGCCTTTCTCCAAAGCGTTGTCATCGAGGTTTCTCTAGATAGTCCCTCTACAAACGACCGCCAGTAATTGCGTTTCTTTGCTTTGAGTAAGTTTTTAAGCCTTTTTTCAAGCTTGAGATACTTATCAAAAAGCTCACATGTTTCATGTCTACGATAATCTTTAAACGCATCGGATTTCTCAAGATACAACTTATTGCATTCATCATCCCATCCAGGGGTGGCGGGTCTTCTTTTGAGGGATGCACTTGGAACACGTCGTTTTTGAGCTTCTAATGCACTTTTGTACATCAGGTCGGAAAGGAATAAATCTCAAAAATAGGAAGCAGAAATCACACAAAGCTTATAAAAACGAGCAAATGATTAACATCACAATATATTTGAATAGCTGTGAACAAATGAATTTTGAAATGAAAATCGTACATGAGGAGTATAATAGAAAAATTGAAACTTATATTAAATCAGACCCGAAACCGTCAAGTCGCAGTTTGAGTGAAGATTGCACAAGGCTCTTTGTACATTGTGGCTATCTATCTCTCGCCGAACTCCTGGTCCCGACTTCTGCAAAGCGAATCATTTTTCCGACGCTGATCTCGCTCTCTCGTTAGGCGACATGAACCTTCCAAGCTTCCTTGACGAAGACATAAACGGTTACCATCCATCAATTATTTCTTCTGAGTCTAAACGGTCTCTTATATAAACCATGTTTGACACTGGTTTGCAACAATTCTGCAGTCTCGAAAATATGAATGGTAGGTTAATTGATCTTGCTTTTGCTAATCTACACAGATAAAAAGAAACATTGAATTTTCTGCGTTATCTAATGCACATAAAGGGAATGCTAGGTTTGGCAGAAAATAATGGGATATTTCATGTAAATTTTCGCCAGATAACGCCTGAATCTACCCTGTTGCGTGAAAGATTGCAAACATTGTTGTATGGCGCATGAAAGATTGCAAACTGGCTTGGAATTAAACGAGGGTAAATTTTACGCGCTTATTAAAATTAGTTATTTTTTTCTGTGTACCAGATCATCAATTAAGAACTCACATGGAGTTTCTAAGTTTTAAAAAATAAACACTGAATTACACTTGATGAACGTAATGATTTTAATGATTTTATTAACTGATTGAAATTGGTCGAAACCTACCAATGGCCCTAAAAGTCCTAACGGTGCAGTTCTTAGCTCAGGGGTTCGTAGTCCTAGTCGATGTCGCGTGTTGTTGTACTGTTGTCGAGTGCTGCGTCGGCAAGTCCTAGGTGCGTTGGCTGGTTGCTGTCCGGTGACCTCGATGAGCTCGATGTCGAATGTGCTTACGGTTGTACGTTGTTTATGATATTGATGAGCTGTTCTTTGGTGACGGGTGATGATGTGTTGGAAAGTTGAATGGTCCTCGCGTTAACTCATCTACACAGAAAGAAATCTGAATTTTCATTGTGATGTAAATATCAGAGAATGTAAAATTGTATTTCATTCCACGCGAAGCACCAACTTGCATGAAATAGTTCTAACGAAGATGAGCTTTTGCATACAATATTATCGGCAATGTATGGAATGTCCCAGAACTTTACACGATGTATATTGCAATTTGTTTTGTGACGCTCCATTTATGTGCAGCATATTGAACAGAAATACACACAACTTTTTCGAGCTGTGTCCCCCCCCCCCCCCCCCCCCCCACCCCCCCCCCCCCACCCCACCCCCCCCCCCCCCCCCCCCCCCCCCCCACCACACCAAAAATATATCAAAATTCCCAAACTCCCAACCTAAAATAAAAATAACAAAATATTTTGTTTTTTTTTTTTTTTTATATTATAAGGTGTCATAAGCCCCGCGCTTTTTTTTTTTAAAAAAAAAGGAGTAAAAAAAAAAAATTTTGTGTTTATATAATTTTTTTTTTTATTAAAAAAAAACCCCCCCAACCCCAACTTGGCTTGGAAAATCGTTGAAAAACGACCAACAAACGATGGTTTGCCAATTTCAAACGTGGTCGTACGGACACCAATGATGCTGAACGCCTTGGTCGCCCAAATTAGGAAAATATTGAAAAAAAAACCCTGAAAATCATCATGAGCAATCGCAAAGTGAAGTTACAAGAGATAGCTGACACTCTGAAGGTATCCAAAGGTAGTGTTTACACCATCATACACGAAAATTTGGGTATGACAAAGCTGTTTTCCGAATGGGAGCCGCGTTTGCTCACACCAGAGCAAAAACAACGAATCGATGATTCAAAGAGCTGTTTGGAGATTTTCACGCGAAGTAAGAAGGAGTTTTTGCGTTGATACATCACAATGGATGAAACATGGATTCAACACTTCACTCCAGAATCAAACCGGCAGTCTGCTGAGTGGCGTGCAGACGGAGAAAGCCGTCCAGAGCGTCCAAAGACTCAAACATCGGCTGGGAAGGTAATGGCCTCTGTATTTTGGGATGTGCATGGAATTTTATTCATTGACTACTTGGAACATGGAAAAATAATCAACAGCGACTATTATATCGGTTTGTTGGAGGCCTCATTTGAAGAAGAAAAAGGTGCTCTTTCAACAAGATAATGCACCGTGTCACAAGTCAATAAAAACAGCCGCAAAAATGGTCGAATTGGGTTTCGAATTGCTACTGCACCCACCGTATTCTCCAGATCTGACCCCCAGCGACTGCTGGCTCTTCGCAGAACTCAAAAAAATGCTCCGTGGAAAGAGATTTGGCTCAGATGAGGGAGTGATTGCTGAAACTGAAGCATATTTTGAAGGTCTCGATAAACCGCTTTTCACCGGTGGTATCGAAAAGCTAGAAAAACGTTGGAATGACTGTATCACTCTAAAAGGAGATTATATTGATGAATAAAAATGAATTTTGGCAAAAAAATGTTGTCTTCTTACTTAGGCCCGAGACTTATTGGCCGAGGTGTTAATTTTTACTCGCCAACATTGACTGGGAATTTCCACTGAGGAATGGAAGCGTCGACGAGTCACTATCAACTTTCTACTACAAGCTCTATGCAGTTTTCAACGATCATGTAACTCTGAAAAGGTGAGCATTTAGTCTGATTTTTAGTAAGCTATGGCGGATTCCGGAGCTGCAGCATCTCTGTCATATACTTATATAGGAAAGCACGCAAACGGTTTTGAAACAGTTCACAACACTTCACTGAACTTTTACTGAAAGCAACGGAAAAAATGACGGTCGTTCGTTCATCTGTCCAGGTTTGTCTTTGTGTTCTCCTGACATCAACCCAAAGTATGTAGAAAGATTTTGCCCGCATAGTGCACAGAAAAAAAATCTGAATTTTCATTGTGATGTTAATATCAGAGCATGTGAAATTGTACCTCATTCCACACGAAGCAGCAACGTGCATAAAATAGTTCTTTTAAAGACGAGCTTTTGCATAAAACATTATCGGCTGTGTATGGAATGTCTCTGAACTTTACACGATTTATAATTTAAATGTTTATGTTTATGTTGTGAAAATCTCGATAATACAGAAAAAAATTCTGAGTTATATCAATTTGAAATTTTGAGGTAATGCCGTTTAGATTGCTTCAGCGTAAGCCCTTAAACGAGGCTAGCGCAAGGTAAAGTCATTCGTGTGTGTACAATGTAGCTTCCACTGTCCGGCAGTGCTTTTATAGAAGAAATATGTATGCAGCTATCATTAATATTGTTCTTATTCTAATCACATACTGTAAACAAATTTAGACCGGGATCCTTGAAAGATGATAGGTCTGTTGAGATCCAGTGGCCCATTTCAGAATGCCTGGTCACTTCCATTCCGAGGTTACTTTCACGTACAACAAGCCCCGCATAAACAAAATACTAACATCAATAGAATATAGGTACGGGTGTTGAGTCCAAACATTTAGAATGGACGAAAAGCAGGATCCAGAAAAAAACAAGAAAAAACTACCGTTCAAATAACGAACTGACACGGCCGAAGGTCTTTATTAAACTAACGCTTCACTTACACTTTCTACACGCTATTTTGAATCTACCCAGCGGCTGAGTAGATTGCACTCATTTTTGAAAGCAATATGTAGTTGTCAAAAAATGAGTAAACTGATTTTCCTTCAATGAATGAAATCCACCCAGATTCTGGGTAAATGATTATGATAGAATTTTTTTAAGAGTTGAAAATGGCGGACAACTATCAACATGCGATTTTTGCGCATTAGTTATGCATTTAAAATTTAGTTAGTTAAAATGGAGCCTACGCACTCGGATTTTTTTTTACCGAAATCTGTATAATTTTACCGAATTCTCAACAGCTGAACGTTCGGAAATCCAATTTAACGTATTTCGGAAAAAAAATTACCGAAATCCGGTAATTTTTTTACAGATAACTGTAACACTTCACTGAAATCCGTTAAAAGGAATACCGAACGTTCAGCTGTTGAGAATTCTGTAAACTTTTACAAATTTCTGTAAAAAAATCTAAGTGTGTAAGGAATATTTAAAATTAAAGTAGTGAAAATCACATCACCGCTTACTTAAATCTCCCATGCGACAAGTGCGATTCATAATTTCCCGCCCGAAAAACTCGTGCTACATAAAATAAAACCCCAAGGAATTCGACCGTTCCTGAGCGATATTTACTCCAAAGATTTTCGGAACACGGCTGACATTCAGGCTAATTTGCGAATACATACCAACGAAAACTATCTGGGTGTCGAAAAGTATCAGAACTTCTTGGTAAGTGGTTTTTTTTTATCAGTTTCTTATTAAGTTTCCATTCAGTGAATTAATTTTAAATTTTTCCAGCATACAGCGCCGCATCCCGGGAATTTGAAATCCGATAATTCGGATTCATACATGCATACATACATGTGTTCAACAATAAATATGCTGGATCTAATTTGAAGGAGTTGCCCGGAAATGAATGAACGATGTTTGTCATAAGTTTTAAATAAGCTATTCAAGGTGAAAAAATTGAAATTACTTGATGTTTAGTTTACTCAGTTGATTAAAAAAAAAAAATATAATATTTTTTTATTTATATATTCACACTCACACAAATAAAAAAAAAAAAAAAAAAACACAACCACCCACATCCTTTCAACAAAAAAAAAAAAAAAAAAACCCACCCAACAAAAATAAAAACAAAAAAAAAATACACCCCACCCTCCCCACACACACACATACAAAAAATTAAATAAAGTTATGTTTATCCATATCTGGGTAGGTGCTCTTTTGACCAGACTGAGTGATTTTTGACTCAAAAATGAATAAGTATGCTGCGTGCCGAACGATCGTACCGATACCTTTCGTGTGTTGGTGTTATATATCATTAGGCTTAGTGACCTTGAACGCACGCACACTACAGCGCCATTTAGATCAAAGGAGTGCAAGTAAGAAGGAACATCTTTTGGAGGAAAACAAACCATCATTCCTCTGCATGTGCTAGAAAAAGAAAGGTGATTAAACGTCAAAAAGCCTAATTGCACAATGGTGTCATCAATGCAGTTTTGACAGTTCAGGGAGCTTATTTACGCGGACTTAGAATATTTTCGGTAAGATCGGTTTGAGATTTTGTGCTCTACATTTATTACGATTGAAGTAAAACACCCGGAAAACAGACACCAGTGCTTATTTTTAATTCATTTCCTGAATCTAATCATACAGAATCCGGAAAAAGCCAATGAATAATTTCGTTTGAGCGGTTCGAATTCTAACACCTTGCAACAAACAAGCTTCCCGAACTGTCAAAAAAGTGAGGTTAATACATTCCGTTCAATGATCTATTGCTCCCACCGTGAAGGGGTTCGGCTGCATTGGTCGAAGGCAACTTAACTCCGCAACAACAACGTATTATGTTTACACTACCAGTATAGCAACATCTTCTATGATAAGGGCACGTATTTAGATCTCACCACTAATGTATGACGTTTCCTAGCTGATCATGCTCCATTTGTCCCATTTTTAGTATTTTTCAGTAGCTTCTCCTTCTGGTTTCTGCTGAATTTTTCACTCGAGGCAAATTTGAGAAACAAGTGAACGGAAAAGCAAAGAAGAAACTGAAGAAGATCACAAATTCGTATTTTTCTACGGTTATGCTCATGCTCCCGGAAAACTTCCTCTTCCTCCGGCCACAAAAGCTAAACAAACGGCAGCATACGCGACGATACAAAAAGTGCACCAAAGATCGCGATTTTATCACTGTCCTCTTCTCCATGACGAATAGGGACTTTTTTTTTAGATGAAACAGTTGACAACACTTATAAACTTCACTGAACTTTTACTCTAACTAACGGAAAAAATGACAGCGAAAAGAGAAAACACGTCCACCCATTGCTGGTGCCTACTTCGATCCTCGAGAAATGTTGGTCATATCATTTCAAATCAAAGCGCCAACAAAAAATCCGAATGCACTGAAAATTTATTTTCGTAAATAAGCTTTCACTCGTTTCGTAAACATGGATTTTGTACATAGAACAGATGTCTCGTGTAATGTATGAAACATTCATATTGCTTTTTATCTGGTGAAATGCACCTTTTTGTAGAATGCACGAAATGGATTTCGTGAAGACCAGCCAATCGCTGCTTCTCTGTTGATGTTGCTGCTGGGATGGGCGGGAATACTTTATTTATCCCAACAACAAAATTAAACTGCTGCCGAGAGTTATAACTTCATACTCATTAATCAAGTAGCTTCTCATGTGACACCATGGCCTAGTGAGATCAACCTAGAATACAGCAACAGCTCTTTACAAAAATACGTCATCAAATCCTATGCCAGAAACATTAAATAAAAACGCTGGACAACTCCACGCGGTTGCGTTTTTTTGTTCAATTGTATTTCGAGTCGATAGAGAAGATCTGTTCGTCATTCTTACACCCACCAGAGAGACGTTTCTTTTTCATTTGTAGTAAAATATTCGTAGCTCTTTGTATTGTTTTTGGGTAATGAACGAATGTTCTTTCTGTTTCAACAAATGCTTCGTGCTTTTGACAGTAGCGCGAGTGGAATAAATTACGAAGTTTCAGTTTTGTTGCAGAAAACAACGAATGGATTCGTAAGTGCTACCTTTGATTTCGCAATACAAACTAAAATAAATTTTCAGTCTGGCGGTAGAAATTTTTTGGGTGCTTCTCTTGGTTCGTCATGCTGGTTATTAAGTACTTTGGAGCCATTGTTGAAATTACCACGGCTTTATAGCATTTAATTCAGCCGAGGCAGAAACAAGTCGACAAGCGTCTCTGATACCTATGCATAAATATCAGTTAGCAGTAGATTCGGTAGAAAAAATAAATATATAGCTAACCTTACCAATATTTACACTGGATATACAATTCAAATCCTATCATACTAACTTAAATCTATCTTTGCCAGGTAAACAAACATTTGCAAATAAACCTGAACCATAAATATTATTTTGATTGTAATGAAAAAATAAAGTCAAAACAAGATTTAAAAACACTTTTGTAAATTATTATTCATTTAAATATATGACATGGACGCCAATATCATTATTTCATGCGTTTTCGTATGCTGGAACGTGAACGGAATAAATTCAATAAAATCTTTGAAATTTCGCTCATCATCCTGGCACCCCCTTTTTAATCCGTAAAAAAATAAGATCCCATTCAGATTCTGAGTTGTAGTTGTAGTTCTCTAGCATAATCGTGCAATTTTTATCCTATAAATCTAGAACGCTGCACACATTTTGGTAATAGAAAAAAAAGGAATCAACAATGAGATGGGTAGCCCGGCTGCAGCAGCCATAACAAATTCAACCACTCGGAATGCATTGTCACTTGTATCGTGAACTTTAACAACCAGCGCCAGCAAGGGTAAACCGGAGACAAAAAAGTTTGACCCCTTACCTACTGCACGTTTGTTGGTTGGCACAAACCCCTTCAAGAGCAAGGACGGTTTTGTTGCTCGTTCATCCTTGCGAATTTATTTAGTTTTTATTCAATTCTATTTATGCGTGTTTTCATTTTTTATCGCATTTTTCTTATTTTATCACCACCGGCTGTAGTCATATCGGCAGTTTCATCGAGGCGTAAAAACTCTTCTGCTTGGTTTCATGGCATGGGACTGATTTATTTTTTGGGGAAAAGGAAATTGAGTGGATTTATCAGATTTGGAATATTTTTTTTCACTGTTTTGAAAATAAGTTTTTCAGGACTGAAAAAGAGGTTAGTAATAAAAAAATTGCGGATCGCGCGAAGTTTGTTGATGGTTATCGATTTACAGGAGGGTTAGTTTAAAGAAATTGGAGCATGAAGAGATTTTTTTCCGTACGACTGCTTCGCCTTCCTGTATTGTTTTACCACTGTTAGAAGTTTACTATAAAGAATTAAGCTTTTATGCTGAGTTAAAAACATTTTATTAACTACTTTTGAGGGTATTGACCAATGGATTTTCACGATTTAGTCTTATGATATTTGTTCAAGTGTTATGAGTCATTAGAATCTCCAAAAAAAGTTATGGCATATTGGAAAATAATTTCTTAGAAACAGTTCATTTTTGATGTGACAGGTCAAAGTGGATTCAGTTCGGGAGTTTCAATTTGACAGCTCAATTGCAGATCAGACTGATCTCTAAACCGATTTCAACCAATACTCCAACAAACCAACCAACCAACCAACCAACCAACCAACCAACCAACCATCCAACCAACCAACCAACCATCCAACCAACCAACCAACCAACCAACCACCAAACAAACCAGCTTATTTTATTGGGGCACTCCCTAGTTGTCTCTTCAAATGAGAAAATAAATCTAAAATGGTACAACCAATTTGGTTGTAAGTTAAACTAGCATATGATAAGAAAATATTTAAATATTTGTTGAAGTTATGAGCACTGGTTTTGCTATACACTTTTGAGTTTGAGGTGTTTACCCAACAATACTAATAACTCACCACCATCTACTGATCTTCTGATCCACTGAATCGACTGATTGAAATTTGTAACCAACAACATTTACCTACAAGTATGTATTCGATCAAAATGGCACACCGAAAATCTTCTGTTACTTTTGATCCATATTCGAGTAAAAATCCTGAAAATTTGAGCAAATCTTATTCATAGTGTATTGTTAACATCTGGCAAGGTTCATAGTTATTCATACAGTAGTTGCAGTTATGTCGTCGAAACAAGAAATTGTCCGTGAAGAAATTGTGTGCATTTACAATCCAAATCCAGAAGCGTCCCACAGATGGATCGCTAAAAAGCTTGGACTTGCAAATACAACTGTGTCTTGTGTGATAAGAACCTTTGAGGAGCATCTGAGTGCCCGAAGGAAGGAAGTGAGTGGTCGTAAAAGTGGTCCAATGGTCATTAAAATGTACAGGAATGTAGTGCAACTGTTCAAGATCCGTCCAAACAGTCCAAAGATCCAAGGTGTCAGTCGGTTTTGTGCAGAAAATCACGAATCGTGCTGGGTTGCATGTTTACAAGGTGCAAAAAGCCCCAACTAGGAATGAAATCCCTGAAACTTTGCACGAAGTTGCTCCCCAAATCGTGTTATATCGTGATGGATGACGAAACTTACGTCAATGCGGACTTCCTGGGCTAGAATATTTTGTTGCCAAGTCTATGTTCGATGTTCCGGAGGATGTTCGCAAGAAGAAATTATCGAAATTTGCATAGAAGTTCCTGATCTGGTAAGCAATTCGCGGATGTGGTGAAATGAGCGCCCCTTCATCACTTACAGAACAATCAACAGTGCGATTTACACGGAAGAGTGCCTTAAGAAGCATCTCTTACCATACATAAGGAAGAACAAAGGATCAACTTTGTTTTGGCCTAATCTAGCATTCTGCCATTACGCTCGAAACGTGTTGGAGTAGTACCGAGCCAACGGAGTCAATTTTGCGCCAACATATATGAACCCATCAAATTCACCGGAACTTCGCCCAATTGAAAAATTACGGGCAATTATAAAGACGAAACTTCGTAAACATCCCAAAACTAATAAAACAGACCTGGAGTTGAAGAAAATTTGGGTAAAAACTACAAAAACACTGGGAAAATCGGGTGTAAAAAATTTGATAGAGTGAAATGGAAAGGGTGGCATTCGGGATGGGAGATGAAATTGAATAAAACAAATTTTGTCAATCATAGCTTGTTAGTAGGTTTTCATACCCTGTATATTTCAAGAAAATCCGGATAACCGCACCCCCCCCCAGGGGGGTTTTTTTTTTTTTTTTTTAGTTTTGTTTTTTATTTCTCTTTTTATCACAAAAGTTTTTCGCGCCCCGTGCTCCTTTTTCCGTGTTCCCCCCCCCACCCCATCCACCCCCCCCCCACCCCCCCCAGCCCCCCCCCCCCCCGGGCACCTCTTTTCCGCTGGGGGTACGCCTTTCCCCCGGGGGGGTCCGGCCCCGGGGCCGGTGGGCCCCCCGCGGGGGGGGGGTCTATATGAACCCGCGGCAATTTACTATCCTTAGGTAAGACTTGTGATCTTGGGTACAGTGTTTTATTCGAGAAAGCTGGTTGTCATGTCCTACATGATAAGGAAGCTGTACTGATGGGTGAAAGGATTGGAGGTCTATATCGTTTGAAGCAATTCCCGGCACGAGCGTTGAGGAAGCATCCTGAATTGTGCGAGGATTTGTGGCATCGTAGATAAGGACACGGACACGGACCGCGACACGGATGTGATCATGAAGATCGTGCGAAGTCATTTGGGATTTGATCTGACATGGGAAAAAATGTGATGTGGCATGCATTTGCGGAGTTTGCCGGGAAGGGCAGATGAGCCGTATTTCTTTTCCGAAGATGTCTGAAAGCAAGTCATCAGCAGTCAGAGATGTGGTTCACATGGACATGGGTGGCCCAATGGAGGTTACGATTGTTGACATTACTCCACATCAGCACGCCGCTTGGTGTGCGCAAGGATAGAATCCATCTACCCGAAAGCAGAATGCACTTCTGCCCGAGGGGGTGACTCTCTAAGATAATCCAAGATTCAAATAATCACATAATCCTTCGTTATCAGCTATACCCTATCCAAATCCGGTTTATCTGGCTTAGCTACTCTTGTGTTCTTTAGGGGGGAGTTTGCTCATTTACACTTCCGGTCCGCTTCCTAGCATCTTGCTATGAAGTACCTGGTGGTCAGTCACCCACCGATTGATTACCTGTCGATTTGCCAAATTTTGGTAAACCGACCGAAATTTTAGTTATCTCAAATTGTAATATTCCGCCCACTATATCACAAAATATTGCGAGTAATTGAACGGATTGAAGATAAGGAAAGCATTGGGTATAGGACCAAGTCTCCTCCGGTTGGTACCACATTAATGAGCGTAGGAATCAATAGAATCAATATCAGTTGGTTCTTTGTGTAAATACAGCTGATCTGGCAATAACGGAGTAGCATCCGTGAGCGGTCAATCATGCTCAAGCTTATAGTCATGAATATTTCAAGAAAATCCGATAATCGGTTAAATTTTGGGAGTAAATATGTGTGTGCCATTCTTATCGAATCCCACCATAAAAAAAAAATAAAAAAAAAAAAAGGAAGAAACAAATAAAATTAAACATACAAATACAAACAAAAAAAATATATTTTTCTTTACCAACCAATATAATTTAATAATAAAAAAAAAAAAAAAAAACAAAAAAAATAAAAAAAAAAAAAAAAAAAAAAATAAAAAAAAACAAAAACAAAAATAAAATTTTTTTTTATTTTTCTAAATTATATATATTTTTTATATAAAATGTTGTATTTTTTGTTTTTTTTGGTTGTTCATGTAACATAAACAACCACAACCAGCACCCGCAACACCAACATAAACAAATAAAAAAAAAAAAAGAAAAAAAACAACAAAAAAAAAAAATTTAATTAAAATTTTTTTTTTTTAAAAAAATAAAAAAAAAATGAAAAAAATACAATAAAATATAAAAATAGAGGGACATGGGGGGGGGGCGGGGGGGGGGGGGGCCGTTGCCCCCCCCCCCCCTAAGTTTTGATTTTATTTTTAGAATTTTATTATTTGTTTCAATATATTATTATTTATTTTTTATCTCTAGAAGGTTGCAAGGTAACTTGTTGCAATACAGTTGATGTTACTCCAATACTACTCAATTAAGTCACAATCAAGTCACTGTATCCAAATATGACGATTTTGTGTTGCTTGGGATGTTCGTCAGATTGCTCCTTTGCCTAAATAAAAAAGCCAAACTACGCGAAGTTGCCTCGATTTTGTAACAAGTTGTAGCAAAAAAGCGTAAAAAATTGACATCCATGAGAAAAAAGTTGTAATTATATAATAGTTTTTAAATAGTAACGAGTAACAATTTTACTACAATATTTTTCCTTTAACCTAAAACCCAACCTATGTAGCCTAAAGTATCTAAAAACCCCAAGCAGCACACAACAGTCAAAACTGGTTTCAGCAGCTCTATTGTGACTTAATTGAGTCACAGAGCAGTCACCTTTACTGGGTTGAAACAAATGTGCTACTAGGGAAATATCTCCTAATCTGTAATGTAAGCTATTAGATAAGCAATGATTGATTTTTTTCCCTGCTAGCTGAAAGTTGAAGAAGCTGCTCAATAAAATGTTCAGTTCTTGGTTAATCAAAAAACTGAATATTCAAACCTATGCTATAGCTTTCAGAAGCCAAATAATACTAGATTAAGAAACACAGTTGATAGTTAGAAAAAGTATCAACGAAAAATATTTATTTGAACTATTCATGGCATGGGTCAAACCGCACCGTTACCCCGCTTTCCCCGTTTTAGGGTACTGTAGTTTCGTATTATTGAGAATATATGTTGATCATATCTTACAGTTTGAGTCAGCGTGTGAGAAGCAGAACAGCAAGCTAGTCAGGGCGAGAAGTTGCAGTTGTCTTATCCTATTCAAATAATTTATCCGTTTTTATGAGCATGAGCAGGATAATGAGCATGATTGACCGCCCGAAGATGTTATTCCGTTACTGCCAGTTCAGCTGTTATTACTCAGAAGATCAACAGATGATGCAAACATGCTCAATGTGTAAAACTGGTGATCCCAAACTAAGGCAATACCGGCGCTGGCCTCGCCCGAATGCAGGTCAAATAAGGAAAGGGTAGGAATGCGTTAACGTTTATTTGGACGTTTTATTGGAAGCCGAGACCACCGCCGCACTTCCACGAGAAATCACTGGGATTTTGGATGACAAGATTGGGTGGCAGCAGGGTTCGTTTTGGTAAACAATAAGCTGAATTCACGCTTCGTTTAGTAAAATATTTAAATACTAGTACCGATTTCTGATTCGAACCGATTACAACAGTAAGGATGCTATTGGGGCCACACACAAAGTGTAATGGTGTTTTTTCATCGGGAAAACAAGGTGATTTTTTATAATGTTGGAAATCCGATTTGATCTGAGTTAAACCAATAATAAGGATGCTATTGGAGCCACTCACAAAGTGTGATGGAGGTTTTCCGTTAGGAAAACAAGGATAATTTTATGAACGCTTGAGAGACGCTTTGTTGTTCTCTTACTGTGCTCACTCGATCACTCGTTACACCGAATTATAGATAACCGAAACAACACGAAACGCGCCATGCTCGATAGGATAATAGTGCGTAATAAAGCATCGACACAACCTTTCACAGCCGATGCTCGAACCAAACTCTTTTTTCGTAACTTACTATTTTTACTACTGTATTCTACAATCTATTGCACTGCTGTAACTAATAACTGTATCAATCAAGTTGAAGTGTCTAATGAACAATCTATGCTAATCCATTAAAAATTGAAATTTAGGGATTTCGTAAAAATAAGAGTCCGTAGATGTATGTTGTGCCTTCTGGTAACTTTATGTTTCTATTGATATCCATGCTCATCGGTTTAATACCAACCGGGAGAGACTTGGCCTTATACAAATGGATTTCATTATCTCCAGTCCGCTCAACCAATCGCAACGTTTTGTGATAGATTGGACGGATTATTATAATTTGAGATAACTCCATGCAGATGTCTTCCAAGTTTGGCAGATCGACAAGCAATCGGTGGAGAGTTTAGAGGAAGACCGGAAGAATAAGCGATGGTTCTGCGCGTGTTTATAAACAGAAGAACCTTCATAACAAAACGAATCATCGGGTAAAATACATACGGTTTTTTTTTTTAATTATAAGCAGTCTGAAGCAGTTATTTGATTCATTTTATCCAGAAGAACCATAAATGGACATTCGAAAGTTTTTCAAAAGTAAGTATAATATTTTCCAGCATGTAATTAAAAAAAAACAAGCAAACAAAACAAAACGAATGTTTTTTCATGCAGCTGAAATAACCACGAATAGAAAAATATGCAAAATGGTTGTATTTCTCCAATTTGAACAACAATTTTAATGTAATTCAATGATACACCGTTTTGGTTTCATACTACTCATATACACATGATTGCTACATATACCATGTTTCGACAGAACGTGTTTCAGTTGGATCATATGAATTTCTTTTCGTCATTGATGAATAAAATTTCTTAAATTATTTACTAACTACTCGTGTGTTAAGAATGCAAGTAGCAACAATTCAGCACAAAAAACACAGCTTGCTTACATTTGTGACTTACGTCGTTTTAAAAGGTTATGTTTGATGTTCCTGTTTAGAAAATATCAGATAAAATAATTATACTAAAGGTGAGCAAAGGGGACACAAACCATAAGCTATAAACCACCAAAACTCAAAATGTATGTTTGTTAAAAGCTAATCACTTATTATTTGAACAACCATTAAAAAAATATAATCTATTCAAACGGTGTGAGCATGGTGAGTAAAAAACGGTGTTTCTTCTGTGTTGCTTTGGGTGAGAGGGTCGCGGATGAAAAGTACATTTTCAGTACAAACTGCAAACAAATTCGGTGGTTATTCTATACAAAAATCCAACATGACCCGTTAAATGTTTGGCATTCAATGTGGTTTGATTTAAAAACATGGGAAAAATCGAAAGTTTTTAAAATCGTTTTTTTTTATTCCAGAACAAGCCTAGAATTGTTTAATCTTGTTGCAAGAATCGGACGGGTATTGTCAAATACTTTGGGTGAGAGTAGAGAAGATAATCCACCCGCATTCAGGCGTAATGTCACATAAATGGGGCTCCATTCCCGCTCCATCTGTCGGAACATGAAAATGGCCCTACTCTACTGGTCCACCGGGCGTTGTATTGTCCGTTAAGTGTCCGTTAATGTTAATTGTTCAGTATGTGCAACCACTGGTTGGAGACGATGTAATTCTCTCTCTCTCTCTCTCTCTCTCTCTCTCTCTCTCTCTCTCTCTCTCTCTCTCTCTCTCTCTCTCTCTCTCTCTCTCTCTCTCTCTCTCTCTCTCTCTCTCTCTCTCTCTCTCTCTCTCTCCTCTCTAAAAAAAAACTCGCCCCCCCCTATTTGAAATCCTCCCCTTCGATTGGCAAACCAATTTTTAAAAAAAGGAAAAAATTTAAAAAATTTTTTAAAACCTTTACAAATTATTATTTAAAATTTTACGTCTGTTTAATTCAAAGCCAAAGCACACAAATTGTACAAAAGGAATAAAAGCAGCAATAAATTGGTGAAGTATATAGACATTTGCGACCAATTGAATTTGGTCATTGATACCGTATTTGAGGAGTACAATTCAAAAACCGAACTTTTCTGTTTATAAAATATCTTTAATTACGTATTAACTAAATTCAAATCAGACAATCTTCCACCAAAAGTTCATCTTAACGAGAAGGTAAGTGAAAAGCCGGAGAAAATTTTCAATCTATTTGCAACTTTCTTGTAAGAGATTTTTACCATATTTTCTGATGAAGAACGTGATCGCAAATATTTCCAGATTTTTCCCCGAAATTTCTATAGACTCTAGTGTCAATCATGGTGATGTGTATGACATAAGGAACAAATTCTATGTTTCCAAAGATTCAGAGCCTGATGAGATTCCCTCATACTTCTAAAGAATTAAATTGTTTGGAATTTTTTTCCAACTCCCTTTTTTTGGCTGCTTAATATGTCGCTTGACTCTGGCATTATCCCCAAATCATGGAAAAGCTCACTGTTGGAAACCGTTATCAATGAAAAACTATTCTATCAAATTAAAAACAGAATAACTGATGTGCAACTTCAAAGTTCTTCAAAGGACGATCAACAAATACAAACTTATTCGAATTTGTCAAAGGAAAATGGAGAGTATGTAGAATAGGCTGATTCAAATTTCGAAATGTTTGCTCCCCTAAGCTTAATCGACGCCAATTTGGGTCCTGATAGTCCGCAAAAAATTGGAACACATTTGGTTTTAATTTGGCTTGGCACACGCTATTCAAAATTTGTATGGGAATTAGTATGAAGAATCTCAAACTTACATTTCCAGATCCCTAACATCTTGATATTATGTCCTTAACCAAATCTAATATAGACTCATATAGTGTAAGTTGTCAACTATCAAAATGCCGAAGATACCTGACATGTAAATTTGATACAAAAATAGTTATTCAACAAAACATAAAATACATACTTTAGGTATGATGTTTCATTCTTATTTTTGGCAACACTGCCTGACGGGAAATGCACCTAGCATGCCGAGGAATTACATGTTAATCGAATGGGTCGCAATCTTGGTTGCAATGCAAAAAATACATAAAATTGCGCAGTGGAGTCCAAGGTGGAGTGGTGCTAAATTATACTTTTTTACCTCGACTACCTTGAATAGTTTTTATTAACGCATTTGCCTAAAATTCCAATTTCATTTCATAAAGGTTAAGCCGTGTGGAATTTTGTGCTAGTGTTTGGGATCATTATAACAGCCACGCGGTGTATCATATTAAGGATTCCGTCAATATGGGTCTATTATACAAGTCGAGCCGAGTTATTCGACTCGTCTGAAGTCACTGTCGGCTCCCATACATACTGTCGACAGTAGGTGTTGAGTTCGCTTCACGTATTTCGACAACAGTCGAGTCGAATGAAATTGGTCGAATCCATTCAGAAACTAAATTCTTGGTCCATCCTTTTAAAAACAAATATAAATGCGGTGTTTTGTATAACACATGACCGGTTAACGTAGACCACGTTAAACCGTTTGATGCATTATTATGTTCAAAATGTTAGATTAGTTTCCTTGGTTTCGAGCTGTTTGCAGGTGCTGTTCTAATGGGGAGTTGGGTCGGCATAGGTAAGAAAGTAAGTAAGTATGTTAGAAAATTTTATGATTCGCTCCTTAGAAAGTATTTGGTGAAAAAACTTGTTATTGATTAAACTTTGCTATGGATAGACGGGAAGAGTGAAATTATGCATTTTTAGCTAAATTTTTTTTTTAGCTACCGTAAATTGGCAATCAAGCTTCTATAAGAAAATAAAATAATTTTTTGTATTTACCGGCGAGCTTTGCGTAGCTGCCATCATCAAGCCTTTTTCTCAATCCTTCAATAATTATCGAATCAATAATTCACAAATTCACTTCACTGAATTTCTGCACACCCACGAGTAAACAATGTGTTAGGAAGACCAGTCGAACAAAACAATGACAGCTGCACCGAGGGGTGCTATGATTTTCAATCAAAATTAAGTTAAATCTACTCAACGGTAGATTGGGACATACTGTATGTCCCAAAAAAAAAAATTGCAAAAGTTTTCAATACTTATTTTTGGGTAGCTTTAAACATTATTTTTACTGTATTGATGCGTGTGTGTAATCATCTGACAGTATACTCTGAGACGATGTAAACAAAACAGTGGTTCTCGAGTAACAAAGTTGAGAAAATGTTGCTGCTCGCCCAAAAGCCCGTAAAACAAATTGCAACGTTTGTGGGATGCCACCTGGCTACCGTTTACCGTATCCAACGTTCACTCCTTGATGGACCACGTCCACGGAAGCTGGGAAGTGGCCGTCCACTGTCCGCTCGCACACCGAAGCGAAGGTCATCAGATCAGTGAGAGACAAAGTGAGGCGAAATCCTATCAGATCGATCCGGAAATTAGCTAAGGAAGCCGATATTTCAAAAACTACCAGCCAACGGTTGGCCAGAGATGACTTGAAATGTTCGTCCAGGGCAAGAGTAAAGCGCCACCTTGTAACGGACCGAATCAAACAACTAGGGCTGGAGCGCTTGAAACGTTTGGTGTCAGCATTGAAAAAGAAGCATACCATCATCGTATTCTCCGATGAGAGAATGTTCACCATCGATCCCGTATCTAACACACGCACAGACAGGTTAATTTCGTCGAAGAAGATTGAGGATGTTCCAGAGAACGTGAAATTCAAGTTGTATGTATGTATGTATGTATGGTAGCCACCATCCCTTCATGCCCTTGGCTTGGATGCAGCTCCACTTAATAGCAAGATCAAATTGAGCCACCGATCTGAATTCACAATATCGCTGTATGAAGGGCCAAAAACGGAGGGGTGGACCCGTAGCAGAGACACTCACGCGAAATCCACGGGAAATTAAGAATCTCCTTCCAACGATACGATCCAACAATTCGAATAACCCAATTCGCAATACTTATTAAGCTTTCTACAGGATGGCTTGTTAAGAAGGGCGCGTCACTCTCACTGAAACTATTGGAGTAGAATTCGCAGCATCACAATCGAATCGGTAGGATAAAGAAAATGATAATGCTCGTTCCCTCCTAGACTCAGGCAGTCAATCAAACCATCGTCCAGTTTCAGCTTGAATGATACCCTGATGCTCCCTCCCAACCCAGTATTTATTATATATAATGTACATAATATGTCATAATATGCAATATATGCAGTATGTAATAGAGCAATGAAATATACTATAATATTTAATTAAAATATGCCATGGTTGGAATTCGTCATCCTGAAATTAAAATATGGTTAAAAATAAAATAATATGATGAAATAGTTGAAATAGTAATAATAGGCATATGATAATCATATACAGCTTGGTGCATCTTTACAGCTCAATCAGTGGCAGATGAATATAACTCTGGAATGTGAAGGTCTTATTGCAATTAAATAAAACATAAACCATTTAATTATACCTAAATAAAAAAAAATATGGATATATTCATGACATATAGATATACATAATCAGCAGAATTGAAGAGCATTTATTAATTTTTAATAATATTCAATTATTTAAATTAATAGAAAAACACCTTTAGATACAATGAAATAAAATATCTGTACTATCTGGAATCTATTTCCTTGTAACCTTGCTTCCTTGCTTCAACAAATGAAATTTTATTTATTTTCATTAATCTTTTAGTAAATATTTTTAATATGATATACTAATATATATAATGATGATATGATGAAAATAATACGATGTTGTAATAGTATACACATAAAAATTAAATGCAAATATTTGTCTCTTCTGCTGTGATGTTAGATGATTGAAACTCTGAAATGGCGAAAATTTCCAAAGTGATATAATTAAAGAAAGTTGATCACCGGGCAGCCAAGCAGAATAGCAAAGAAAATTTAAGCAAACAATTAGCCGAAATAAATTTCATATGATTATGATTACTGCCCAAAGATGTAAGCTTAATAAATCCACATAAAAAAAAAAACAGAGAAGCCCATAAATAATTCTTTAATTCTGTGCAATAGAAAATAAGAGATCATAAACAATGTTTGTTTTTGAATTATTAAACTTTTTTTGGAAATTTTATTTAGTAGAATTTGTCGTATGATCCTTTCTAAAAGAAAAACATTAAAAACCATCCTATCTTTTCAAATACATATCGTGGGTTAGATGGGCTAAAACTTACGACGATGTATAAATGCGAACCTGAAAATAGCTTTAAAAATATTGTGAAGGGATGTTATAATATAAAATGATAGTAACAATTATATTTATACTGTCTGCATGTCTGTAGACTGATGTCCAGCTGCAGTTGTAGACGCTCTTGCATTATCATTGCCACGAAGGAAACAAAAAAATTAAAATTATTAAACAACACTTGGGAATTCCATAGATGATCTGAAATTATACACCGTATAAAGAATACTTCCATTTTTGTGGTAGGGTAAGATTTCAGCATGCCACCTTCCTACATCGCATGGTGGGACTGCTTCCTAAGGTATAGCTGACGCGATACAGCGTTTTTTACTCAGCCGTTGGATGCCAGGACAGACGCTGTTTGAGCTGCACCTCCTTGGTGGACAGACGCTCGGAACGCACCTCCTCAATCTAGCTGAAGTCAGAAGGACAACAGTGCCCAGGCTGCACAACCAGCTAAGTACGCAACCCTTAGCTGGCGGTCTTTGTCATCTCTTGACCCGTGGAAGCATGAGGTAGGAGGATGTTCCAGAGAACGTGAAATTCAAGTTTACAACCAAACATCCGGCCGGAGTCATGGTTTTCGGGGCAGTTGCGTCTAATGTCTTGAAAATGCTTCCAGTATTTATCACAGCTGCATTAAAAGTTAATACCGAGGTTTGCATGAACATTTTGAAGGACCACGTTCTGTCATGGATGAAAGCCAACTTTGGAGCACACCAACACGTAATTTTCCAACGGGACGGAGCACCGGAGCACCTCAAAAAGGACTCAAGCGTGGCTGAAGGAAAACATGGAATTTTGGCCAAAGGACATTTGGCCTCCTAGCAGCCCGGACTTGAATCCTTTGGATTACTCAATATGGACATATGTTCAGGCTATGGCCTGTGAACGTTTTCACCCTAGTGTTGGCGCCCTGAAAGCTTCCATTACCAAGGCATGGAACTCGATGACTGACTCATACATTGAGAAGGTATGCTCTCGATTCCGTCCCCGTTTGGAGAAGGTGATCGAGAAAAATGGTGGAAATATTGAGTAATGTAATCATGAAAGGCTTAATAAACGATTCCCTGAATAAAACTATGATTTTTTATCATTTTCTATGAAAAAAAACTTATTTGAAACTGAGGTATGGATTTTCGCATTTTTTTTATGGGACATACTGTATTACGCGAAGAGATGGTTAGTAAATACAACTCAAAATTGAGTTATTTTGGACTTCAAATCAAACTATAAACGAGTCAAGTTTCGAAATATCAGTTTTCAATAATGAATGTTTCTCATTAATTTTTGCAAACATTGTTGATAAGATAGATCAGATCTGTAAGTAGTGTTGGTTACTAATTTCTTAGCGTGTGTCCAACAGCTCGCTAGCAACAGCCTGCTGAGCCACCAACTAACTGATCAAATTACTCGTCACCGCCAGCTGCCAATCCAATAGCGGCTCCCCGCCACTCCGCACAGTTTCAATACTGCCGAACGAATGAGAAAATTTGCGAAGTTGTACACCTTTTATATCGTTCACTGCTGCACATGAGACCTCCCTGTCGTATTCCTTGAATTTTGTTGAGTTCAATTTCGACGACTTAACTTTTCAACAATCGTTCACAGAATGGATGATAAATTTCCTTCCAACGTTCACCAAACCAGTTTTCTCTCACCAACACATACACATCTTCATTTTTTTTAAAATTGTCTTCCTTTCCAGTTAGAGTTAGCGTTTTCAATCAAAATCTTATTGCTGTTGTTAGAATCAGGGGTATGCGTTCACAAAACCCACTGAAAATAATGTATAAATCAATTTGAGAATTACGTTTATTCTTATCTTTAGAATTTACGTTTTATTCAATAAATCGATAAACTCTAACATTATAAATGAGCAAATCCAAGGAATGAATAAAATTGAGGTTATTTATCAAACCGTTTTACCCATTTTATTATTACTAATTTAAACTTGAATTAGTTGAAATAACAGTACATCTTATTCAGGTTCACTTTGTAGGTTTCTATAAATATGGATTCACATCTCATGATTGCTGTCAAGCTGTTGTCAATGTCAATTTTTTTTACCTCTCATATTCATCGTTGTTTTTGTTTATCTAGGTCTCGGTTCCTATACTCCCTTGCTCACATTTGAAATCTGTAGGATAGTAATGTGCATTTCGACTCGAGTATTAGTCGAGTATAAGTGCATGTTACTGAAGAAGTCTGCACATTGTAGACGAATTACGCGTATCTGTCAAAATAATCAATAAATGTAGTTGGAATTAAATGAAAATTACTAATCTTTATTCTCACTTTCTAATATTTCACTAGAAAGCTCACACTTACCAGGATTCACTGCGCATTTAGTAAATTTGGAAACGAATGTTACTTACGTAAAATATTCAATTTCAGTGAGTGAGATAACGCGCTATAACCTTGGCAAATTATTGTTAGACTTTTGGTTCAAATGCCAAAAGTCCACCCACAGGCAAAAGGAGCATAAACTAATCTTTCTAGCATCGATGCTCCCAACGATAAATTACAAATTATAACATTATTTAACTCTACGTGGAGGCGTTTGGTACGGGAAGTTCACGCATTCTTCTTCCCCTTGATTCGAAGTAGTAGAGCGATTTCAGACACTGGAGTCGCTATATTTCTTGGAATCCTCTTTGCGACACGTGCTACGCAATTGGCCTTGCTGGTGACAAGAAAAATTACGTATTCAAGGAGTTGTAATTTTCCAGGATGCTTTCAAGAATTGGCTGCGTTAGTGTGAGATTTGATTAGATTGAGAATATTTTTGAGTCTACCGTTTGTGAAGATCTTAGAGAGTTTTTGAATCACTTCTGGAAAACTGTTACGAAGATCCTTAATGGTTTAAAGACTTGTTGAAAATTATCGAAACTATGAGCCGATCGGCAGTTTCTTGAATTTATTATTGTTTTTTGCACTTTGCTGTTCAGCTTATAAATAAAAATAAAAATCAGGAACTTAGAGGATATGCTGAAAATTATCTTGTTTACCAGAACTGCAAAGGATGTTCCGGAACTTTAATGATGTTTTCAGTATTTTTCAGAAGTGAATTTTAACGAAAGCAGCGAAGTTTAGTTCCAGGGCTTATTTCAACTTCATGAGATTTCCAAAAGCAGAACTGCTGTAGAATTAACTTACTTCCAATTTTTGTTAAGAGATTTTATGAAATTCCTTAAAGTATGTGAAAAGTCACGACGAACTTGAAAAATATGAGAAGTAGTCAACAGCACTGAAAATTCTAGGACAGGCCTAGAAAACTATGGGAAAAACCTGCCCCATCCTTGGCCCCTCATTAGCTCACCAATGGATCAATACAATCCAATTAGACCAAGGTTGAGCTGGCTTCTGCTTTATACAGAAGTTGTCTCCATTCTGTATTTTGCCAGCCTCGGTTCTTTTTCAAGAATCATTTTAACTGGACTGTCGTCCGACATTATTACGACATGCCCAGCCCACTGTAGTCGACCGATTTTTGCGATGTGTACGATGGGAGGTTCTACCAGAAACTGCTCCACTTTCCGCCTTCAATCTGCACTCCACCGTAGGTTGTACGCAACACCTTCCGTTCAAAGACACAAAGGGTGCGTTGGTCCTCTACAAGCAATGTCCATGTTTCGAGGTCGTAGAGCACTACCGGTCTTATTAATGTCATGTAGTTGGTCATATTTGTAATTCAGCGAAATTTGTTCGATCTGAGCATCCTTCGGAGTTCAAAGTAGGTACGACTGCCAGCCATAATGCGCCTTTGTATCTCTCTGCTGGCGTCGTTGTCGGCGGTCACGAATAAGCCTAGATACACGAATTCGTCTACCGCCTCGAGCTACAGCAATGGATATTATTTGAATAAAACTCACACAAGTTTATCTTTTCAAGTATAAACCGACTTGAACAGAATTTGACAAAACCAGTTTTCAAGTGTAGAATTTCAATGCATGCTCAACTCGAGATCTATGCAGTATCGTTCTGTAAATGAATAACTTGTAACGTTTTGCCTGGTGAAGCTTAGCCAAACCAAAAGAACTATTAGCTGACTATCACTTCCAATTGAATGCATCCTTAATTAATCTGTTCACGCCGTTGATCTTCGAAAAAACTTCTCGAACAACCCAGCGTTCCAGCTATATTGAAAGAAAATATTTTTTTTTTTGCTCACCAGTTGCTAACTGTGAACAAACTGTAAGTCCATACTTCACCGTTTTGGACATAGAATAGTTTTCATATTAGTCTATTTATTTCCCGAAAATCTAAAGAAAACGAACACAGCCGCAATTGTTGAGTACCCTCGAACTGGATACAAAGTTGGCCAAATTCGATTTGTTCCGGAGTTGGAGCGGAAACACTCCGAGTGAAAAGGTATATCTTTCTGGACAGTTGCATGGCTAAAGAAGAGGTAAAAACTTTCGAATAATCGAATCAAACTCTGAAAACGAAAGTTCAGAAACGAATTTGTCTCGCCAAGGCAGAGGGGAAGGAGTGGACGATGATGATACGGAGATTCACCCCTGCTCGTACATGTGTAGGTACGTATGTATTAGGGTGGTTCAAAGTACTGATTCGGTTCCACTGTCCTGATCATTTTCCCAATATTTTAACTCAGTTTGTTGCGAACTCGCGATGAACTGGGCCTTTGAATTATATCTGGAAATTACTATGGGAAAACCATTTTCTGTTCTCATCCTCCTAGCTCTTTGGCATAGTGATTTTCGGAAATGTTTACTATATGGGCTTAGGAGAAATTCTTCTATGAACAATGCCCACGTTAGGCCGCATTTCGAGGTCACATCGGCATAGTTAAATATTATTATGTGATGCAAGATGATGTTCTTGTTCAATCCTCGGTCAAATGCTTAGCAGGGAACATAGGTGAGTCTGGTGTGAAAAATGGAGCCAAAAATCAAAGCTGTAGGCAGTTATTGCCTGAGAAAGCCATTGATAATCAAATTATTTGACGTTAAATCAAAAAGTAGACTTCGGAATGATGAGGCTGAACATTTTGCTTGCAGTCAGAGGTATCAACCTTTTCGTATGTCATTATGTCGAGAACTAGGAGGATGAGAATAAAAAGTTAGGTTTTCCCAAAGTAATTCCCATATAAACTTCAAATGGCCAGTGCAGTTGGAGTTCGCAAACAAATGAGCTCATATTTTGGAGGAATGATAAAGATAATATTTGAAATCGTTTGAGTGCGGTGGATATGAAACGATACTTTGAATCACCCTAGTAAGTATGCACGCCAATTTTTCAAAGGGAGAGTCTGGCAATTCGAATTTGATTCCGTTTGGAGACAAGAACAAAAAATATATACCCATAGAGAAGAATTCCAGCAAAGTTGAAGAGGAAAACGATCCAGAAACGCTTTCGTTTCCTGGCATCACCTGATGGATAAATTGCGTATAGCGGACGATCTATCATTGTCAGCTGTGGTTGGACTGTGAAATTGATTGCACTTTGATTCCAAAAGAAGTTTTCCCTCTCGTTCACTGATCACAATTGGCGCGAAAAAGTTGCCACCGGAAGCGAATTAACTGTTGCTTTTCGATTGTAATTTAAAAGTTTTCCCGGTGATGAATTTGCACGTTTGAACTTTTTTTCTCTCTGTAAAAGCGAGGCAACTTTGAATTGAGATACTTTTCGATCAGTTTCAGGTGGTGTTGGCGGGAGGTGGGATTGTCGGTTTTGATTTATGAAAGATATTTTTAAATTTCGTTTGGGGAGAAACTTGTCACATAAATACAAACGGACAAAAGGAACGTAATGCTTCAATGAAATGATTAAACAATCCTCCAAGTACAATGGAATGAACCGATGCGATACTGTCTGATCCTATACTGAACTATGTCAGCAAGTGTGGTTCAAGCAATTGTTGAAATTCTAGAACTTCAACAAGTGCTCCCCCAGGACAAACATCTTACCGTCTCACATCGAAGCCCTTCCACTCGAAACAAAGGGATATTCTCACAACTCCGGCCCTGGCTCCGGTCAGACACTAAAGAAATGAAAATTCTGAAGAAAAATACACATAAAAGGCAAACACTGGAGCCAAATACCGAACGACAAAAGCAAAACAAAACAACATCGCATAAACATAAATGCTCGGGAGAAAGGCATCAAACAAACGTTGAGAATCTAGTCCCAAGTGTCCTCTGTTCCGTTATGCCTTGGGGCCAGCCTGTGTGACCCCCATCATGCTTTTCGTTTGACACACACAATCAAATATGTACACTCATAAAAACACGCAGCAAGTGGAGTTTCTTTGAAAACGAACGAGTTTTCTACAGTTCCCATACCACCGATGCCGTTCTCAAGAAGTGAATGCGTCCTTCGATGCTTGTATAACAACGGCAAACTACATAAGCTCGACAAACGGAAAGAAGTTGAAGTGAAAACAGCATAATCAAATTTACTCTGGCGGCGACAACGGCGGTGGACCTTTCGATGAGTTTTCACCCAACACCCTAGAGCTGCTCACGCCTCATGCGATAGTGAGTTGACATACGTGGGCCTATCTAGTTGTATACAAATCGAAGCGATGATTTGGCAAGTGACATTGTTTATTGTCTGGTGGTCATTGGAATCGACAATTTAAAGTTAAAGATAATAAAACCCACACTTGGCTGACTAGCATCATCACTTCGATTTTTTGAATCGCAGAAACTACAAAGAATTCCCATGTTTATATTTTTACTGCACTGCAGCATACAAATGATTGAATTTCACTGTACTCAATGTTTATGGTTTCTGAAATTTGTGTTGCTGTATTAGCGAAAATTTGTGCACTCTTTCGGTCTTATAAATTTATTTTGTAAGAACAACAGATTTTTTTTAAAGTAATAAAAAACAAACAAAAGCTTTCTAGATATAGATAAAACACAATTGACACCGTCTACCACCAAAGGTGGTATAGGACGAATACTGTACATTCGACAACGGACCACAAAGAACAGCACGTAGACCAGCAGGTAAATTTCAGCGTTGAGAAAAGTTTCACACTGGCTGTAACGGAAATCGCTTCCTCATCTTGTGGCACTCACAAAACGGCCAAACAACACTAACCGCACGCCCACGAGGCCCCCGAGCTTCAAATAAAAAGTTTTAACAAGAATAAATTATTTTTGTAGATTTCAATGACTTTGTGTTTTTGTATCAATCAATTTAATAATTGAATTCATCAGTTTTTTAAAGCAGTTTCAGCAAATTTCCAAATTCAACCGTTTTTTGAGATATTTTTAAAGAAAATCGGTTTGTAAACACGCCATTTACATAAACTAGTCGTTATTCTAAATATGTTGCGATAAATTTACAAATTAGACATAAAATCTCGACAACTTATTCAAAACGACGTATCTGATTTTGTATATAAAGAGGGGAAGAAAGTTGCAAACGTAAATTTTTTGAAACCCTAGCACTTTCACGCAAACTAGGACCATCAACACAGGGAATAACATTTCCCTAACATGATGGTGATGCTAGTTTCGGTGGGGGTGTTGAGAGTTTTGAGTAATTAACTTTTGAATGTTTGTTCCCCTGTTTATTTAAAAAACCAGATCATTCGTTTTGAATAAGTTGTCGAGAACTTTCGAACATCTTTTGCTTTGACACTTTAACGATACCCGGAACCACTTTAACGATAAGCTGAAATCTACATGTTCGGGAGTAATACTACCTCACCCTCGCTACGCCACTGCCGTAAGTGTGAATTTTCTCTCAAGCGATTATTTCACCGAAGCGAGATGCTATTCTCTCTAACACTTCGACCGATGGCGACAGCGACCACAAGTGATCGTTATCGGTGACGTCACAACACGGATCATCCGATTGTTGGATAGTGGACGATCTGGTGTGCGATATTTCTTTATTTTTACTAGGAAATATTATTACTATATTAACTACACAGAAAAAAATCTGAATTTTCATTGTGATGTAAATATCAGAGCACGTAAAATTTTATTTTATTCCACACGAAGCAGCAACTTGCATGAAATAGTTCCTACAAAGAAGAGCTTTTGCATACAATAATATCCGAAATGTATGCAATGTCCCAAAACATTACACGATGTTTAATGTTGTATTTTATGTTTTGTGACGCTCCATTTATGTGCATGATATTGAACAGAAATTCACACTACTTTTTCGAGCTGTGTATATATCAATAATGACGGGATATTTCACGAGAAGGAGCTTTTCAAGGATTACATAATATCCCAGTTACTTTAAGGCTACGATGACGAATAATTTTATTTATTATCTTTTTTTATTTCTTTTTTCTGAGCTTGTTTTTATAGTAGTCTATCTCCAACAATTGAATTAAGTACACAGCTCGATAAAGTAGTGTGAATTTCTGTTCAATATCATGCACATAAATGGAGCGTCACAAAACATAAGAATTTGCGTTATACATCGTGTAATGTTCTGGGACATTCCATACATTGCCGATAATATTGTACGCAAAAGCTCATCTTTGATAGAACTATTTCATGCAAGTGGCTCCTTCGTGTGGAATGAAATACAAATTTACATGCTCTGATATTTACATCACAATGAAAATTCAGATTTTTATTCTGTGCCCCTACATTATTACTTTTATTTTTTTTATTTTTTTTATTTTACTCTATTTTTTTTTTTTCTTCCCACCAAAAAAAAACCCCACAATTTTTTTTTTTTTTTTTTTTTAAAAAACCCTGCAAATTTTTAGTTGTTCCTCCCTTACTGACAGAACTAGTGGAATTGCACAGAGAACCACATAGATGGAGCTTGGGAGTAAGCTTTTACAAATTCAATGTACAAGTTCACCAATTCTATTTATAGATCAGTACTGGCGCCGGCCACGTCCTCACGGTCTTTTGGGGAAGGGGGAAGGATGATTTAGTTTGACAATCGTTGTTATTAGAGACCGTGAACACCACTGCATCTCTACAATTGCCAAGGGAAGGATAGTTGTGTTAGTGAGGCAGGTTATTTTTAGATAATGGATGCACTGTGGTAAGTGATGCGATCAATGAAAGAAAGCGCAGTAGACTGCTTTTTATTTTAAATCTAGTGGTGATAGAAAGAGGCAAGTGAAAAATGGCAAGGAAGGGGACGGGCCTGGGATTGAACTCCCGACAATCTGCTCAGTAAGCAGAACGGGTAACCACTGAGCTACCCAGCCGCGTCTTAACATAAGCACACCACACATTAAAAAAAAAAAAATACACACCCACCACACCAAACTTATTTTTTTCTATTTTTTTTTTACAGGGTCTATTTTTCTATACCTTTTTTTTTGTTTTTCTTTTTTTTTAATTTCTTGCAACACTGCTTGTTTGTTGTTGTTTGCTTTTTTGAGTGCAATTTTAATTTTAATTTTTATCGTTTTGCTGCCCGTTTTTATTTGTTATCTATCGCTGAATACGTTGTTTATGGTCCCTTCGTTACGTCCGACATCTCGCGGCATTTTTCAGAAGCCATACATTGCGTGCAATATTGCATCTAAGCAAAAGCTTGTCACCGTCATAGTCATCGCCATCAAGTTCCGTCGACAGCATACTGCTATTCGTTCTCGCACAGTGCACATAGACAGCATACTGCCATTCGCTCACACAGTGTACATCATAGTCTACTGTAAGGCGCCTTCATCACCTTTCTGCAGCATGGAGAAAAATTGCGCTAAATGCAGTCTGCTTATTACCGGCATCGATTCTGTTGTCTGCCGTGGTTCCCGTGGCAGCTCTGAGACGATACAGCAAATATCGCACGGATTCTACAAAATCGTGTGACGTGGAAGCGAATGCTGAGTACAAGCAATTAAACGATTATCTTTATAACGCTTATCAAGACCGTCTACAAAAAAGCCTTAAGTCCAACCCCAAAACCTTTTGGCGTCACGTCAATGAACAGCGGAATGAAGTCGGTTTGCCCTCCACGATGACGGATGGTTTGCTTTTAGCTGATTGCATCACCGGTATTGCATATATTTTCCGTTCCCAATTCAGCAACGTTTTCTCCGATGAGCTGCTCGACCCGCAGGAACATCGTGCTCGCCACCAGTAATGTGCCCCGTCTTCCTGCCTCCCGAATGGATTGTGCCATCACCAATGACATGGTTATTGCAGCTGGCAAGGAATTGAAGTCCTCAACGGGATGTGGTCCAGACGGCATTCCATCGCTTGTACCAAAACAGTGCGTGGATTGTCTTGCGTCTCCGTTAACAAAGGTGCTTAATCTATCTTTGTCCACTGGCATAACATATATAACATAAGTCCTGGGAAAAATTCAAAAGCATGGTACTTGAAATCAAACAATCGGGTTTTAAAATGCTCTTCAGGGTATTTTATTCTATTAATAAATTGTTGAAACATATATTTACAGTACGCTCAATGGACCATTATCTTCGATTTTACGCAGTGTACGGCGAACATGTTGAATCAGGTTCTGGACGGTGTCTATGTCTATTTCTTTCATCTTCCGCTTGATTCGATTAACCAATTTTTGCTCATTGTTAGCTTCCCAGCCATTGTCGTACACCCTACGTTTGAGAACACTCCAAAAATTTTCAATAGGACGAGCCTGAGGCACGTTAGGTGGATTGTCCTTTTTCGGTTCAAATGGTATGTTTTGCTCAGTTAGCCAATCTAATGTTTTTTTTTATCGCGTAATGACAGCTTGCAAGATCCGGCCAAAACATGATTTCGTCGTCAGCGTGATATTTGTTGATGAATTGCTTCAATTTCGGCAAGCATTGGCTGATATACACGTCAGAATTGACAGCTTTGGCCTTGTTTGGGCGTATCAAAGGCGCCGAGATACCCTTCGATGACATGGCTGCCCACACTAACACCTTTGGCTCATATTTCGATTTGCTGGCATATTTAACATCGTCTGGTATTGTTTTAATGTTAGCAGTATAGAAACCATCGTTGCCACTCAATTCATGGTGCGAAAACGTGAAGTAAGATTCATCATCCAAAATTATGCACTTTCCATTTGCAAAATGCTCGCGACGAAGTGCACGGCAGCATTTTGGTATTTTTTCGAGTTGTTGCTGTGTATATTTTGGTGCACGCTGACGTTTCCGATAGATTACGTTATGTTTTCTCAACATCCGATGGACTGTCATGTTTGAAACCTGAAATTTTTGTGCTAATTTGCGTGTTTATTGGTCAACCTTGTTTTCAGTGCTTGACAGCAGTTTTTTCGTTGTTCTGGCACTCAATTTTGTTGGGCGACCACTTTTCTTTTTATTTTCCGGTTCTTTACCATCACGACAATCTTTCAAAACACGGTATATTGTTGATTTTGATATTGGCTCGTATTTGAACACGCTCAAAATTTCACTTGTACTAAGCCGTCCAAAAAGGTTGGCGAGTTGTGCTCGTAAATCCAGCTTGTACGACATTTTTAATGGAAACTACTGCGCAATTTGAGTTTGACAGTTCAGTAGGAACACAGATGAACGTGACAAGTACATTTGTTGACATCTGTGTGTTTGTTAATGCTGTCAAATAAACGCCTGAAAGGATTCCCAGGACTTATGTTACACATGTTTTTTCCGAACTGTTGTAAGCAGTCATATGTTTTCCCAGTGTTTAAGAAAGGTTGCAAGAGAATGGTCTCAAATTACCGGGGCATAGCTGCATTAAGTGCAGTATCCAAGTTGTTTGAGATGATAATTCTTCGGAAACTAGTGCAGAGCTACGAGCACTATATTTCACCAGATCAGCATGGATTTATTCCCAAACGTTCAACAGCCACTAATTTGACGTGTTTCAACGTTGTCTTGGTCAAGGAACTTGAAAAATGTCATCAAGTCTGCTATTTACACGGATTTTTCCGCTGCGTTCGATAAAATGAACCACCAGATAGCAATAGCCAAGTTTGATAAGTTGGGCATGACTACCTAACCGATCGTAGTATGTCCGTCAGAATCGGTGATCATGTTTCGTCACCATTTCCAGCTTTGTCAGGCGTGCCTCAAGGCAGCCACCTTGGGCCGTTTTTGTTCCTGATTTACATGAACAATGTCAATCTCATCCTCAAATGCCTAAAACTCTCATACGCCGGTGATTTAAAGCAGTTCTACGCGATGGAGCATCCACTAGACGCCGTTTTTCTGCAACAACAGCTGAGGACGTTCGCTGAATGGTGGCGCATCAATCGGATGACATTGAATGTGTCCAAGTGCTCGGTGATTTCATTTGGCCGTAAACGCGAACTCTACCAATTCGGTTATGCTTTGGCAGGAGTTGAGCTGGAGCGCGTAACGACGGTTAAGGGTTTGGGGATTTTCATCGATTCCAAAGTGACCTTCAAAGACCACGTAGCATACGTCGTGTCTAAGGCATCATCGCAGTTAGGCTTCCTGTTTCGTTTTGCCAAAAAATTAAGGATGTTTACTGCTTGAAATCGCTTTACTGCGCAATCGTCCGCCCTATTCTGGAATATTGTTCTGTTGGCTGGTCTCCCTTTTACCAGAATAAAATCCAGCGTGTTGAGGCCACCCAGCGGGAATTCATTCGATTTGCTCTACGTCATCTCAGGTGGAGAGATCCGTTCAATCTACCCAGCTATAGAAGTAGGTGCCAGCTCATCAACCTTCATCCACTTGATGGAAGACGTAACGTGGCAAAAGCTTGTTTTATTGGTGATCTCCTGCAAGGGAACATTAATTGTTCTACACTGCTCAGCATTTTGGACATCAACGCCGCCGTAATCTACGTGCACATTCGTTCCTGAGCCTTCCCGCGACAAGAACCAACTATGGTCTCCAGAGTGTTGTACAGTGAAATAGTTGTTTTAACTGTAAGTGCTGTTAATAGACCGTATGTTAGAATGTTGAGTGGAATTAACGTCTTGGTCTGTGCGGATGTAAGGAAGAGTTTGTAATGTGTGTAAGAATGTGATGTGGTGTCGGGAAATGGTTGGATTTAAATCTTAAAGAAACTCCCAAATACAGTCCACTTTAAGAAGGGCACTCAAAATATGCAACCCCACTGACAGTATATTTAACTACTGATTAGTTGGTTAGGGTCCGGTAATCCAACAATACATTTAGAAAGAAAGTATGTATGTTTTATAAAAAACCGAAAATAAAATTTATTTCCGGAAACGCTAACCTGTCCAACGGACCTGTCCAGTTAAAATGTTTTCAAGATATCATCAAAACAAATTCGGTAAAGTTGGTTAAATATTAAGAATACGCTATTTTCATAATTTGGTCGTGAGTTTTTATCTGAAGCGATAATTTTTCCAAAATATTCATAATATTTCAAACTACTTTTACTTTTTGATAGGTTGAACTTCTTTAACAATAAGCTGAAAAATACACTGCGAAAAAATCAAGTATTTTTCTCAAAGCCCGAAATAAAACTTCATTTAACATTTGTTTTCGTTCATTGTTATACATCGGACATGAATTAGTAACTTTGAACTATGTAGATTAGGGTCACTAATTGTATGTTATTTGCACAGTACTCGTTTTGAAAATATCAAAATTATCGAATGATGATGATTCCATTTAGAGTTGATCTCATAAGTCAGTTCATTTTACCGGATGTTCCATTAATACCCACCTTTCTCACGTCATTTTGTTCATGAAGTAATTAGCACTGTCCTTGTAGAAATATTCTGTCAATTGGATGATCAATGTCCCATTCAAGGTTAACGCCAGTAAATGTTCATTCCATTTGAAATAACTGTGGAAAAATGAAAACTTGAAATCATCCATCTAATATTTGAGCCAAACTAAGTGAATTTGAAAAACTCAGTTTTTTGTTGTTGTTAACACCACTTCTTGGAGCTGTAGTGTTACCAAACATGTTTTTTAACTTCTTTACTATCGAAGTATTTTGAGTTGTTTCTGAGATACAGAAAAATCGTCCTTACTTATCCTTACTTGTCAAAACGCCTTCTCTTCTATTGTATGATGACTACCACCCATTGTAGCACGGAAACTAAGTCCGACAGCAATGGGCCCTCCTCTCTGTTAGACTTGGTCAAGCTTTAATAACCACTGATTATCCTAATCATGCCATTGTATGAAGGCCAAAACGGGTCGGGTGGATCGATAGGCAACATCACTTATACCTTTCCACAGGGATATAAATAATCTCCTTCCAACGACAAGATTGAACAATTGGTCATAAGAGCGAGCTATCTAACATGAGGATCATGGGCGGGAAGAAGAGCTCGTCCTCTATTCACAAACTGTTAGCAATGGGGAGTTGGCATTTCTCTCCAATTAGAGTGCTTCAATCGGGTGCCCTGATGGTCCTTCCCATTCCCATGACGTATTTTTATAATATTGTATATATTTATGTAGATAAAAATTAATATAAGCATTCGTATCGTATAGATGATCTTTAATTGATTGATCCTGAAATGCAAGAAATGTTGTAAAGTGAGTGTAGCGTTCTGTTGTTCCGCTCGTTTCAGCGAAAGCAGCAATTCACCAAAATCTTGATTTGAGGTATCCTGAAAAAGTTTGTTAAATCTATTGAAATTTTACAAAACTAACATTTATACATTTTAATTTACTGTTGCCATGGTCACTATTTGCCGCTTGATGCTGATTTTATAACAACAATTCCCTTTTATTTTTGCTGACCTAATAGTTATTGCTCCTGAGTTAGGAAAACAGGGAAGATTTAATTGAAAGGGAGTTAAAGACAAATGATGTGATGTGATGTGATGTGATAGGAAGCCACCATCAGTGCAGGACTTGCCATGGCGTACAGTTTCTCCTAATGGCAAGATCAAACTTCACATACCTGTAATCCTCACTATTCCGTTGTATGAAAGGCAACGGTGGTGTGGACCCGTAAGCAGAAGCACTCACACGAAACCCACGGAATGGATAGAGAATCTCCTTCCAACAAAACGATCTTATTACAGGACATGTACAGTAAACAATACACATTAGGATTAGGATGAGGATTCCGTCTGGTGATTTGTTAAAAATAGGGTTAGCCACACGTATTAGTTAACGACACTGAAGAAGTCTGCCCATTGTAGACGAAATATGCGTTTCTGTCAAGATAAGCAATACAAGTAGTTGGAATTCAATGGAAATTATTAATCTCTCTTCTCATTTTCTATTAACTTTAATTTAATTTATGAGCTGATGCTTTACACATGTTTATTAATTTGCTACAAAATGTTTATGTTCACCACATAGAATTTGGAAATTTTGCCAACTGCAATAAACAATCCATCAGCAAACTGGAATTATGTTCGACCCATTCAGTGATAATTAAACACTCAAAATTTTTCCTGGAAGGCAAGCAGTTGTGTGCTTAGAACTGCTTTGCACTGTTTCTTCCACGTTTTAAGTATTTTCTGGAAAGGAGTGAGTTGCTGAAATCTTCCCTTGCGCTGAACTGGCCAGCTTGACGTGCCGCAAGGGCTCAGTAGGGATTCTTTATCGAGACCCGAAGCTAAGAGTAAGTTCCATTGTGGTTATATCACATCAATTCGTTTTTCTACTGTTGCAACAGAACATTCAAGGAGATCGCAGTAGACTCTGGTTACAAGTGGACGTGTTTTCCTTCGCTGTCAATATTTTTTTCGTAAATTTATGAAGCCTAATTTTTGTGCAAGAATTTGTCGCGAGTGAACGTGCGTAGTTTTAAAAATAATGCGGCCAGGGAAATAAAGTGATTGACCGATCGTCTGAGTGACCACCGTCGCCGCCTGGAAGCGAACGTCTCCATTTTATCGTCTCGCCGCCGTAATCCGTCCGTCGTACGCTGCTCTTTTGCCGGGAGAGTGAGTTTGTGAATTCTTAAAAGATTTTTTCCGATTGAAAGATCCGAATTTCGCACGATTTTTACACCGGTTCCGCTCTGTGTCTTCAAAGAATAGTTTATTCCGGTTGAAATACAAATGAGGTGTTTTTCGACCGAGAGGGGAATTTTTTTTTCAAGTGAAATATGTACGGAAAAGTTTTGGGTTCCACACAGCCACTTTGGAAAGGATTTTGCTGTCTGCCGAGGTAAATTTGGTGCTGCTGCCATTGCTGCAGATGATGATGGTGTTTCATTAGATGCCTGCTTAGCTTGTTTATGGATTTCTTTTTGGTGACATGTGTCTTTTTTCCCAATTTGCAGTGCTTGATCAAGAATAGAGAAGTATACGTATGTGTTGTGCATTTGAAAAGATAGGAAGGTTTTTAACAATTTTTTTGAGAAAGGATCACATACGAAAAATTCTACTCAAAAAAGCTTTTTCCTTCTTCACCAAAAATATTTAATTTATAATCATTCATTTCCTATTTCACAGACATAAAGAATCATTTATGGGTCCAGACCAACAAGAGTTATCGGAAAATTCAATTTTTTTTTTGTAGTTTTATTAAGTTTTCGTTTTTGGCATTATTAATATTCATATGAAATTAATCTTGCCTTGTTGTTAGCTGTTTTCGGCTCATCCAAGACTATAAGAATATTAATACATATCTAATTTTTAATTTCAGTAACACACCTGTGGATGTCAGATATATATTGTACCTACGCTTATTGTGTTCTTTGACTTTAATTTTGAAAACAAATTCTAATCTCAGTAGTTCGTAATCCTATAGAAGCTGCAACAGCGGAAGTCTTTCGATGAGTGGATGACGAGCTAAATTACGGATATATATTCTTCTGGCTTGCTCGTAATATTATTTTACATTAAAGCACCAGTTTATTATTTTATGTTTTGATATTAAATGATGTGATATAATTGCATTCAAATTTATTTCATTGAAATCACTGTAGTACCTATCAGACCTGGTTTACTATTCTTTATATGCTTTATATTTTCAGATCATCCATGGATATCCCAAGTTTTGTAAAATAATTATACATCGATTTCAACTTTCAGGTTCAAAAATGGACTTTTTATTATCATTCTTATATTCATTCGTTATATTATTTTTTCATTATAATAATCACTCACTATTTTCTTTATCATTTTAATATTTATTCACTATATTTTGTATATTATTATATGAAATTGCATATGTATTGGGAAGGGAGAGAGCATCAGGGTATCACTCACTGTAGTATAAATTTCACGGTATTTCGTGCAGTGAGTCAAATGGTATTCCAGATGGAAGCCGAGAGGAGAGAAAAAATTCTGCCTATCCACGTTGATAATCCAACGTGGTCCGCAATAAAAATCGCAAAAACGTCGAAAATCGCCAAATCAACCGTGTATGATGTGCTCAAACGTATCAGGGAGCAAAAGAGCGTGGATCGAGTGCCTCAAGGTAAGCGTCGTAGTGGAACATATGACCGCAAGCTGAACCAGAAGGTGTTGAGAACCGTCAGAGCAAACCCTGGACTATCAGATAATGAAATCGCACAAAAATACGCTGCTGCTCGCAGTACCGTTCGAAGAATTTGTTTGCGAGCAGGATATCGTTCTTATCGAGTCAGCAAGCAACCAAACAGAACGTTGAAGCAAAGTTTCGTCACAGAAACTCGAGCTCGGAAATTGTACCAGCAGGTTTTGACGAAGTACCAAGGATGCCTGCTCATCGACGGTGAAACCTACGTCAAAATGGATTTCGGACAGCTTCCTGGCCAAAAATTCTACATGGCGACGGCACGAGGAGATGTCCCTGCGAAGTTTAAGTTTGCTTTTATGGACAAATTTGCTAAAAAACTGATGATTTGGCAAGGGATATGCAGCTGCGGAGCAAAGACCAAAGTGTTCGTGACGAATAAGACGATGGACTCGAAGCTCTACAAGGAAGAATGCCTCAAAAACCACGTACTACCTTATATTAAAGCCCATAAAGGTCCCGTGAAGTTTTGGCCAGATTTGGCGAGCTGCAACTACAGCCGGGAAGTCATCCAGTGGTACCGCGATAATAACGTAGATTTCATCGATAAAAACATAAATCCACCCAGCTGCCCGCAGTTCCGGCCCATCGAGAGATTTTCGGCAATAATGAAGCGGGAGCTTAAGAAAAATGGAAAAACGGCTCGGGACGCGACTCAGATGACCAAAATGTGGAACAAATGTGCCAAGGAAGTTGACTCCGGAGGTGTGCAGCGTTATAAAGAAGCGTTATAATGCGAATTTTCATTAGAAACGAAGATAAATGATTTGTATTGATATTTAATCCTTAAAGTACAGTAAATTACCTTTGCATTAAACTTATTTTTACGTCAATACGTTACCGAGATACAGATGATTTTATTATTCCGGATTCTAAATGGACATAGCTTTAACAAGCCATCCCGTAGAAAGCTTAGTAAGTATTGCGAATTGGATAATTCAATTTGTTGGATCGTATTTCGTTATTCGATTTGTAGGACATTCTTATGTACCCACGGGTTTCACGTAAGTGTCCTTGCTTACGGGTCCGCCCCACCGTTTTTGGTCCTTCATACAGCGTTACTGTGAATACAAACTGGTAACTCAATTTGATCTTGCTAATAGCTAATGCTAAGGTCAACCGACACTATGAGATGATCTGGGATGTTCTTGGTCATCCAAACAGCTCTGGAGCTCAGAACTTGGGATCTACAGTTGTAAAAATAGTTTCACGGCTAGACAAATTTACAATATATATTCAACCATGTTCAATGGAAAATCTTCAAACTGCTTGCCGGCGAACTCCATGCCATTATCAGTTCGAAGGCACTTCAACTTCTTCCCCGTTTGCGTCTCCGAATACGCCTTGAACTCCTGGAACGCGCCGAAAGCCTCTCCCTTGGCCCTTAGTAAGTAAGCGAAAACTATCCTGCTGGCATCGTCGAGCAAGTTGCTATTAAGTGGAGCTGCATACATGACACGGTCTTCGAAGGGATGGTGGCTACCTTACATACATACAAACAGGAGTGTTGCTGAAATCGTTGGGCCTGAGTGAAGTGAGGTGACAACTCTCTTTTACGTTAATGTTCGTTTCAGCTTCTGCATGAAAAGGAACAAATTTCTGAGTCAAAATTCGAATACAATGTAGTCGAATTACCGACAGATGAAATGAGTAGTAATTCAATTGAATTTAATTTTAGTTTAAAGTGCTTTTATAATACACCTGGAAACAAATAAACAATGAGCCCAAGCCTTGGTCTAACGAAAAATTTGCAAACAGTTGATTATATCTCAAAATTTTCTCTCGTTCGCTTGACTACCCCTGATAAGCCCAGTAGCGCTTATCTATGTATGTGCGATAAAAATGAACAAGTAAACTGATTTTTCACGTACATTCCGCACAATTTTGCATACAGAATGCTAATACGAACCAACAGCAAAAAACTAAACCCACGGAATTAATTTACCTTCTTTTAACCCAACCCCTGTGCTGAAATAATCCTTTCACTTAAAAATCGAAATTATGCATGCATGAACTTGGCACACGTACAACTTAACAAACCATGTGGTGAGAGATAGCCTTCCAAGTTATTAACGTTTCTTTTGTTATCTCATTGGCCGTACATTCCAGGACCCAGGGAAGGACAAAAAAGAGCACACAGTGCTAGCCAAGTACAACGCAATCTCAGCTACAGAGTACGATTCACTCCCTTCAGATTTTCGAATGAAAAACAAGATTGGTATACCAACCAGTCCGGAATGTGGCAAACGTGCAAAGAATTATCCCCCGATCGGGAGCCGGTGCCATGCGGTGACGATCGGCGAAAGATAAGCGAAGCATTTTCCAACTGAGAAAATAAAGTTTTCGAAACGAGTTGTTGATAACGTTGGAGATGCATGAAATAATAGGGCTGCGAATATTCGAAAGGGTCGAGTCGGGAGATCAGGGTTATCGTAAATTGAAACGATGATGTTTTGAAAGACAATGAGAAACACCATGTGTGAGCGTTGGAAATTGGAAGTGTGCAAATCGTAGTCGTAATCATTACAATCAAAAAGAACGACTCGGCTCGGAACATATCTAATCATTTACGCGTCATTGGTCGATGACGTGAAATCGGATCGAGGGCATGCCACCTAGGGGAATAATTCTTGGGATTTGAGGAAGAAAGGAAAAGGAAGTCAAACATTGTCAAAATTTCTTCAGTGGCAATTCTTTATCCTGCGAACAAAACCAATGAATATAAGTATCCCTAGGAGTGTACTAGAAAAAAAGGAACAAAAAGCCAATCTTGGCAATATGGTTTGGAAACGAGACATCACGTAGGATATACGACATATACGTTGCGGGATAAAGAATTAACATGCTGAAAAAAAAGATTTATATGTTTTTTCCCACCCCCAATTGATGGATGTTGCACTGAACTCATTGGTTATAAGGTTTTGAGATGGAGTGTCAGCCCAGCCCCTTCATTCAGCCTATGTACCAAACATGTAATAAATTCACCGAAAATTTGGAAAGTCATGTTGATATCATGATGATTTATTAATTTTGATGCAATTGAAACCTTTTTCATCGATTTATAGTTAAACACTTTTGTGAGATACTCCACTTCCCTAATTTTTCCGCAACCCTGACTTTACTGGTTAAGCTGAACAGTGTATCTTCACTTTTTTTTCAAATGACTAAATATGGCAAAATTGAACCAGTTTTGGTTATGATGCATCCAAGATATACAGAAAATAGTCACATGTTACAAATTAACTGTTCGTATAGAAAAATGGAGAATGATTTCGTATAAAAACTTTAGAGTCAATTCTAGGGACTTATTTTATTCTATGTTCCTAACTACGGCCTATTGTATTTTATCACATAGTATTATATTTTTAACGTTAGTGTATAAGTAAGTGATTGTATATTTTTCCAGTTGTTCATCCTATCGAAATTATGCGCAAAAACATGTATAATGGGTTATCAGATGTTCACACTATCCAATGGCCGATAGATCATACATAAAAATGTTTTATAGTATAGTTTTTTATTTATTCTGTGAAATTTCCTGTTCGATGAGGAGAACTGTAGCTGCGCGCAAAAGTCATTTGACAGTAGATTTTTTGACAAAATCAAAATGACAACACTACAATTTATTACCAATGTAACTTTTACTTGCTTTGTTGCGCTTCTTCATTTGCCCAGTAAGTTTGTAGTAAAAACTGTGAATTTCGGTGTGATTTTAAGTTTTTATCACCATTTTGTCTTCATTTTTTAGCATGTAATAAAAAAAAAACTTTAAAAACAACTATATCACTTAAGCCAAGTCTTCATATCTTAGTTTAAATAAAAAATGAATGAAAGGGACTTTATTTTCAACAAATTCTGATTTTAATTTGATTCCACTCATGTGGTTTTGGACAAAGTGTTTCACGAGGCAAGATTACAGTTCAACATAATATTTTGCAATTGTGTCTCTGATTAAATGTTTAAATAGCTAAAATGAATCAAACTGGATGACGTGAATACCCTCTTGCATTTTTTGGGAACGCCTACTGCAATTTTTGAAAGTTGGACGCTTACAAGCTCAAGTAGCACGGGATTTCCACATTCCTCGTAAGCTTTTGGAACAAGAAAAAAGTGGAAACAGGTAATGTCAGAAACTGAATGTCACGAGGACAATCCGACCAAAAGTTACCACTGAGAGAAAAGATCGTATGATAACAATTATGTTGAGAGTAAATCCCAGAAGAACATCAACAATATCAACAAACAGTTGGTCGAATACCATTATATGAAAATCCACACTTCAACCGTTAAGAGCCATTTGACTGATAAATTCCTGCGACTGTACATGAAAACAGGCCTATCTGTCAAAAGATAAGCTTTTTCTAGTGGAATTTAATGGAATTTGCTCGCGTTTACTAGCGATAGTTTGAAAACGTGTTTCAGCTTTCGTTATTTCTTTAAAAGGTGATCAAGTGAAGTGTTAATTCCTAGTTTTCCAATTACAATTGTTCTACTAATACACTTTTAATTTTTTTTATGTGAAAGGAGCATTAATATTTAAAGTTATACGATAAACTAGAGTTATATGGGAAACTCAGATATTGGAATGTATATTTTGAATAATTTTGAATTACGTTTCAAAGGATTGTGGGAGACAAATAACTTCTTGACTACAATTTGCATAGTGTTTTTTTTTACATATTATCACAAGTTCGGTGTTCCATTTTCACCATTCAACATATTTTCACCTAAATAAATTTTTTTTTTAGGGCTTGAAACTATGGATTTAATTTTTAGTATCCAAGCTCGAAAACTGGCAGAGGATCTAGAGGACCAAGTTAAAGGAGATCTGAAAAAAATATTCAAAATACATATTTCATGATTTGCTCCCTTATTTTATTTTTATTTATTGTTAATTTGTGTCATTTGAAAATAAATTTACGTCAAAAAATAGTTATTCTTACAAATCCGAAAAACAATAAACGCGAACATGAATAAATTTATTAAAATTTAAGTGAATTTTTAGTGAAATTGAGTGAGATTTTTTAAATTTATGTTAACTTAGAATGTGTAAAAGTGAATCTTACTGCATACTAAACTTCCATATATTGGATTCAAAAAATATCTTTTCGACTGTAACACTAATCCAGAACAAAAAATATGCACAAAAAACTATTTGGATAGCATTTACACATGTTTTCAAATGACAAACTGTAATTACTAAGAGCAACCGCATCAGTTCGGCACTAAACCCATTTAAGCAGCGCAACATCATTATTTCACACCGCACCGGGCACTGCTAAGGACTGTATCGAAAACAAACTGGCAACACATTTTTTTTCTCATAGCATGAAAAAAAAAAAAACTTTAAAAACAACTATATCACTTAAGCCAAGGCTTCATATCTTAGTTCAAATAAAAAATGAATGAAAGGGACTTTATTTTCAACAAATCTGATTTAAATTTGATTCCACTCATGTGGTTTTGGACAATAGCTTTGTCACATTTTCTGGAAGCCGCAGACCAATTATTTTTTAACTCTTCCATGGTTTTGCACTCCTTACCACTCTTCATCAAGTCGCGCTTGACGATAGCCCAGTAATGTTCAATTGGACGAAGCTGTGGACAATTGGGAGAATTGATGTCTTTCTCAACGAAATCTACTCCATTTTTTTGCATCCATTGTACTGTGGTTTTGGCGTAATGGACTGACGCCAAATCAGGCCAAAACAAAAGAGAGACCTTGTGTTGCTAGTATAATGGAAGCATCCTTTTCTGAAAATACTCAGTACGGTAAACTTCGGCATTGATTGTACCTTTGGTATAGAAAGTCGATGACTTGGAGCCGCAGGATCAAACTGCCTGCCGTACAAGACCAATTTTTTCCACAATGAACGACTTTGCGGTTATTCTCACATCTTCACCGATGACTTTGGTGTAAAATTGCACTCCTGGCAGCGTTTTGGAGTCCTCTTTGACATATGTTTCGTCATCGAGCAAAACGAAGGCAGACGGTCGTTGCCAAAGTCGGTTGTATAATTCTCTGGCTCTGGTTTTCGCCCTGGATTTTTGCTCAGCACTTTGTTTTGCGTTTTATGTTTTAATAAATCTTCAAGCTGAGGCGCTTCTTGATTCTTTGCGCCATTCCGACCAAGTTTGGATCAGCTGAACCTGGATTTCTACCTCTTCTTGTCAGCTCATCGAACGAGTAGTGTTTCCCGAACTTAATGATTTTACGCTGTTCTGATAGATTCCGAAACGTTTCGCATGTTTATACAAAATTTCTTCATCAAATAACATTAATCACTGAAAATAAATTCGTTATTTTTTTCAATTCAATTATATAATTCACACAAATATGTACATGAACAGTAGAATAATAATAATTTTGTTTATTATTCATAATTAAATTATGATTTTGTTTGTTCTTGTTACTATTTTCAGGATTGTTTTGATTTTTCCTTTTTTTAGAAGCTAAAGGGTGTATTCGATAAAAATGGCACACAGAAAATCTTCTGTAACTTTTGAATCGTGTGAGTAAAAAACCTAGAAATTTGAGTAGATCTTATCCATAGTGTATTATTTACATCTGCCATGTTTCATAGTTATACATTCAGTAGTTCCAGTCATGTCGTCGAAACAAGAAATTGTCCGTGAGAAAATTTTGTGCACTCACAATCAAAATCCAGGGGCGTCCCACCGGTGGATTGCTAAAAGGCTTGGAATTGCAAATACAACTGTGTCTCGTGTAATAAGAACCTTCAAGGAGCGTCTGAGTGTCCAAAGGAAGGAAGGGAGTGGTCGTAAAAGTGGTCCAATGGACAGTAAAATGGCCAGGAAAGTCGTACAACAATTCAAGAACCGTCCAAACATGTCAATTCGAGATGTCGCTAAAAAGTCTAAGGTGTCAGTCGGTTTTGTGCAGAAAACCATGAAGCGAGCTGGGTTACATGTTTACAAAGTGCAAAAAGCCCCAAACCGGAATGAAAAACAAAACATCACTGCGAAAACCCGCGCCCGGAAACTTTACACGAAGCTGCTCACCAAATCCGGTTGCATCGTGATGGATGACGAAACATACGTCAAGGCCGACTTCCGTCAACTTCCTGGGCAAGAATATTTCGTTGCCAAGTCGAAGTTCGATGTTCCGGAGGATGCTCGAAAGAAGAAACTATCGAAATTTGCAAAGAAGTTTCTAATCTGGCAGGCGATTTGCGGATGTGGTGAAATAAGTGCTCCCTTCATCACTTCCGGAACAATAAACGGTGCGATTTACACGGAAGAGTGCCTTAAGAAGCGTCTCTTGCCATTCATTAAGAAGCACAAAGGATCAACTCTGTTTTGGCCTGATCTAGCATCCTGCCACTACGCTCGAAACGTATTGGAGTGGTACCGAGCCAACGGAGTCAATTTTGTGCCAAAGGATATGAACCCACCAAATTCACCGGAACTTCGTCCAATTGAAAAATTCTGGGCAATTATGAAAACGGAACTTCGCAAACATCCCAAAACTATAAAAACAGAGCTAGAATTGAAGAAAATTTGGGTAAAAACAACAAAAACACTGGGAAAATCGGTTGTACAAAATTTGATGGGTGGAGTGAAAAGGAAGGGCGGGCATTCGGGATGGGAGACGAAATTGAATAAAACAAATGTTGTAAATCAAAACTCATTAGTAGTTTTTCATTCCCTGAAAATTTCAAGAAAATCCGATAATCAGTAAAATTTTGATGAGTATATATGTGTGTGCCATTTTTATCGAATACACCCTTTAATTCAAGCAATAATATCAACATTTTCGAGTGCAGTTATCTTTATACATAAAGTCCTTTTAAACAAACTTATTCAATCTGTCCTCCATTTTTTATTAATAACATCCTCAAGCCGACGTCGGAAGCCAAAATATGCTTTTCGAACGTAGTCCTCGGACATTGACTGCCATGTGCGTGTTATGGTTGACTTCAGGGTTTTCACACTAGGGTGTGATGTTTTGCAGGCTCGTGCTTCAACATATGCCCAAATCGAATAATCGAACGGATTAAGATCTGGACTGCTAGGGGGCCACAAATCCTTCGGCCAAAACTTCATGTTATCGTTCAACCATTGCTGGGTTCGATTGGACGTGTGACACGGCGCACAGTGCTTCGAACGTATGGAGCTGCGGGACAAAAATCATAACTTGCGTTCTACAAGTTTTAACTCAATGGTGTCTTTGGCAAAATGGTTGTGAACTAGATTTTCCACTATTTGCATTATTGACCTATGTTAAACTGATAATTGCATAAGTGGCGTAAACGCCAAATTTCATAACATATATGTAATATGCTTCGTATAATTGATATCGATTCGGGAAAATTGTCACTTATGATAAAAACTACTATTTGTGAAATTGACCTACAGTGACGGACAAAACAATAAGACCACCGCTCATTGTAAAAGATGCAGTTGCAGGGCTCAATCAATAAAGCAAAACATTTAATAATTTCAACTAAAAATAATAGTTTATTTAATAACTCAACAAAACAAAATGGTTTGAAAGTAATAAAAACAATAAAGAAAAAAAACTGCCCTTCCAGCATAGAAAAGTAAGAAAATGATGCGACAATAAAATAAGACCACTCGTTAATTCATTCAAAAAATCGTTTCCATCAGCTTTGATCATTAGTATTTAGTGGTTTAACCATTATTCCGGATCACTTCTCGCACTCTCTTCGGCATTGACTCCACGAGGTTTCGACATGTGCTGGCAGGGATGGCATACCATGCTTCCTGAATTTTGCTCCATAGTTCTTCCTTATTTTTCGATTTTAAAGGATTCACCGACTTTTTGACTATCCGCCAAAGATTTTCTATCGGATTGAGATCCGGGGATTGTGCCGGCCATTGCATTACATCAATTTTGTGATCCTCAAACCATTGCTTCACAGTACGGGCAGTATGCTTAGGATCATTATCTTGCATAAATTGCCATTTATGGCAATTTATGGCAAGAAGCATCCCCAGACCATGATATTACCTCCTCCATGTTTAAATGTTTTTGTTGTGTACTGTGGTTCGAAAGCTTAATTAACAGGTCGGCGAACCCAGCGTTTTCCATCAGATCCGATTAAATTCACTTTTGTTTCATCTGACCAAAGGATGTTCCGCCATTTCTTACCATTTTCGGGTCCGATCCAGTCCAAATGTTCTCTAGCAAATTTCAGACGGGCCTGGAGATGCTTCCGTGTGAGCATTGGAACTTTCCTAGGACTTCTTCCAATCAGATTCTTCTCAACAAGCCGTCGCTGAACTGTCCTGGAACTCACGGATAAGTTCAGCTCTTCTTTGATCTTCGTTGCTGACTTGAATGGATCAATGCTAGAAAGTCGTTTGATGTGGCCATCGTCCTTAGAGGTAGTTTTCCGGGGACGTCCAGTTCCTACTCGTGGTTTCGGGTCACGGAGAGCATTGCAAACAAATGTTTTGGACCGTCCTAAGAATGCAGCAATTTCTCGTTGAGTTTTTCCTTCTTTCGCCATTTGCCGGATATGAATCCTTTGATTCTCTGTGCAGTGATAGCTTCGGCCCATTTTTGCTGAATTTTTCCTAGAACTGACGAAATATGATGTCTTGTTAGATGAACAATATGATGAAGAATAATACGACTCATCGATAAACAACTTACTTCAGAGGAACGACGGTATTTGCTACAAAATCAGATGAAATGTGGAAGTGGTATTATACTTTTGTCGCACGTTTTTTGATCCTTTAGCAGCTTTCGATGCGTCTGGCTTGGAATGTTTATTTCCGAGGCTGAAAAGCTTGTGGAATCTCATGTCAAGTTAGTACATGTGCTCGCAACTTGGTGTCGCATACGTTTAATTCAAATTGGCGGTTAGGACGCATGCATGAAAATTGCTCTATGCTGTGGTCTTATTGTTTTGTCCGTCACTGTAGGTTGAACTGATAATTGCATAAAATTCCGTAAACGCCAGATTTCACGATATGCTTCAAAGAATCAGGATCTCTTTAGGAAAAATATGATGTATGATAACAGTTTCTATTACAACAATCGACCAATTTCCAATGGACCATCTCATAAGTGACGTAAACGCCAGCTCTTATATTTTATACTCAGGATATCCTTAGAAATGATTTGAGGGATTATTTTTTAACGACGGTATCACAAATCATTGGAATTTGTTAATTTTAAATTGTCCAATACGCCTATTTATATGATGGTATCTCGCAAAATTTTCTTACATCTTTACTTCCTAATGCTGGTCTAACGTTCCATTAGCACTATTTCGAGCTAGACTTCTATCGGCAATAATAGACTTGGAATTCACAAGCAGACCGCAACCATCTACAACGCAATAAGGATAATGATCTCCAGGTGGTCGATCATATCAACAGGATGTTCTCTTATGGTGTATTCTTGCTCCACCATCTCGGAAGGCAAACAGTTCCAGTAGCAAAGTTCGGAAGAGGAAAACGTATAGCACCACATCGACCGGGTGCTGAAGCATTTTAACCCGATACTGTCGTTTCCTCCAAAGCGATAAGCATTATGAACAGCTTCGTCAATGACATTTCCGAGCGGATTGAAAGCGTAGCTTCCCGACTGACTTATATCAATTGGGAATTAGATTGCTGCGTAGTCCTACGTCACCTTTGCGCACAAACCCATTGGGCTGTACCTTGTAGTTTTTTTTACTAAAATTTCAAACACCTGACCCACTGTGCAACCTTGGCAACTCAGTTCGATTTTGAATGACAAGATTGACAAGCAGCTGTGTCTCGCTCAGTTCGTTCATATTCATACGTATAACACCAATACCACTACAAATCATCTTTGCATGAATGCAGTCGTGACGTACTTCTGTCGGAGAATTGAAACTGTCATTGTCCAGTATTGTTAACGGTGGTGAATGGAGTGATCAGTACCATTGAAGATGGAGTTTGAAGCAATTAGCAAGCAAGGAGTGCCGGAAACTTCCGTTTGGAGATATTTTCTTCGTGGAATTCAAAACCGTGGTGTTGCAAAATGTGCTAAGTGTTCCAAAGTGATCAAATGGAAAGGTTCGAGTACCTCAAGATTGAAAAAACATCTCAAAGGAGTACATCAAATCAATTTGGACAAACGTCCGGCGTCCGATGACGTACCTCTAGACAATCCCAAAAAGATCGTCACACTTCATCAGTATTTTTCCAAATCGTCCCCGCTTGAGGCCGCTTTGGCAAGGATGGCTGCTGAGGACAATATTCCATTCAACACAATTTGCAACTCAGACGGCATCCGGCTTGGATTATATGCCCGAGGATTTCGAGATATCCCCAAATCACCGGCAGGTATCAAGTTGAAGGTCAAAGCGCACTACATTTTTGTTGTTGGGGGGTACCGAAAGGAGTTTGGTGAAATCAGGAAGCAAGGCCGTAAGATTAGTATCACTTTCGATGAGTGGACTTCAACTCGGAACCGCAGATACATGAACGTAAATGCTCATGACGGTCAGCACACCTGGAACTTGGGTCTGAAAAGGATAGTAGGATCAATGGATGCCGAGAAATGTGTCAAGCTGTTGGAAGAGATCTTGTCTGAGTATGGCTTATCCCTCACCGAAGACGTTGTAGCAGCAACGACAGATAGTGCATCTGTAATGAAGATCGTCGGAAGATTAATTCCCGCGGATCATCAAGTTTGTCTTGCACACGGGATACACCTTGCTGTCACGAGTGTGCTTTATTCCCGTAATGAACCAACATACAATCAACGTGAGCTGAGCGGAAAAGGTTTGTTCATTTCAAATTTTTATCTTTATTACTGAACTTCTAGGTAATTTCTCGAATTTTAGGTTCCAACGATACTGATTCAGACTCTTCTGCCGATGATGAGGATGACGATGACGGTGAGTTCGTGCTAGAAGATGCGGAATGCGATGAAGCGGAATTGCGGCCTGAATACCACGCTACCATTAAGAAGCTCCGTGGAATTGTAAGAACTTTCCGCAAATCACCGGTCAAGAACGACGACCTCCTTCAAAAATACGTCCAGCAGGAGTTTGAAAAAGAGATGCCGTTGGTTATCGACGTCAAAACACGATGGAATAGCTTGTTTGACAAGCTGAAGAGATTCTACGTCGTCAGGAACGCGGTACAGAAAGCGATGATCGATCTGAAAGGACAAGTAAAGCTGAACATGACCGATAATGAAATGGATTTGGTTCGGGAAATCATAAACGCTCTTGAGCCCATCAATGCTGCTGTTGAACAACTGTGCCGGAAAGATTGCTCGTAGTCCGAAGCGGATGTGGCATTACACTTTATGCTCGAACAACTTTCTTGTCAGCAGACCGCTATCGCCAACGAGATTTTCGAAGCGCTCAAGCAGCGAGTTGCAGAAAGACGCTTTGAATACGCTGACCTTTTTCGCGTTTTTGAAGAACACTGCAGTTAAAACGTCAACCAGCAATGATTTTGGCGTATTTTTCAAAACGTCGAAGACTACTTTGATTAAACAAGCTGCCGAGATACTCAAACGACTGAACGGTGTTGAAACAGATGAACCAATGGATTCGACCGTAGTTCCAACTGCTGATGGAGTAGATGCTGGTGAGTACCAGGCTTTGACGATGAAACAGATATTTGAACGGAGGATGCAGCAGTCAAAGGTAAGCGAGAGTGTTCCTGTAAGTTCGATAACTGAACCAGGATTCGTAAAGATTGTAAGACAAGAGTTCACTTACTACGACTCAGAAAAGCTGAAAGGAAAATACTTGTCAATGTTTCATGATTCACTAGCAACAGTTCGCCCTACTTCTGCAGACTCAGAAAGAGCGTTCTCTGTTTCTGGAAGCTTCGCTACTAAAATACGATCCCGTATGTCTGACGAAACATTGAATATGCTGTGCGTTTTGAAAGCATATTTCAAGGATAAGGACAAGCCCCAAGACAAGTGTTGAATACATACAAAGCAATGAGTGGTTCAGTACCGTAGTACCGGGACTCGCCAAAAAGGGTCGGTACTAAAAATCCTAGTACCAATGAGCAGCGTAATTGTTTTTGGGGGCAATATGCAACCGTGGTAGGGGAGGTGGTGTTAGTTAAATAAAAGGTTGATATCAACGAGGCCTACTACAAAACTGAGGTTTTATAGAAGGTTGCTGCCCCCAGTCTCCGAAGCCTCTACAGAGATGTTCACTAAGTGTTCCAGCAGGACAGTGCACCAACCTACACGACAAATGTAGTCCAAGCCTGGTGTCGGGACAATTTAACCGACTTTCAGGACAAAACATTATGGCCTCTCAGCTCCCCGGGTTTGAATCTTCTCGACTTTTTTGTTTGGTCATAAATGCTGTCGAAGCTGAACGAATACAAGGTCAGCACCTTGGACCAGTTCAAGGCGGTAATTCTCAAAATCTCGGACAAAATGCCCTTGTACAGTCCGTGCGTGCCGCTTGCAAAGAGAAATGTTGTAAACGTTCCTTACAAATATTGCTTTCAGTCAAATGAACCAAGACAAATAAGTAACATATTCTCATTTTTTTTAACATATTTTGAAAGTGTATCCGAACTTATTGAACACCGTGTAGATGTAAAATTTGAATCAATCAAACACACTTTGCTGCTTTTCAGTTTCAGAACACATGATTTCACATGATATTTTTGGACATATCTTTTACTTTATGTAAAAAGTAGATAAAGTCACGTGCAAAATTGGGAATTTCTAATTTTGTAGTCCACTTTCGGCAAAATTGACTCAAAAACGGCAGAGCACCTATTGCAGAACACAAACCAGAACGGTGAACTAAAGCCCGATTCAAAGTATATTTAGGCGCATTCAAGTGATCATCACTCAAGAATTAAACAACATATACGGTTGATCAAAACGTCAATTAAAAGGGTATTTATTCAGCTTTCAAACGATAAATAACAGGTTATTACATTTTACCGTTTCGAACGAACTGTCGCACTTTACTTGTGATCGATGCCTTCATGATCTGCACAGTCGCTGGTGACACTTTACCGGCGAACGTATTCCACTTTAAACGCATTTGTTGTGCATTTGTTACTTCTTTACTGCATCCTCGAAGTTTTCGCTTGAAAATTGCCCAATATTTTTCGATCGGTCTAGGCTCAGGGCAATTCGGAGGATTAATCTCTTTGGCGACGAAATTAACATTGTTTGCAGCATACCATTCTAGTACCTCCTTAGAGTAGTGGCAGCTGGCTAGATCCGGCCAAAACATTACGTTGGTCTTGTGTTGACGAATGAGGGGTAAAATCAGCTTTTTCAGACACTCTTTAATGTAAACCATTGACGTCATTGTTTGAGATGTGATGAAAACCTTGGTTTTAAGGCCACAACTGCAGATTCCTTGGCAAATCATTAGTTTTCGAGCAAACTCTTTAGCAAAAAACCAATTTATACCTGGAAGGGACATCCCCACGACCAGTTGCCAGGTAAAATTTTCGTCCGGGGATTTGTTTATAATCCATTTTGACATATGTTTCGTCATCCATTAAAACACAGCCATCAAATTTCGTCAAAACTCGTTCGTATAGTAATCGTGCTCGCTTTTTGGCCACTAAATTTTGTTTCAGGGAGCGATTCGGATGTTACGATGTTACGCACGGTGGGAAAGTTGGAATCGTATTTCTTTGCCAAATCACGTATGGAGACACCTGGGTTGCCTTTCACGTACCTCAACACCTTTCTCCTCAGCTCTTTGTCCCTAGTGCCACTTTTATGATAGATGCGCTGTGCTCTATCCACTCTCAGAGTATTCTTGTAACGTTTGATTACAAGACACACCGTTGACTTTGGGAATTTTAACACTTTTGCTATTTTTGAGGCAGACCACGAAGGATTCTCTAGATGTTTGTGCACAATTAATTTTCTTTTCTCAAGTTCCATGATCCGTAATTTCGAGATGCGTCGATCAATCGAGAAAAACTTTTCACCAATTTATTCGTCGATGAAACACCAACACCAATGACTATCAAACGTTTTTTGTTCCAACCATCTGGGACGCGGTGGTGTATTAAAACCGTGCGTCCAGATTTACTTTGAATCGAGCTTTATGTTTCGGACGGTTCCCGGCAAAAATGTCTGCTCGGGTCTACTCACACTAACCACCTGCATTTGAAACGTCTTTACTAATCGAAAAAGACTGGTATCGCGCAAAAAGTCGATGCCTCACCATCATCGACCACTGATGTTCTACCAAACAAGACCCCGAGGCTTTCCACTGTAGGTTTTAGGTAGACTATTCTCGCTAAGCTGGGAAAGGTGAAAGTTATTATACGTTGGCCATAGTCGGGCTCAGAGGAAAGCTAGGGCCAGGGTAATTGAGACACGATATAAAAACGGCCACGATGGGAGGTTGGTTGGTCACTTCCTTCTGGTTCGGCCGTTCTTTCAAGGCTTATGCCAGCGCTGCCTAGAACTAGCGCCTCTGTCTGGACGCATTGATTAACGGCGGGAAGGTATTATTATTTCTAAATTAGACTTGATTATGGGAATTTTCAATTGATTTTTCTTCGTTCCGAAAGTAGGATGCATTCTGCTGTGTGGTTTGTTGGCCGAGAGCGCTTGCATGTGGTCTTCGATGGTGCAAATTCAAATATTGACGTGTTACGGTCTGAGCAGAAAAGAGTGTTGATTATTAGGAACATACACCAGCAAGTGAAAAGGTCAGCCAATGACCGCTTGGTTCCGGTAGTAGACTCAATTTTCTTTGATCGATTCTCACTCTTTGGAAGGAAGCGCAGTCAGTTTCAATCAATAAACTCAACTAGGAAACACAACTGTTCAAAATTGTTGATCAAACTAACGTCACTTGGAAGTATTCATCCATCTCAGCCTACCGAGACTTGTCTTTCAGGAAAGGTGTTTATGTAATAAATAATGACTGCAACTCGCTAGCTAGATGCCTCCAACTGATGTAAGGCTTCAAACTAGCTCCTGGAGGAAAGCCATACACTTTGGTACGCAACACGCCGAACGATGTGGCAATCAGTCAAAGTTGTTCGTTTATCCCCTTCCCTCGGAGTTGTGAGTAAAAGCCAGCTACCCGATAAAAGCTTTCAAGTCAAAGGAGTTTCTCCATTTCTGCATCTCACAAGACGACCCCCAGCTGTGGACTTAAAGTTTCTTGTGCAAAGTTTTACATAATAATTGCACATGCAAGGCGTCCACCTCATTGATCCGACATCGTCGGAGTTTGCTAATTAAAATTAATTCTTGACATCGTCCCAGGTTAAGGACTGCGGTTGCGATTTTTACCTCCTGCGGAAGGAAGTTAATAGTTTATCAAATAAATCGTTCCTTACCGGCCGACGTTATGCATTGCGGACGTACGATAGATTTTCGGCAATTATGTCCAAGTTGTGCGGCACAAAAGCGTAATTCGTCACCGCAAAAAAAAAGCAGCGGGGCGGTAATGTGCCGAGGGGGTTTATTTTTTGCCGTTCATTTGGTTGGTGTTGACGTGGAATGTGGTCAGTTATGGTCAAACATGGGTGGTAAATCTGTGCCAGTCATGCAACAACGGTATTTACACACAAATTAAAGCAAACAACAAAACGACGAAAATGTGCAAACTAACAAATGGAAATGGATGAAGAGGATCATCATCACCATCGAAGAAGTGGTTTTCTTCAGCCGGGGTCGGGAAGAATTAAATGCAAATCGTAGCATTAGCAATTTATTATTATAATGTGATGGGGAGTTGTTGAAATTTTTTCGAGTGACATAGTTTCGGTGGCGAAATTAATTTAGATTAGTCTTGTGTTACGAGTTCATGATCTTATTAGAAGAGCAATACATGTTGTCCTGTTAATATATTCTTGTTGATCCATTAAATAAGGTTGCTTAATTTTAAACACGTTCCTTTCAGATAGTTGACATCTGAATGGCCAACTGAATACCAAAGGCAGTCAGTAAAAAAAACTTTCTGAAACTCTTCGTCAGTGCCTTAGATTTTCATAAAATATCCATGAGAAGTGGAAATGTGTAATGATGATGTTTACTTTCCCGGTTTTCATGGTTACCGCTGTCACTTCTATGTCACCTGCATTTTGTTTGCTGCAATGAATGAAGTCGGCTCTGTTCCTTAAAACTGACCTTATTTAGGCGTCATCTGACTTAAATTGACACGAAATAGTGCATCAGAAAATTTCAAGTTTCCTTCAAACTGTGAAATTCAAAATCTATATGCATATATAAATGAATTGCTGTTCGTTCGGGACCAGATTGACTAGATTGACGGATTGAAAAGATTTGTTTACCATTTTGTTTGTCTTGAGCCCCGACGGACTTAAACGCAAGAAAAATTGAGAAAATTTACTGGAAAAGATTGGAAATAGAAAAAAAAAAACATTTTAGTTGTGCGAAAACATTATTTAAATGAAGACACTCAAATTCGCCAATCGTAGTGTGCTCAATATTCCTTCGAGTTGAATCACCGGTTGACGAATTGTGCATTATATGGTAAAAGGTTACTAAAAAATTAAAGGAAATTAATAATATTAAGGATTCTAGCTAGGCGATTGAGTAATGTCACCAATTAGACGTAAAAATATCGGTCACCGCAGCCGTACGGCAGTCAACTCATCAAATTCGCGAATGAACCAAAGCGAAGATCAGCGTCACAGTCAAAATGAGCTGGATCGACAACGAATGTCAAGAGCACAAGACGATGCAGACGCAAGAAAAGCGAGAAAAACAAAATTCAGACGATAGAATGTGAATGGAACGTAATCGGGAAGCAGAACGATTAGGTGGAAATCGCACCCAACAAACCCTCTCTAAAACACCACACCCCCCCCCCAAATTTCTTTCCATTCTCTCCCTCTCCTTCTTTGCCCCCCCCTCCCACTACTCCCCCCTCTCTCCCCCTCCCCACCCCCCCCCCCCCCCCCCCCCCCCATTCAACACACACCCCCCCCCCCCCCCACCCAATTTTCCTTCCCACTCCAACATCTTCTAATCCCCAAAACCAAAACAAATCCTTTTATAATCAAGGTGATACATTATCGGAAATAAAGATTGGACTCGGAAAAAATGCGACTCTTTGTTTTGGGTGTAACTTTTTATCGCGTGGGTAAAAACTAATGAAATTTTGGGTAATACTAGTTTAGAGTGTAATGTTTATGTTTATGTAATTTAATCACTATCTGTCAAATAGTTTTCAAGATGCATTCGAAGCAAGAAGAGCTACGCCAGCAAATCTTGGGCGCGGTGATCGATAATCCTGGTCAGTCGCACAGATGAATCGGCAAAAGGCTTGGAATCCACCATTCCACCGTGTCCCGCGTTGTGAAGATGTTCCAGGAGACGAAGACCATCGAGCGGCACGCTGGAAGCGGCCGAAAACCGAAAACGGAATACCCAGAGAAGGCGCGGAAGATAAGGCAGTACTTTAAGAATAACCCGAACCTTTCCACCCGAGACGTGGCCAAAAAGGTCAATTCGTCGAAGTGGTTCGTTCAGCAGACCATGAAGCGGGCTGGGCTACGTGTTTTTAAGGTCAAGAAGGCGCCAAACCGGACTGACAAGCAAAACACGGAGGCCAAATTGCGTGAGCGGAAGCTGTACCGTGAGTGGCTGGTCAAGCCAGGCTGTCTCGTCATGGACTACGAGACATATATCAAGGCGGACACCAAACAAATCCCCGGCCTCGATTTTTTTGTCGGTACGTCCCGCATGGAGGTTCCGGAAAAGTTCCGGAAGAGAAAGATGGACAAATTCGCGAAGAAGTACCTGTTGTGGCAGGCGATCTGCGAGTGCAGGCGGTACAGCAAGCCGTTCGTTACAACCGGCACCATAAACGGGCAGATTTATCGAGAGGAATGCTTGCAGAGGCGCTTGCTGTCCTTCCTCCGCTCTCACCGTGGTCCCACGCTGTCCTGGCCGGATCTCGCTTCGTGCCATTACGCCAAGCCTCTAATGGATTGGTACGAAGCGAAGGACGTTAATTTGGTCCCGAAGGAGGCGAACCCGCCAAAAGAAGTTGAAGAAAAGCGGAAAAACATTCAAAACCGATGAAGCTTTGAAGAAATACTGGGAGAAATTGTGTGAGGAAGATGGATAAAGCCTCGCCCAAGATCTCATAAGCAGTGTTAAGAGAAATGTCAGCTTGGGGGAGGAAATTCAATAAATAAATTATGCCGAAACATAGCTAATGTATAATTATTTAATCCCTGAAAGTTTGAGAGTATCCGATTTAAAATGAATTTTTGGTGATTATTTTTGTGTGTCACATTTTCTCCGAGTCCAGTCTTTATATTGTATTATTGATACACACACTGAAAAATTATTCACGGGCTCGGTTAAACATTTAGCTGAATTCACTCGGCATTTTCATATTTAACTGATAACTCGGCAAAAAATCGAACGATGCCGAGTCTCAGCATCATTTGAAACTGAAATATCGGGTAACTTCATTATTAAACCGATTCTCGGCAACACTAGGAGCCGAGCACAAATGTTAACCAAACTTCAACTGACCTCAGCTGCCTACCATGCCGAAATCTTGGTTTAGCAGTGTTGTAAGCCGAGGCTCGGCTTTTTATCTGTGTCAACTGCCAAGCGCCATAGTGGTATGTTAGTTGTGGAACGGTGAAAAAACGGTGAATAAACCGTGAAAATGGAGCAACTTCTCGATAACATGTAGCAGGAGGCACTACATCAATACATTGATAAAACCTCGTCAATAATTCTACGCCAATTCACCCGGTTCATGGCTGCTTCTCTCCATCCTCGATTGCGCCCCACGCTCTCCAAGTCTTGGTTTACCTGATCCACCCATCTAGCTGTGCTCCACGCCTTCTTGTACCAGCCGGATTCGACGCAAACTTCATCTCTGTAGGATATTGCCTATAGGCATGAGATATTCAACATTTCGATGGAAATCCAATTTAAAATTTCGAATATTTACACACAATTTAACAGAAACCTCGGTTAACCTCATTTCTGTTTGGTCCGATAATACCTCAGTTTGCTCATGCCGAGATTACCAGCTACACACTATGAAATTTTGAATTTTACACGAGACGTAATTCATGTTTGTAAAAAGTCGGTGAACGTAAAGAAAGATTTCGGGTAAAATTAAGTCTCCTGACACTGACACATACGCAATTCGACACAAGATGTATTTGATTGAATTTATTTTCTCATCTCTTTCAACTCATTCACTTCCGTGCTAAGGGGCGCTTGCATGTGTCGGTCTCAGGGGACAGAAATTTACATGACATTTTGGTAGTGTGTAACTATATGAGTTTTCAGTTTGACCTAAACCGAGATTATCGGTTAAGATAAAAAAAAAGCTGAGATCAAAACTGAGAGGTCGGCTGTGAAAGCCGAGACTCGGCATATAATTCTAAGTGTGTATATAAAGCAGGTAATATGGAACTGAGTTTTTTTTAAACAGTTCCCCTTATTTTTGCAATACACAGAAAAAAAAATATGAATTTTCACTGTGATGGAAACATCAAAGCTTGTAAATTTGTTTTTCATTCCACACGAAGGAGCCACTTGCATGAAACAGTTCTATCAAAGATAAGCTTTTCCCTACAATATTATCGGCAATGTATGGAATGTCCCAGAACATTACACGATGTATAACGCAAATTTTTACGTTTTGTGACGCTCCATTTATGTGCATGACATCGAAAATAATTTTACACTACTTTTTCGAACTGTGTACTTATTTTAATAATCAAATGAAAAAAAGTAAAAATGTTCGAGTTCCACGTTTAACAGACTTAAACGCAAATATTTTATTTTTCAAAACCCGAGCATGACTCGAATTTAACTAATTATTCCCAGAAAGCAACCTTGACCTAACTTTGTCCTGTAAGAGCCAACTGTTTTGGAAAATGTGCTTGTAATGAAAAAAAACCAAAATCATGCCACCTGCTATTGACAAAGATCTTCAGGAATTATGTAAATACACATATAAAAAGAAACATTGAATTTTCTGCGTTATCTAATGCACATAAAGGAAATGCTAGATTTGGCAGAAAATAATGGGATATTTCATGTAAATTTAAGCCAGATAACGCCTGAATCTAGCCTGTTGTATGAAAGATTGCAAACATTGTTGTATGGCGCATGAAAGATTGCAAACAATTTCGTTGTTTGCGCATCCTTTGGCTTCGAATTAAACGAAGGAAAGTTTTACACGCTTGTTAAAATTAATTATTTTTTTCTGTGTACATAATGTAAAAAAAGGTTTTTGAGCCAACTTGAACAAATGTTGGCAGCCCCCTCTCAGATTACAACGAAACTTTCTGGATGTGTAGACCATGACTAGATAAGCCACTTTGCATACTTAGTTTCTTCAATTTTTTTCTAGATTGTCTTTTGAAAAGGGCTAAACTATTTTACGGATTTTTTTCAAATGTGTTTAATAAAAAAATGACTACTCCTACAAAAAAGTGATGTCTGGGTGATTATCACAAAATAAGTCAAATTTTAAGAAAAAAATCCAAAATGAGCCCTACCCTGAAAAAACTCATTTTAAAAAATTCAAAGTCGATTTAAAAAAAACACCATTTTTGATTTCGATGAAATTTTATTTACATTAAAATGTCAGAAGAACTCGAAGAAATACATAATAACGCCAAAACAATAACAAGCACTCAGAAATTCCACAGTTTTTTACCTATTCCTGGTGACAAAGTAGAGGCAAAAAGGTATTCTAATGCAGGAGATGAACCAAACATGTTTACCATGATCTGTAAAAAGTATAGAAAAGAACATGTTTAAAAATAGCTCTTAGACAAATACTATAATATGTATATATGAGACATTATAATTAAATGAATATATAAAAGTGAAACTCAATACATATTGCGATCAAACATGATTGAATAAATAGGACAAAATCTCCTAACAAATTGAGTTTCATTGTATACTGGGATGGTAATGACCTTCACTGGTTTAGTTTTTGATAACAAAATACACTGAAAACAAAATCAATGGGACATGAAAAAGTTTTTGTTAGAAAAACTTTGTTTCCTTAAAGTGCCCATCTTGTGGTGCATGAACGGTTGGTAGGGAACATAATTACCTATATTGAGACAAAATTTTATCGAAATCAAAAATGGCGAAATTTTTAGATCGACTTTGAATTTATTTTTTAAATGATTGGCTGGCTTATCTAGTCATGGTCTACACACCCAGAAAGTTTCGTTGTAATCTGAGAGGGTGCTGCCAACTCCGAATACGATTTGGGGCGAAAACCGTCAAAAGTCATATCAGATGCCATTTTTTTCTATCAAACTGAAACAATGGCTACATTTTTATTCAAATTGTCAAACCCGGTCTGAAAACCCGAAAGCTAATCATCTCTAGTGAAAATGTCAGAGCAACTTTTGTAACAATCTACTTAACTATAAATGGTTTTACTTTTCGATGAATAGTACAACTAGTTGTACCATTATGTAAAGTAAAACGTAATACCCACAATTTCAGTCTTGCTTCTCTTGTGGAATTGTCACTGATAAATTGTTTTTGATAGTTGCTGCTTGACTTGCTACACCAAACTGTCCCTGTTAGAATCAGAAGTAACAATAGAAACGGATAGAAACGAAGTTGTGTTCGTGCTTCTTCTGTTCGTGCCTGTTCAACTCACGTTCGAATCACTTCAGCTCGGCCGTGTTGTTAGCGGCGTCAGTTGCTCAGTTGCAATATGCCTACCATGGAAGGCAGTTTCAATTCCCTCTTGAAACAGATTCATTTTTTGTAAATAAAAAATGACAATTTGGTTTACTGGGTGTTATGTGCGGCCTTTAACAAAATAAAAATTCAGGATGAAAAAAAATTAAATTTTAGACCCATCGATATGAAGTATTACCTCTGTGGTATTAGGTTGAAGAGTAACCTGTGTATAAAATCATGAATTTTGAGACATCGGACAGTACAAAAATTTGAGGTTCTATAATTGTCAATTTTGGGCCCTACTGGAACCGGTTCTAGGGTATATCCGAATGTGGTCAAGTCTCCTGGTAGGTCTATGGCGTGATTTTTTTAGATGTCAGTATTCAAAATCGTGAATTTTGAGCCGTTGAACGGTACAAATACTTGAGGTTTCAAAATTGTCCTCTTTGGGCCCAACCGGAACCGGTCCCAGAGTATCCGGATGATTCTGAGAGATCGGACTCGCTTACAAAGGTGGGCGCTATGGAAGTCGATATTTACGATCGACAATTCGCCTTCAATGATTTTTTTCCATTTTTCATCAACAGTCACTCGTCAGCTGGCAGTATAAATGGACTTAAGGAGTCGGAGAAGTCTTGGTTTGGGGGGATGGATGTGGGTCGAGACTTCGTTCGTGTAATGTCTCGCCTCATGTACAATCATTATTCTTTGAACGCTCATTTATACCGTGTTGGGTTGAGCGACAGCAATCTCTGTGAGTGTGGACAAGGCTATCAGGACGCAGATCACATTATTTGGTCATGTGCTGAGCATCGTGGAGTCAGATCTGAGCTTTATGATTCCTTTCGGGCTCAAGGTAGACAACCCGATGCACCGGTTCGAGATACTTTGGCTGAATGTGATCTGAAGTTTATGAAACTCATTTATGTGTTTTTAACCAACATTAGCCTTAGATTGTAGTTTGTTTAACCTGTTTGTGTACTACTAGTTTTTTTATCTGTTTTTTTTTTTCTTTCTAAAAAATGATGCAACTAAAAGTTAAATAGTTATAAATTAATAGATTAGGAATAAAAAAAAATGTGTTATATAAACCATAATTCAAAATCCCGCCCATCTTCCCATCCGTTAAATTGTTATTCTTAATAACCTCGAGACGGCCGTGAGTTTCTATCACTTATTTTAGTTTAAAGATAACTTGACAAAAAAATTTCATTAGGGCCTAACTGACAAACGTAAACAATGGCTTCTTCCGCCAATTTTTTATACCAAATCTACCCATGCAAGCTTCCGATTCTATCGAATAGAAGGACTCTTGTTCTTCGAAATGGCTGTGGTAGATTAATGAGGCAAGTTTTCAAGGTCGACAAATTCAAGGAAGAAGCCATTGTTTACGTTTGTCAGTTAGGCCCTAATGAAAAATCTTTGTCGAACTGATGTAGAAAAATTTGATAACTTGTCTCTGTAAAGTTGATTCGATTGAGGTTGTACGAATAAAAGATTTATTGAAAAGAAAAAAATGATCGGTGCCAAAACGGACAAAAAAGTCGAATGATGGTTCGGGAAAATGACGATAACTACCTTATGAAATGTTGCAAGCTGTTCCACCAATATTAGGGGTAGATCTCTCAGCACATTTTTCTCCTGTGCTATTTTACTTTAGTGTGTCGACAAGCGTTGCAATGGCCTTGGTGTCTCCGTAAGGTAGCGATGTGTAGACAGTCCAAATTTTTATTTTTTTTGCTGTACCTGGCAACCAACAACGCATAATAGCATGGTTGCTAGTTTTTTATTTCGAAAAACTCAACTGTCAGAAGTGTGCCTCAGTGTGCCACGCATGTGGTATGAATTGAAAATCGATGTTCCGCAGTTATGCAACATATTCGTCTAGTGTGTAGGACATCGTGGCTGGCACACTGTTCTTAGCGACTTACCCTTGACCAATATGCTGTCGATGTGTACGTTAAAATCAAAACGGAGAGATTGACTTTCATCAAATTAAATCAGGAAAATTTGCGCTCTGAAGATTACATTCATATTCGTGTTGCGATCAACATAGATGGGAATGCTGAAAATATTCTCCAAATGCTGATTTTACCAGCGACGTACATTGGAAGTCCACGCCACATGCATGAAAATGCCCAGGATGCCATGGCATATGTTCGTCTATATAACCGTCCAGATGTTTTCATAACCTACATTTGCAATCCGCAATGGAAGGAAATAAAAAAGTTATTTTTTCCCGGTCAATCGCCAACAGATCGTCATGACTTAACAGAAAGGGGACATCCACCCCTTGCCTACCCAGCACGTGGATAGTATGGCGAAAGATTGTATGCTTGATTCGAGTACTACCTTTCAAATGCCCTCCGCTAGTGTGAATCAGGATACTTATGTTACTTGATTAAAATTAGTAAATAAAAACAAACAAATGCGAAAAAAAAATATTTAACTAGGTAAATGTCAAACTTTGGAAAGCTTCAGATAATAAGATAAGTTTTCATAAAGAAAATTATATACAAAGCATAGTTACGGAAGGTTTTGTAAATGAGCTTAAGTTAAACATCAAATGGTCTTCAGTTTTCTAAACTGTTAAAAAGTCTTCGATACCGTTCTGAGAATTAAAACAAAAATGGGTTTCTAGACTTAAGTATATTACATAATTTTAACGAACTCCAGTACTTAAAAAATTTCAGACAACATATGCATTACAAAAAATTAACTAATTTCGAATGAACAAAGGATCCTTAAATCCTACGTTTATTGAGCTTTCTACAAAAGCGCTTCAACGCTCTACCGAGCCGCCGTACAGCAGTGCAGTGAAACCTTATCCATGGCCGATACAAAGTTGGATTTCTGTAGCTCTTTCTTGATCTTGGTTTCTTCGTTTTGGCCACGAAAATATGTGGCGGTCCTCATTACAAGGTTTTTCTTCAGCCGGTCCATCTCCTCCATGGATCTCATAACATAATAGACCCAGGCCAGGTCCGCCCAAAAGACCACATTCTCCTTCGTGTGATACTTCTTTATGAAGGAGGCAACTTCCGGTAGGAACTTCGTACTGTATATCTCCTCATTAACCGTAAGCAACGATGGAAAGAGAAGCGACATGGACATTCCCTTCTTGCTGATCGTCAGCCACAGAAAGGCCTTCTTAGAGAACTTGGAATGGAACATATATTTGACGTCAACGGTCAACGACATCCTCGGTGCAGGACCTGAAGTATTCGCTTTCCTGCCAGTCGTTGCTGTCCAGTGTCATGTAGGTCTCGTCATCCATTATGAACACGGCGTCGTGCTTTGCAATGTTCTTCACCAGCAGCTTCAGCCGCTCTATTTGGCTGTCAATTGTTTTCTCTACAGAACAGGATTGCTACGAATGGATTTGTGTTATACTATAGTTTACTGGCTTGCTCGTATTATCATTTTATATTATAACGTCATTATATTATTTTATGTTCTGTTATTAAATGATGTGATATTATTGCATTTACATTCATTTCATTAAAATCACTATAGTACCTATGAGACTCACTACAAAAAAAAATCTGCGATGCAAGAAAACGGAACAGCACATATATCGATGGTAGGTTAACTATTCTTTATATGCTACTAGCTGGACCCGGTGCAAGCCTTGCTACGCTTGCAACTAAATGAATGAAAATACAATAGAACTGGCACTTTGCTGTTATTTTTTAGAAATGATGTTTGTTCAAATATTTTCGTTTGCTGATGTGTGTAATGTCGGCCAAATTAAATGTAGGTGTGTATTTTTAATACTACCCTCAGATTTTTAGTTTCTACCATGGTTTTTCTTTCTGCGTTGAAGCATTTCATTGACATAACATTTATCTGAAAACTACGCCGTATCCTGTCAGTTTTAAGGTAATTTTCTCTTGCATAACCTTAGATTAACTTCTTGTGCATAATGTAGCACTGAGAGTAACTCAAGCATCCCACATTCTTGACTTAATTTCTATCAGAACATGCTGCTTTCCCCACGAAATACACATTTTGTGTTTTAGTTGCCTGGATAATTATCATGTATGGTTGAAATTTCTGTTTCATTTGTATGAGAGCCCTC